>JAYESA010000004.1:235143756-235476256 GCA_036927795.1 Iris macrosiphon
TCCGTGTCGTGTCCGACACGACACGAAGAATTGGAATTAGGGTTAGGGTTACGGTTAGGGTCAGGGTTTTCCGGTGAGATGCGACGGGTCCGGCCGGAGGGCTGAGGCGGAGGGGGCCGGAGGCGACCGGGGAGGGGACGGCCGGGGCTTGGGGCACGCGGCGGCCGGTGGGCGGTGCTCGGCTGCTGCTATTGCCGGAGCTGCTGTCGAGGGAAGGAGGAGCGTCGACGTCGAGCGGGGAGGCGAGGCGGCCCAGGGCGGCGGCGTCAGCGGCGGAGGGGTTCGACGATGGAGGGCGGCTGCTGGCAGGGTGGCGGCGTGGTGGTCGACGACCGGGGGCTGGGGTTATATAGGGAGAGTGAGGGAGAGGGTGGCGCTGGGCAAGGCGGAGGGGCCGGGGGTCGTGGCGGCCGGTACGGGGGTCAGGTGGTGGGGCGGAGCAGGCGGAGGGCGTGGCGCCGGAGGACGCGGTGGGCGGCGCGACGCCGGACGCGGGCTGGGGGGGGGACTGGGTCGTGGGGGAGGCCGGGCTAGCGGGTCTCGGGTCGGGTCTGGCGGATCCGACCCGACCCGCTAGGGGATGGGCCGGGTTGGGGCTGGGCCGTGGGCCGGGCTGGGGGAAATGGGCCGGCTCGGTTTAAAAATAAAAATAATAATAATAATAATATTATTAATAAATCAGTTAATTAAATAAATAAATAATTAAATATTTTTTAGGTGTTTTAAATTAGGTCCGGGGCCCAATAAATTCCAGGAAAAATTACCCTAAGTCCAGTTTTCTATTTTACACCCAAAAATATTATTTCCATAATATTTTAATATAATTTATTATCAATACAAAATCATGTAATAATTCAAAACCCTGAGTTTAATTACAGAAAAATTCCTAGAAAATTCTAGAAAATTGCGAAAAATTCAATTTTAATATTTTTGAAAATTCAGGGGGTTTACATGCAGGGTGCCGGATAACCTCATTCGGTGCGGATGCCTCCAACGTGCGTGCTAAGGCCAGGAGTTCCCTCTGAAGCCTTGCAACGGTGCGTCCGGAACAGAAGCACATATACAAGACATAATGTTGGAGCATCGCCTGAACATCGCCTGTACAATCATTCCACAGTTGTAGCCACTTGGCACGCTTTTACTGTTTCGGAGAGAGAGGCTTGAGCGACTTGTAATCTCGGCTATACGCCGCCTGTAACACATGTTTATATCAATAAAGAGTTGTTTACTTCAAACTTATGTTTCAATGCTTCCGCCATACTTGTCGACTCAGTGAACCTGTTACCGATCGCCTATGCGTTCATGACTCCGCTGCACTCGGACAATCTGTGGCTTAGAACTCTTACCGCCAGCCAATGAACCATGGCCTTGCACGGACGTGGCTCACGCTCGTGTGGCATCACGCCCGGATGGGTCAAGCGATCGTTCCGCGGGAGCGCTGGCGAGGGTGATTCCCGCCTAGCGGGAACGGCCGATTAGCCTGCGGGAGATCGGGGCGTGACACGGGACGACTTGGTCGCGTGCGGTCTTCACAGATACGTGCGCGTCGTTGATACGGACGTATGGAATTTTGCAGAATTTGATTTGGATGTACGTGCACACCGGAATCAACGCGTATCCGCGGACACCGTTCCGTATCCGTCAGTTCTGGAATGCGTCGTAACTTTGTGTACACAAGTCGGATCAAAACAAAATTTGCGCCATCGGACTCGTAGCGATACGCTGGCCCTGTGACCCAAGTTTGGTTCGATTCTGAGAACGTTGACGAAATCGCGTGTCGTGGGCCCCACAGGCTCCACTCGACGGGCGATTTTGTGATCGGCTCATCAGAATCCAATTCTGGAAGTTCCGTTGGGTTCGTATCAACTTTCCTGACCTGTTGACACTAAGTTGGATAGATTTGGAGACCTTCGACCCTGACACGTTTTTCGGCGCAAAGCGGGCCCACTTGTGGACCCCGTTTTGACCCAAAATTGCCATTTTTGCCCTTGTCTCCAAATTGGACTCAAGGACAGGCATTTCTAGCTGATTGATATTTTCTGAATCTAATGGTGATATTTATTTAAGCAACCGGAGTACTGCCTGCAAATCCCGCTGAAGTCAGAGCCACAATTGGAGCCGGAACCACAGACAAGTGTACCTTGCCAAATGTGCAGTTGTTGTTAATTATTCCTTTGAATATATACATTATAACTATTGAACATGCTCAACCCTAGGGCCGTGTGTCTTGCTTAGCGTCCTATTATAGTCGGGTGCCAACCCCGTACGCGGAGTTGTGTAACGTCACATAGACATGGATATCGAGACCCTATGTATTCTCGTACTTGTCTTATCAAGTACATCATAACCCAGGACACTCGACACTATTCATGAGACAGAGTCTTCCTGAGATATTCATGGTGATTCTGTATAGGATACAGGATTTGACATTGACATTATATTCCTAGATACTCTATGACTTACTGCATTAGTATTGATCTTGCGTGTCATGGACATGAGACGTGTGATTACATTGGGTGGGGAGAGACACACAGGCTACAGGCTGATCATATATATATACATGAAACCCCTATTATTGTGAGGCACAAGACTCTAAACCCGAGCTTGGCCCTTTACGTATTATTACTGCTACCGGCTCCCCGACACAGAGCTGGTAGTGGCTCAGCCTGAGTTTTAGTGATGCTCTCACTTACATTTCACATAGATAGTTACATACTTACCCTATTTATTTCATTATCTGCTGTACTGCATTTATTTTGGCTTGTATTATCTGTACCTTGCTGTCCCCTGAGGACCTGGATCCGGATTATGTCCCCAGGTATAGCCGAAGAGATCCATCCAGAGATATACCGTACAGGAGCACCTCCAGGAGCTGTACCAGAACCTGAGAACGAGATCGTGCCCGAAGACTTCTTCTGAGTATTGGCTTTACATAGTCAGTTATTTCTGTTTCTATTTTCAGTTCCTTTATTTCCTGTCTATTGCATTGATGTATCAAACATACTCTTGGATTATTCCCCGAGACACTTTAGTGAGATTTGTTAGTTCCTCTATTTGCATTATTCTGGCATTTGATCTGTGATTATCTGTTGTGGATGAGATTAGTATAAACTGTGACCTGTATCATTAGTTTCATTTATTGTTAGACTACAGCTTAAGCATGCCCTAATGGATCCATTAAATTGGATTGTCCATCGGTGCGTGCTGCTGGCCATTGCCACGTGTCCAGTCCCTCGGTATTTTGGGACTGGGGCGTGACAGTACGATTTTACTCCTCGTACTACCCCTTAGACCGATACAAACGTAAAGGCTAGGCTTATGTTTTAAAGTAGACTATGCCGCAAGATTCCTTATGCTTATGTTTTAATGCTTGCCTAATTTACATATTCGCTATGCTTATCACATGAATTCATGTTATGACCCCCGGTAACACTATCTTGTCTTGCATTTATCTAAGTTTCTCGGAAGACTATAGAATATTCGTTTCATGCAAGTATGAACTTGAAAGTATTCGGGACCGTTAGGTTGCCAAGGCAGTTCCCGAACCAGGAGATTGTATCATGTCAATAAACCAAGAATCATAACTCGTGGAGCAATACTCGACCAGTACTGAATTAAAGATGGCTCGGGGAGTCAATTTTTACTTGTGAACAATCCTGCCTTAAACTTGAACTTGTACCTGATAAGATCCTAATTTGAACCTGTACCTGACAAGAGGCCCAAAAGTTTAGAGACTTGCATGGTCTCGGACAACTTGGTGCACAAGGGAGATTTTTAAATCTCGTTCCACGGACAATCTCCGGAGCACAGGGGCCGATCCGACCGATCAAAACTCCTGACTGTAGTCACCTACGTCGGACGGGATATGTACAATGCCCCATGTTCTTGCTTGCACACTATCTTGCCATGAGACTATACTGCTCTCTATGGCGTCGTGCCAGTGACCTCATGTTCATATAGATAAGTCATCCTCGCTTAGCGGCAATCCGTGTGCGAGTTATTGTATCGCATCCCGTATCTGGAATACCTGAATGGTTTTGAGTATAAGACATCTATACATAATTTGAACACCTGAGCAATCTATTGCAACCCACCTGAGTATAACACACCCTGAGTATCCGTGTAACTCGTGCACCTAAAATCAGAACCCTCTCGTGACACTCGTGTTTGCTTATGAAATTTTACATGGATTTTATTTTATATACTCGTGCTTGGTTTAACTTGGTTTCCTTGGACAAGAAAGGAAGAATGGTAAGTTGATAAGTCTCACCATGTTACTCTTATATCGTACAATGCACTGCCACACGAGTTAGGCTTTATATTATGCCATAAAAACTGATCCTAAGGCAAGACTAGAAAGATAACTTAATAGATGGTGCATTGAACCTATATAACGTGTTTAGATTTGTCAAGCGAGCAAGAAGTCGCCCCACCACTGCATTCATGTACTGATAACCCACCAGATTGCTTACAGGGTGCGAGAGAACCTCGTTCGGTGTAAAAATCCATTCGTGTGTGATAAGGCGTGGAGTTTGCTCTTGAGCCTTGGAATGTTGCGTCTAGAGCTGAGGCGCATATACAAGACATAATGTTGGAACATCGCATATGTATCATTCCATAATTGTAGCCACTTGGTACGCTTTTATTGTTTAGAAAGAGAGGACTTGAGCGACTTGTAATCTCGGCCTAGCGCCGCTTGTAATACTAATTCAATATCAATAAAGTGATTATTTTACTTCCATACTTGTGTTGTCTCAATGCTTCCACTATGACGACTCTGTGAACTTGTTACCAATCGTCTGTTCGTTTCTTATTCCGCTGCATTCGAACTATATTTATGACTATGTGGCTTAGTTATTTTATCGCCTATTCGGATCATGGCCTTGTACGAGCGCAGCTTAAGCTCGTATGGCATCACATCTATATGGGAACAATCGTCCTGTGGGAGCGCTGGCGTGGTGATCCGAGCCAAGCGAAGATGGACGATTCTGTAGGAAATCGGGGCGTGACACTCCCTGTCAATTCATGAGTTACTTCGAGATGGCGACGGGACATCTACCTCGAAATGACGCCCTCTTAACCAAGCTCTTTGTCGGGGTATTGTCTGAAATAACTTTTGATTGGTTCTGCAGCCTCCAAGATAACTCTATTTCATCGTTCGACGATCTCAAAGGTCTTTTTGTTACTCGGTTCTACGATGGGGGAAATGACATGACGATGTCCTATTTAATGGATATCACGCACGGAGAAAGAGTCTGTAAGGGAATACATCGAGCGGTACAGGCAAGTGGTGCTAAAATTACCCTCTGGTAACCCTAAGTCCAAACTGATAGACACCTGTCGGAGAAATCTCCTTCCCACGGTCAGACTCTGGATGGGCGACTCTCAGTTTAAAGACTGGAAGGTATTCATCATAAATATTGTCGGGGCTGAGAAGAAAGTAAAGGACTCCTGCCTTTTGGGAATATATATCATTGTCATTGATGATAGAGAAAAATGCCCTTATAACAGCTACAACAACAACGAAAATAGCACCCAGGATGACAAGGGGAAGCAGGCTCTTGTCGCCATCATAACCAAGAAGCTCGAGCCAAAGCCCGCAAAGTCTCCAAAACCAATGCAAACTTATTCCTTCGAAGATGATACGTCATGGAAGTATTTGACGTGCTAATAAAGGGAAACAAGCTTCGGCAGCTTCGGCTCCTCGACGTCAAGCGCCCTGTTGAGGCAGTCGAGGTAAAATAATCTGAAGTACTGCCACTACCATCGATACGTCCACTATACGACACGGGATTACTATACACTGAAGCGGTATATCCAGCATTTGCTCGACACCAAGGCCCTCACCTTGGACTTCGATGACAAAATAATTGCCGCCAACATGGTATCTCTCAAGTTCGGTAACTTTTCGGCAACGAAAGTCCAAGACAGAATAATCCTGATCCCACGGGCAACAATGGAGGTTGTCAATCTTCCACCAGCTCGTGACCAAACAGCCATGCTGATACCTCTCCCCCCATCACATGGGGAGGTCATGTGGGTTCATTTAGATCTTGTGCCAAACTTGATGAAGCAGACAACACCTTCTGCCACCAAGTCCAAAGGCAAGAAGTCCAAATCCTACTACACGGTTTCTATCTCGTCTGAAGAAGCTATAAAAGAAACAATAAGGTCAGGCCTGGCTTACCAACTAGAGTACGATATCCATGATGATGGTGCGGTCCCAATCGCCGTATCTGATCTGGGTCCATCCCAGCCTCCCAACAGCGGACAAGTCCAAGCAGAAAGAAACTAACTTTGACAAACTGCTGATCAAAGATACCGCTCAGGGGCTGGAGAAGTCCTAAAACTTTGACACCTTGGCACAACTAGTCAATACCCCAGCGAAGTTATCACTATTCGATCTTCTCCGACTCTCCAAAGACACTCGAGTTGCTCTAAGTGAGGTATTGCAGAATGACGATACCTACCTGGCACAGGTCAAGCCGCTAGCAGAGGATCCTGCCATATGTCCATACTGCAATAATGTGATAGAGGCGATACCCAACATCAAGTTCTCGCAATAAGACATATTGCTGAAGAACAATCGGCACGATCGTCCTCTATATTATAAAGAGTAAATCGATGCCATCATGGTGGACCAGATGCACATCGACCCCGGTTTGTTAATCAACATCATCCCACGATGTCTGCTTCAGACTTGGGCATCCCGATGCATCGCCTAGCAGCTACCAATACTTTCATCAATGGATTCAACGCAGGGAGGAGCTACCCTCTGGGAAAGATTTTCTTGAAGTATCAAATCGGTGAATTAAAGACAGATCACCTGCTACATCATAGACGTAAATGTATCACATAATGTCCTGTTGGGACGTCGATGGATACATCAGTATATGATCGTGCCATTAATCTTGCACTAGTGCTTGAAGTACGCAGACAATCACAGCATCATCAAGACATAATTTGCCGATGTTGATCCATTCAAAGGGGTCGAGGCCTATTACTCTGACTCGATCCTCTATAATCAAGTCTACTAAGATGAAGGTGGCAATGATGCTGACAATGAGGCATAAACTGGGACAACATCGAACGATCCCTTGAGAGTCTATCTCAATGCAAGCGCTCCTAACACAGCCCCTCCCCTCATAGTGAAACTATACATAAAAGTACCTGAACCTTTGTTCATTCGCCTTCATAGACCGAGTCGACCGCTGAAGGAAGATCCGACACCTACTACAATTTTTGAACCTCTAGGGGTAAAATTGCGCAGGAGACCTCCGAAGTCGTCGCTCGTATTGGGGGTAGATATCGAGAAGTACGTAGCCGCTCATGCTAACGTCTCTTCTCTTGACGATATAATTCTTGAGGATAAGATACCTTATTTTATGAATAAAGGACTATCTTTGAACTGCTCAGAAGTCGCACATCTCAGCACATTATATTCCATGGACACAGTCTAGGCTTGCACCTGCATACACAGGTGACTTCCACATATGCAGTGAATCAAGTTCTCCCCGGTCAAAACTCCTACTTCATAGTTCCAGCAAGAAAGAGGGGAGACAAACTCATCATCTTCGGCAGAGTGAAAAGTCCCCAATCCTCCATCCCAAAGGAACTGGAGCCAGAACTCGATACCAGCAAAATACCACTTCACCGGTATAGTTCTCAAACCAAGCTCCTCATCCAGAAGATAGGATACGATATAAAAACTGCTAGGGGCTTGAACCATGGCAAAAGACGATGGCTTCCTCTGCCTCTATATCTGCAGGCTCCTGCAAGCAAGTCCGAGGATTACTACCATAAGACCAAGCATGGCTTAGGGTACGTCACGTCTCCCACAACCCCTGAAGGCTCGGATGAAGGATATGAGTTACACTCTCACTCTTTAGAATCTTTCTCTTAGGACTCCGATATCAGTATAGGGGAGATACTTAAACGAACATTGCCTACCAATATAGTATCAGCTAACTATGAGGAAGAAGATGAGGATCCACCTGAACTCTTTGAGGTAGAAACATAGGCCCAACGCCTAGACGCACATTGGGAGATACGGTTCAAACAACGAAAACCTTCCACTGAGGAAGAAGTCATACAAATTAATCTGGGCGACGAATCCTCCCCTAAATCGATCTTCATCAATAAGAGTTTGTCCGATAAGGATCGGGATTCCCTACTACAGCTCGTCAGGAAATAAATTAATATCTTTGCATGGAGTTATAAAGACATGCCAGGACTGGACCCCCAAATTATGGTCCATAAACTAAACATCTTGTCGAACGATAAGCCGGTCAAGCAACAACAATGGCAATTTCGATCGGACATCATGAATGCCATCGAAGCTGAAGTCAACAAACTGATAGCTAGTGGCTTCATCCGTGAGGAACATCATCTGGATTGGGTATCCAACATAGTGTATGTCGTCAAAAAGAATGGGACAATTCGAATCTGCATTGACTTTCATGATATGAATACGGCATACCCCAAGGATGAGTTTTCCTTTCGATCACCGATATAATGATCAACAATACTTGTGGCTTTGAGCGCATGTCCTTCATGGATGGATTCTCAGGCTAGAATCAAATTAAGATATTTTTTGACGATGTGAAGCATACATTATTCCAAACATGGATAGGGGATACTGCTACACAGTCATGCCCTTGGGTCTGAAGAATGTAAGTGCTATATACCAGTGAGCTATGAGCACCATCTTTCGTGAACATCTGCACAAGATAGTGGAGTGTTATGTTGATGAAATCGCTATCAAGAGTCATTCTAATTATGATCACCTTCAAGACTTGAAGACTATGTTCGACCTGATGCGTGTGAACCAGCTCAAGATAAATCCTACTAAATCCTTTCTGGGAGTCTCCAGTAGTAAATTTCTAGGTTTTGTCATAACTTCGAAGGGTATCCACATAGACCCCGACAAGACTAAAGCAATCCTTGAAATGGACACACCAAAGAATCTCAGAGAACTTTGTAGCCTTCAAGGAAGACTGGCATACATCTGCAGGTTCATATCAAAACTCTCTGGACGTTGTCAGCCATTCACTCAGCTCATGAAGAAGGGAGTCTCCTTTGTTTGGAACAAAAAATTCTAATGTGACTTCAATGACATCAAGGATTATCTCATGAACCCCCCAATATTGGTGGCCCAGTTGTGGAAAGACCCTTCTTGCTATTTGTGCAGGCAATGGACCACTCCCTCGAAGCTCTACTAGCCCAAAAAAGTGATGTAGGTCACGAACATGCCATCTACTATCTAAGCAGAATGATAGTCGGTGCAGAGCAAAGATACAACCCCGTTGAGAAGAAGTGACTCGGTCTGGTCTTTGCCATTCAGAAGACTCGGCATTACTTGGCAGGATCAACCATCCATGTGATCTCGTGAATTAAACCTCTCAGGGTCCTTATGACTAAATTGGGAGCGCTCAACTCTCGCCTAGCCATATGGGCAATACTGTTATCGCCGTACGATATGGTATTTATCCCAAAAAATGTGGTCAAAGGTCAAGCATTGGCAGATTTTCTAGCAGCCCACCCTGTACCAAAAATCTTGAAACTCTACGAGGTAATCCCAAACAAAGTAGTGAACTAAAATATGACCACAAGCGCAGAAGCCATTTGGCGAATGTTCTTCGACGATGCTTCAAGAACAGGGCCCAATGGCGATATTGTCGTTGGCGTCGAGATAGTACTAATTTTCCCATATTATCTTGTCATAAACCGCACTTACTCCCTCACAGATCCATGCTCCAACAATATGGCAGAGTACAACACCCCTCATCATTAGGCTCCAACTAGTTACACAAGTAGGAGTAGACTACTTAGAAGTCTACGACAATTCTAAGCTGATAGTTAGTCTGGTCTGGGGCGAATATAAGGTCCGGCATATTGACTTAATTCCCTACCACCAAGCCGCACTTGGAATAATCTTCACATTCGAGGGGTTCTTCATATAGCACATCCCTCAGTTGTAAAACATTGGGGCTGGCGCCCTGGACGACCTCGCTACCTCCCTGGCAGTCCCGGTCAAAACCTATGAGCTGATCACAATGGTCGATCAAGAGCAGGTTTGCCCAAAAAATAATCTTTGTCTGCACCTGAAATACTCAGTAGAGACAAACACTGACTCCCAAGACTGAAGGCTCTCATTCATCGACTACGCAGTCTATGGAATTTTTTCCGAGAACCCGAAGGAAGCTTCTTCCATCAGAAGATATTTCCTCCAGTTCTATTACGATACGGCTACCAAAATGTTGTATCGTTATCCTACGACGATCTTCTGGTTTGAAGCCTATCAAATAAAAAAGTGAAACAGGCTCTCCGCGAGGCTTACAACGGGGTTTATGGTGCCCATCAGCCCGGACCCAAGCTACAGGACCATCTCCGGAGAATGGGTTACTATTGGCTAATGGTAGCATAGGCTGTTGATAATGGTAGCAGAGGTTGTTAATTATGCGAAAAAGTGCCAAGTGTGCCAAATTTATGCAAACTTTATCCACAAGCCCTCAGAATTTCTACACCCAACTGGTAGCATCTTGGTCGTTTGAAGCATGGGGAATGGACATTATCGGACAAATTAGTCCCCCTTCTTCTAAGGGACATCAGTTCATCTTGGCTATCATCGACTACTTCTCTAAATGGGCGAAAGTCGTTCGACTCGCTGAAGTCAGGACCTCAAACATGATCAGTTTTGTCAAGCATCACGTCATATACCGCTTCGGCTTGCCACAGAGGATCATCTACGACAATGATCCATAGTTTGTAAGTCATACTTTTTACCAATTTTCTGATAAAAACTAAATCCAGAATATAGCCTCGACTGCCTACAACCCAGCAGCAAATGGTTTGACGGAATCATTCAACAAAACAATCATGAAGCTACTAAAGAAGTTCGTGTCATCCAATAAGTGTGACTGGAATAAGAAGTAAGGTGAATGTCTCTAGGTCTATTGCATAAGGGTCCAGACTCCTACTGGTAGCACAATATTCTCCTTAGTCTACAGGAGTAAAGTGGTCCTCTCACTCGAGATCCAAATCCCCTCGCTCTGAGTGGCCCTCTCCAACTGATTGACAGTTGACGATAATCGTCGTCAATGGCTACAAGAGTTAGAAGTGCTCGACGAGGAGCGTCTCTTAGCTCGACAGTACATTGAGTTGTACCAGACATGCCTCTCAAGAGCCTTCAACAAATGGGTCAAGAAGAGGACTTACCAAGTGGGTGACCTCGTCTTGATAGTAAGAAGACCGATGGTTATGACCCACAAGACGGCAGGTAAATTTTAACCTAAATGGGAGGGCTGATTTCTTTTGGAGTTTGTGTTCTCCAATAGTGCCTACCGGCTCGCAAAATCCAATGATGATTTGCTCATGATGCCTATCAATGACAAGTTTCTCAAAAAGTACTATATCTAAGCCAGACTTGTAATCCCCTTACTATCGGCGGGACAACCAAAATGTACAGTGTACGATCCCCGTTGTTCATCTCCAGCAAGGGTGTAAGCACAATATGCACTTCCTTTTTCACAAAAGTTTGATGAAAGCCATTGTCTGTATTCAGAAATCCTGAATATGAAACAGACAGTGGATCCTCAAAAAGCTCCTCAGCGGAGCTACCTTTAGGTTTATCCACACTTTCGGGTAGACCACTTACAATTAGTTCTCTTGGGAATTAGTTCACGTCCACATCACCTCTGAACTACTATCCTAATCGATTATCCCTAGTAGGATTTTCCATGTTCATATTACCTCTGAGCAAACATCTTTGTATGTCTATCGATTATCACATCCATAATACCTCTGACATCGGTCATCATTTAAACTTATTACCCGTACTTAACTCTAAGTACGCCAGTGGTCTTAAGTCCACAAAATCTACCACGTCCATATCACCTCTGGCAGGGCTTATCTCGAACCTATTACTTGCACTCAGGTGCACAAAAAATAATGGGCCCATAAAATCTATCACGTCCATATCACCTCTGATAGGGTTCCATTTTAAACTTATTACTTGCACTCTAGTGCACAAGAAGTAATAGGTCCACCGGAGATCCCCCAGTGAGATGTCCTCAATGAAAGTAAATAGTTCATGTCAATATTACCTCTGAACTATTAGCTTTCCATGTTACCCATACAAAGAAAATAGCTACGTCCATATTACCTCTGGCTCATTTTGCTTTCCTTGCAAAAGAATACCATGATCGTAACTAACCTCTCGGTATGACTATCGATTAGCTCACGTCTACGTTACCTCTGAGCTATCATCCTCACATCCTCTCCAGTAGGGTTTGCCATATCCTTCTTACCTCTGAGCAAACCTCTCTGTATTACCATCAATTATCATGTCCATATTACCTCTGATGTCGATCGTATTCTAAACTTATCAACCATACTTAACTCTAAGTATGCCAGCGGTGGTAAGTCCACAAAATCTATCACGTCCATATCACCTCTGATAGGGTTTTTTTGCTTCAAATCTGTTACTTGCACTCCAAGTGTGGAAGAAGTAATAAGTCCACCAAAGTCCCCCAGTGGAACGTCCTTAAAAGACTATGGTGTTGTTCTATGTCCATATTATCTCTAGTATAATATCTAAAGTCCACAACATATAAAAAGATAAACACAAAGAGGAAATTCTGGAAAAGGAGAGACTTTATTCATTAATATTCAAGATCATGAGTACATATGATAGAAATCTATTTTTTATTAGTATTCAAGGTCATAACTACATATAATAGAAACCCATTTTTAAGGGTTTCTAGGAAGTCTCGCTAATACGAACCTTTTCTATTAGAAGAGCCCATCTGTGCTGTTGTGGTAACCATCAAAGTAGAACCAATAGCAGAGCTCAATGCTTTCTAGATCGTCCCTCCACAGTAAAAACCTTGGTATATGAAAAAATATCCATACTAATGGATAGCAAGGGAAGAGCTGGAGTGTAAATACCCGGATTTTTCAGAAATTAAAAACAAATTTTCAGGATTTTTCTGGGATTTTTAACTGATTAAAATAAATATTTTCTGGTATTAAATAAATTTTGTGATTTTATTAAATATTAAAATATTATAAAAATAATATTTTTGAGTGTAAAATAAATAATTGGTCATACTATAAATTTTCTGGAATTTATTGGACC
Organism: Iris macrosiphon; assembly: GCA_036927795.1. NCBI lineage: Eukaryota > Viridiplantae > Streptophyta > Magnoliopsida > Asparagales > Iridaceae > Iris > Iris macrosiphon. The sequence goes on from JAYESA010000004.1 coordinate 235,156,895, forward strand.
AAAAAATATTTTTAAAAGACCTAAAAATAAAGTTTTTAAATAAACCAAAATAAACCAACCTGAACCGGACCCAAACCCTAGCGGGTCGGGTCGGATCCATACCCTAACCCGCTAACCCGACCTAACCCATATTGCTACAGTAACTACAGAAAACCTAATTTCCTCCTATCCCGCCGGCCGTTTCCTCCTCCCGTTCATTTCTTACCATCCGTCGCCTTCGCCATATCTTCCGGCGCCGCTCCACCTCCCAAACCGCCGCCCCTTCTCCTCCCCGGCCTCCCTATAAAAACCCCAGTCGATCTTCCCTCGACCACCACTACCACCACGATCTCCACTGCCTCCGTCACCTTCTTCCTCCGGCGCCTCCGACGATGACCCGCTGCCTCTCCACCCGCCGCTCCGACGATACAGCCCCTCCGGTGCACCCAGAGCTCCCCGCAGCAGCCCGAGCCTCCGGCGATGACACCCCCGCCGACCCCAGCAGCTGAGTAGCCGTTGACTGGCCGAGCACTGACGTAGCTGCGTCACGCCACTACGTGTAAATGCAGAATAGTGATTTTCGACCTCTGTACAGGTATAGATTCTCTCTCCTTGCTGTCTTATTTTTTGAACAGACTGTTGCAAAATGTTCGCTATGTGACCCTCTCGAAACTCGTACAACAGTTCGGGATATCGCGTCCTGTGCCGGTCGCAAATCACGACGCAAAATCAGAAAAATATTCCCAATTTCTGAAAATTCAGAATTTGTCCCGAACTCCCTAGTTCACGGCTGTTTTACGACCAACCTGCTAAAGTTTTCAAATTTTGCTTGAATAGTTATTTAGACCATATAACCAAGTTTTAAAACCCTATTTTAGTTTAATTTATGGTGTTGTAGATTGTAATTATTTTGTGGGTGAAATCGACCAAAAGCTTGGTCTTTAAAAACCTTTTTTCCCGAAACTGGGTGCGCCCCGCTAAACGAGGTGACTTGGTCGTGCGCAAATTTTACCGAAAGGTGCGCACTATCAATACAGATGTGTAAGATTTCGTAAAAGTTGATTTGGATGTGCGTGCACACCGAAATCAACATGTATCCGTCGATAACGCCCCGTATCGGCCCTGTCCTGAAACTCATTATAACTTTGTGTGTGCTCGTTGTTTCGGAACGAAACTTGTACCATCGGACTCGTAGTGATACACTGGTCCTGTGACCCAAGTTTGAATTGATTCTGAGAACGTTGACAAAATCCCATATTGTGGGTCCCACAACTCTACTTGGTGGGCGATTTTGTGATCGGCTCATCGGAATCTGGTTCTAGACATTTCGTTGGGTTCGTATTGTCGTTCTGTACTTGTAGACACTAAGTTTGATAAATTTGGAGAACTTTGTCTCTAGCACATTTTTTGGTGTGAAGTAGGCCACCTGTGGACCCCGCTTTGACCAGAAACTGTCAATTTTGCTCCTGTGTCCAAATTGGACTTATGGACAGGCAATTCTAGATATTTCATATCTTCTGAGCATGATAGTCATGTTTATTTCAGCAACCGAAGGAGTACTTGAAGATCCCGCGGATATCAGAGCAACTGTTGGAATTCAAACCCCAGGCAAGTGTACCTTGCCAATCTTGCAGTACTTGCTACATATTATTCTCTTGATTTATTTGTATGATGTATCCGTTCAACCCAGGACCGTATGACATTAGTTAATGTCCAAACAAGATTCGTGTGTCGACGCCGTACGCGGAGTCGTGTAACGTCACTAGAGATTGATATCACGACCCTATACATTTTCGTGCTTGCATTATCAAGTACTTCATACCATAGGACACTTGACACTGTTCATGAGACAGAATCTTTCTGAGATATTCATGGTGATTCTGTATAGGTTACAGGATTCATGACATAGATATTACTTATGCTTAGCTATCATTATGACTCGCTGCATCAGTTAGAGGTCATGATCTTGCGTGACATGGACATGAGACATCGTAGATATGAGACGTATGATTACATTGGGTAGGGAGAGACACACATGCTATAGGTTAATTTTATATTATTATGGTGTAGTAGCCACGCAGAGCTAGGCCACTGTATGATATAACTTCTACCAGCTCCCCAACACAGCTTGTAGTAGTCTCAGCCTGAGTTTTAGTGATACTCTTATTTTGCATATCACTTAGCTGGTTACATAGTTTACCCTATTGATTCATTTATTATTGTACTGCATTTATTTGGTTTGAGTTATTCTTGTGCCTTGCTATGTCCCCTGAGGACCTGGATCCGGATTATGTCCCCAGGTTTAGCAGAGAAAATTTATCCCGAGGTATACGGGACAGAAGTAGACGCTGGAGCAGTACCAGTACCAGAGGATAAGGTGATGCCATAGGATTTCTCCTGAGTAATTGCTTTATATACTCAGTCATTTCTATTCTTGATACTCTATTTTATGTCTCGTGGATTAATGTATTAAACTCATTATCGGGTTGTTCTCCGAGATATTTATTGAGACTTGTTGATTATTATTTTATCTTGATTATTCTGATACTGATTGTGTTTATCTTCTGTGGATGAGATTAGAATTAGTCTGTGACTTATATCGTAGACCACTGTATTGTTGTTTTACAGCTTAAGTACACTCTAATTGGTCCATTAAATTGGGTTTGCCCATTGGTGTGTGCTGCTGGCCATTGTCACGTGTCTAGTCCCTCGATATTTTGTGACTGGGGCGTGACAGAGAGCAGGCGCTCTACAACCATGCGGGAAGACCGAAGACAGGAATAAAAATTAATCCAAATTCTGTCATCGATGTCGTAGGCCCTCTACGATAGCAAGCCGCATAAATAGGAGAAATACAGCTAGCATGCTACATAAACAATGATAGCTCCACGCATGACACAGGATGTTCACCCTCATCTCCTGGATCAGTTCTTAGCAAAAAACTGTCGCATAAGGTTGACATTATCTTCGAATGATGGGTTCTATGATATCCTTTCATGATCCATCTTGGGCACCACTAAAGGTGGTAAAACCTGCATAAGAAGAACACACATTAGCCTCAAACAAAGATTACAAAAGTGTACAGGAGCCGCATCTACTTCCAGGTCGTAGCCACACGCAGGAGGGGATGTCTCGAGATAGTTAAGTCTGCATGCATGAACAAGATGATTCCTCATCATGTGGCCAAGATAAAAATATGCTCTATGTGCATGCTACAGATAAATTCACATCCATGCGACCAAGCAACATATAGGCTCTGTGCTCATGTTACAGATGGTTGCTCATCCGTACGGCAAAATCATGTGGGGCCTGCGTGTGTTTTAGATGATTTTTTATCCACGCTGCGTGGCCGTATACTTGTGTCCTTGAGTCCCTGCCACCATGACATACTCCTACCTCCAAAGATAATTCCATCATCTGGGGGCCACGGATCGACGCCTATTTGGACCAACCCCTCGGCGAGATAGACAACAGCCATCGGCATCTTCTTTCACAAAATAGGGGAAAGACAAGAGACAAAATTTCTCTCCTCAATAGCCCACCTATTTATAGGCTCCTGGGGCACGTGAGAAGATCAAGGCGATAAACCAGACAGTTATGAGAATGAACCTGATGGCTTGATTTGCATGATCTATATTTATCCCCTCAAAAACTGTCGTTGACATAAAATTTCTAAAATCTCCTCGAAGATCGAGCCAAATCCTGCATTAAATAGAGATTTGACAGCCTCACAAAGACTCAACCATGCGGCCCAAGGTTCTCTTCTCCATGCTTCTTATCCAAAGTATTATAAACTTATCAGTTTGAAAACTTTGAAGGACGTCTTGTAGAAGCATGGAATATCTGGATCCATGCATCCAACCACCATGCATCCCAGACTCTATGTGTTCCATGCGTCTCTGGCCCCATGCATCCCAGACTTTATATGTTTCATGTGTCTCTGGTCCCACACGTCCCAGACTCTATGCATTCCATGCAACTCTGGCCCCATGCGTCCCAGACTCTATGAGTTACATGCGTCTCTGGCCCCATGCATTCTAGACTCTATGCGTTCCATGCACCTCTTGCCCTATGTGTTCTAGACTCCATGCATCCCAGACTTCTTGTATCTAACGTGGCAGGATTCCCTGAGATAAAATCTTTCTATTGCGACTGACATGATTCTCTCCTACTAAATGTGGGCCACGTGTCAATCTGAACAAGTCACAGAAATAAAAGACGAGAACCGCCCAGATCCTCAGCAACAGCAAATCCCAAAAAATGTCCATGTGGCATCTTGGCCTAGACCCAGCTACATCTTATTAAGGATAAAGAACACGTGGCAACCTTCCCATAACATGTGCCTACAGTTGCAACCAAATTCTGTTGAAGGAGCCCCTGCGGCCACCAAACAGAAGCATATACGACACCTATAGCCCATCAACATGGTGGCTAAATAGGAGAAACTTAGACGTTCCAAAGTTTGGCTGGCTTTTACTGCTTCAGAGACTATATCCCTCCATGCGAGCTACGTACGTGCACAAAATCTCAGAAGAGAAAGTGAGAGAGAGAGAGAGAGAGAGAGAGAATAGAAGACTATACCCCTCCAGGCAAGCTACGTACGTGCACAAAATCTCAAGAGAGAGAGAGAGAGAATAGAAGAGAGCATACTCATTCACTCATCGGACCGTCAACAGAGTAAAAAAGTCATTGCAATACTCGATCTCCATCGTCACATTATCTAGATAAAAAATATTGTACTTAGATTTTCTGTCTATAATCTCTTTGTACTTTCTTTTTTCTGTTAAACGAAAGTTTTTCCAAACTCAATTTATATAGTAAACAAGTATTTTCTTGAAATCTCTTGACTTTGATTTATGGCCTTGTGTTACTAATAGTTACAAAAAGATTAACAAGGCAGATGATGATTACACCGAAGAAGAAAAGGAAGCATGTGAGCACCCCAATTTTTATATAGGATTAATTTAGTAATTAGCAATTATTATTTTTTATTTATTTAATTTAAATATTTATTTGGTAATTTACTGAACTATAGAAACTATTTGCCATAGTCTTGAGATTTTTAGTACAACACTAGCCTTTACCTTCCAACAAACTTTGCATCCTAAACTTGGATGAGCCCAATTAGGCCAATGCATTAATTTTTACTCCTAAAATAATATTCATATGCTCCGTTTTGGTTGTACAACTTTTGCGGCACAAAATCTAGAAATTGGCAATTTATCATTTACCGTCGCGTACGATTTTAATGCGCAACGCCAACCATTTTTGTCCAACTAACTTCATATACATGAGTCTAACTGAACCTATACTATGTTAAGGGTGTCCCATTCATTTAAATCTTTACATGCTTTATAAATATCACATGGTTCAAATCCTAGTTTTAAATACACAATTTTCATTTTTGAAAACCGAATCCTTGTATATCTTTTGTGCACCTTAATTAAATAATGATCCCAAGGATTATTAGAAGCCTAAAAAGCCTTAATGGACCCTCAAACATACTTCTCTTTAGGGCCCAAATCAACTCCAAACAACCAACACTCACAGGTCCAACAAACTAGTATATATATGTGTGCGCCTCTCCTTTCGTAAAGCCCTATTCGCCCCCTCCTCCTTCATGAACGACCACAGTAGATCCCCCTCATTTTTTTTATATCTCCACTTCCTCCTCTCCCTTCCCCATACCTTCATGCACCACCATGCACCTCTAGGCCACCCATTGGCCGACCCCTTTGCACACGAAGACCCCCTTTTTGGCCGCCAGGGTGCTGCTACTGTTTGTAGAAGTAAAAATACTTCAAAACCCCTCAAAACCTATATCTTTTTCATCTATTTGAATTACCCTAGTGCTCTGTCAAGTTTTGTGAAGTTTAGAGTTCGTTTGGTACTCCGCTTGGCCATAGTCGCGAAAAAGGTCCCCATCGTAATCACGTACGTGTAAGTTTTTCAACTCCAATCATTTTCATATTATTCCATGAAATAAAAACTTGTGTAGAGTCATGTTAATGTTAGATGATGATTAAAAATATTTTTAAGCATGTGAAACCATAATTTTATGTACGAAACTACCCCTAGTTGTTGAACAACCTAGACATGGACACGGTGCATCAATACTAGTTGTAGTTCTTTGAAGGTTGTCATATCTTAATTATGTAACTAAATTCCAAAATTTAATATATTAAAATTACAGAATATTTAATATATTATTTTATTATTAATGATATTTTGATGCTAATAGGGTAGTTGCATGCATAAACTACGTGGTGTAGTTGCCTAGAATAACCAGTTGTCATCCGTGGAGACTTTTTGGCATGCAATAATGTTGGGTTGGTTATTTTCATATATTTATAAATATTTTTACAATATTAAACATATTAAATTTAGTATAATATAATGATAGAATGTTAGTTAGAGAAGTTCCATGCATAGATAAGTAGAAATAGAAGGAGTTGTTTACTAGTAAGCATAGATTAGATAAGGCACTTATAACACTTTGGAATCAAATAATAGTGTAATCCATTTATGGTTAATTATTAATTTTTGTGTTTGTATATGTGTTCTTGATTATTCCTTGGATTAAGACTTGAGAGCAACTTCGGGACCGCATGCAAATATACCTTGCCACGATTACTGCTTATTTATATTCATTTATGCATGTTTCATTTCTGTCATTTATTTTCTAATTATTTTATATTATTAAATTGTGCATCCAAGAAGACTTGGGTGCAACAACGAGATGCATCATTATTTATCCATTTATTTATATTCTGTATATTGACTTAGAGTTAAGAGACTACCCCATGATTTTGAGGCATCATTATGTTTTATTTGGCCATGACACAGGTGTTACACGAGTTATGAGTCTCATATAGATCATGTACTTGTGTATTGACTGATCATCAGTACGTATAAGACATGTAATAGGAATAACTGTTAATAGAGATATACTAGAAGACTCAACAGTTACTAGAGGTGTTTGTGTATCATGGATGTGACACGTTAATTGCATTGGGAGGAGAGAACAATAAGTAAGCATATGTGACTCCTTTACACTTTTTCTATTCAGGTTGTACGCTCCGCTGGAGATGCGAGTCATGATGATCCTATAATTACTTGGCGGCCTCTGACATCTGTGATGTTATGCACGTAGTCCCAGGTTCTCCAAGATAACTACGCCCATCCTATTATTTTAGCCAGATAGTCCATACGCAGGAAAAGTTATTCTTAAACCGCATATCACTTAGAATGGTTAGGAACCTTGTCGGATGTTTATTTTTAGTATATTGTGCCATACTTTTATGTATCTTATTACGTTCCTCTGAGGACCTGGTCCCTTTTCAAGTATAGACGATCATGACTATTTGCAGGAGCACGGATCAGGACTTGCTACTTCATTCCTTTTCGAGAAGCTCTTTACCTTCAAGTCTATTGGTTCGTAGTTGAGTTGACACTTTTCTGTCGTCTATTTAGTTTAGTAGTTGGACTCTGTTCTTATCCTAGTTTGGTAGTGGATTTATCTCCACCCGTCTTTTATTCTTATACTTTTCAGACTTAATCATTATGATCTATTGATTAGTTTATATTTATTGACTTGTGTCTGTGGATGAGATTTAATATTGCCTGTGACTTGTGACATTATATACCACTTGTAAATTATTATTCATAATACAGCGTATGTATCTGTTATGGTTTTCATATATTGGAGTAGACATATATATACAGCTGGCATGCTTACGTATACCTAGTCCTACATATTTTGGGACTGGAGCATGACAAAGCATCAAGCTATGATGCAAAGGCTTCAACAGCTTTATCCGATGCTTGGCGTTGTCGTCCTCCAACTGACCCTTCAAGCCCTTGCACTAGAGTAGATCCCCCACCCTTGGCTTTCAAATCGCATAGTTCCCCCTATGAGGGTGATCATACGTGTGTTTGCTTCTCTGTAGACATGGTTGTACCTTCCCTTTCGCGAACCTGAGAGCTCTGATGCCCTATGGGATCGCACACTCCCTGCAAATGCTCTGATACCGTGTCTGAAACTAACCACAGTGGAAACTTAGGCTAACCTACTTGAGATAACCAACCCATGTCTAACAAACACCAAGCATAGATAATGACAACGTTTAGGGTGGTGACTACGTCACTTGGACAAATCTCAATCTATATAACTCGGGAAAAATTACAAGATTGATAAAACCAATGTTGAACCATTTACCATAATAGGTTCAACCTCCTGACCACACTGAAGAAGAAAAGAAAGAGATTATAATTAAAATCACTCACCAAACCCCCATAGCATTTTTCCTGAAAGAAGGTGATGACTCATCGATCAGATCTCCTCTTCCTTCTGTCTTGGATGGCAAGACCTAAGAGCAAATCACGGACTTTCTCTTAGATTTACTTTGGATAAGCACCCCGAATCTCCATAATTGTATTATATTTTTGTGCCTCCACTCTCACCCAAATAAATAGGATGAGAAACCCTAGTTTAGGTCATAGGAATTCCTAAATAGGAAACTAATTATCTAAAATAGGAAACATCAATTATGAACGTCCAAATATAATCAAATTAAATATTTGATACAAATTTAAAATCTAATCAAATTAATGTAGGTTTTTAAATTATATCAAATCAAATCTTTTACCATATTTGGGCTCTAAAATTTGCTCTTACCAATTCAGACTTGACCTAACACCAACTTGGAAGGAGATGGAGCAATCATAAAACTAAAAGAGAAGTAAAATCCTTTTTTTGAAGGAGATGGTTCCATATGGTATTGATTCTTCTCATTGCTAAAACTAAAAGAAAAACAATAATGTATTGGATGGAACCTTCTTTCCAAATATGATAGTTTCTCTAGGCACTACGAAACCCCAATGGAATAGTTTGGACAACCTAATTATCTAATGACATAAGCAAAAAAAATTTAGTCTTATGTTTAAGAAAATACAGTCCATATGCCACGAGAATGTCACTAATGCAGGATATGAGAAAAAATGATAAAAAAAAGAACTGTTATTTTTTTTCCTAATAACGAATACATATGCAACTATTATTCGGAAATAAAAGTCAATGATTTTATTCAAAAAAATATGGATAAGAATGTGGACCGGATATTAAAAGAAACATATCGGATAAAACAAATATGAATACTAATCGAATAAATAGATTTAAAGAGGAACAAAATTTTGAATTCTTATAAGATATAATGATTTCATATAGGTTTATTTTACGTATTAATTAACTCATGTTTGAAAATTGATGTATACTTTAGATATATTAGGTTCAATTAGAAATATAATGATCACTATTATTAAAAATATAGATATAGTAATATTATTTATATAGTAAGTTTATATCGAGACGTGGATCCAAATAATAGAGTGGAATTCATATTTGTATCCAAATAAATTATATATAGATTTTGTTATAATTGAATAGATAATTCTGCTCTGAATGGACCCTGCAATAAAGATGTTTCTGATGGTTCATTATCAAAATTCCATGTTCTGCTAGATTAATTTGTATGTCTTATACGAAAATGTCAAACGAAACTAATTTAGATATTTATATTGACCAACTAAATCATGACAAAGACCAATTCAATTTTTGGACTCGGTAATCTACCTTAACAATTCTCATCTCTTATCTTAGTTTAGATCACAAATAATAGTTAACATCGATAGAATATTTGAACTTATAATAGAGTTATTTGCAACTTCCTCATTTTTGGAGTAAGAGCATATGTATGTAGTTATTGGATCAGGTAGTTGGACATGTGCAGTGTAAACTGACAGGCAATAGCTATAATGAAATAAAATTATCTTAGATAATGGAGCTACAAAAACCAGGGATAGCTAAAGTGAATTGACTTGTAAATTAGGATTTAATTTCTACTAACCGTTGACATTGATCCTTAATCGAGATGAATGGAAGAAAATATTGGTATTGGATAATATTATTAATCTATATGGAGAACATCTCCACGTACGATGAGTTTTATTCATGTGTCAGAGAATCTCGGGGATTCGAAGACGACAAAAGTGACACGATTTGAACACGTGTCAAATTTATGGATAGAGTTGTATCAGTGTCAGTGGGATACGCCGATATACCGTCATCGGTTTACCACTGGTACACTGGTGATACAATATTTTGTTCCATAAAAGTTCTGGCACAAAGTACCCATTTTTTATCGGGATTGAAGGTAAATTTTGGATATTTTATTAACGTCATTGGATCGTGATCAACGGTTCAGATCATTTTGGAAGTTTGGTGCTCAACCATAAACAAAATAGATTACAAGACAGCTTCTCAAAGGGTGCAATTATAACCAAGAGGACGGGAAGATTCAAAGTTTGAGAGTTAATTTTGAGGAGAGAGTGGCTCGAGAAGGTCTACAACAGTTCATGCTCGTCTTCTCGTCTTCGGTAATTTTCTATTTACTTTGTATTCAATTTTTATTGTACTTGAAAAGTTGTGACCGTATGGATCGGTAGAGGAGTTTGTAAAGGAGTTGGTGTACTCTATTCTATTAGTGGAGGCTTTTCTAGTTGGACTCCAATTGCCTCGTGGTCTTTCTCTGTCAGGATTTTTCACATAAAAATTATGTTTGTGTTGTGCTCTTGTGCATGGATTTTGGCGTAATTGGTTTGGAGAACAATTTTTTGTGTTTGTTTCCATCAAAGTGGTATCAGAGTAGAGGTTGCTAGATGTCAGGGGTTGACAGTCAAATCGAGAAGAAGAGATGGATGCAAAGTCAGTAGCACGGTAAACCTGAACGATTCTAACTATCACTATTGGTGAAGTAAGATGAAGGATTTATTATTCATCAAGAAGCTATATTTGTCTATATTTGCTTCCAAGAAGCCAGTTGATAGATCTGAAGAGTACCAATATTGAGAACGCAAAGACTTTATGGGAGAAGGTGGAATCGTTGTATGTGAATAAGATCGGGATAAATAAATTGTTCATAATCTTAAATATAATGGATCTTAGATATAAGGATTGTCTGTCCATTATGGATGACTTGAGTGAGTTTCAGGACATGATTGACTAGTTATCCTTTATGGGATTAAAGATTGACGATGAGGTATAGGAGCTTTGGTTGTTATGTACTTTGCCAGACTCATGAAAGACTATACGAGTGTCCATGATTGATTCTACTCTAGAAGGCATGGTTAATCTAGAGTTCGTCAAAACAGGGGTATTTAAGAAAGAAATGTGGAGGAAATCTAAAGGCACTGCATCCACATACCATTCAGAGGCAATTATTTCAGAGAGTCGAGGCAGGTATAAAAGCAAGGGTTTGAGAGATGCCAGGGATAAGAGCAATAGTAAGTCCAAAGGTCGAATGAAGGCTTTGAATGTTACCATTGTGGCAAGAAAGGCCACATCAAGTGGTATTATTTTGCTTGGAAGAAAGAAGAGGGGCGACAAAGGAAAATAGAGTAAGAACACTACAGTGGTCGTCTCAACACATGGCGGTGATGTCATTATTGTGGGTGATGAGGTTATCATGAACCTCTCCTACAATGATAATTCAAGGCTGGTGGACTCAAGGGCTTCGGCACACATCTCACAATGTGATATTGTTTGCCACGTACACAACAGAAGACTATAGAGTATTAAAGATGGGCAATGGGTGTCACGCCCAGATTCTAATGAATCACTAAGTTGGCACTAGTTGTGATATCGTACAAGTCTAATTTATACTTGTATAAAGAAAGTTCAACACGGCCGATAAAAATATCACATAAACAAGTCATTGTAGCAGAAATAAGCAGACAAGTTGAACATACACAAGATATAAAAATAATAATTCTCTTTATTAAAAATAGTGTAGGGGGATTGTAACGGCTTGAGGCCAATGAACAACTCAATTACAAGCACTCACTCTTAATACAATAAAATATGCCCCAAGACTTACAACTCAAGAACTATAACAAAAAATGATGATTTATACATTATCTTCTTTATATATAAACAAGAAATCATCTTTCGATGAACAGCTACAAATTTTCACTCTGAGCTCAATGCCTTAATATGCCCAAGAAAACTTTACACGATAGGGCAGGGTCAATACATTATCGTGTACTAGTGAGTGGCCTCTAGCCAACTCAACTAAACTAACACAGTAATCATGTGAATAAAAGATGAAATTATTATGTGGTCCTTTCTAATCTTTCCTTATAATCAGTTAACATTTTATAAAAAGAATAATAAAGCATACATGCACTACAAAAATATTGTTAAATAGCGATGGATCTCAGTAACAAAAACTAATCTGTCGCTGAGTCAGCGATGGAATAACGACTAAATTATTTATGTAAACCAAATATATTATATTTCGTAAATATTCTATCACTAATTCGTCGTTATTATCTTAGCGACGGAATAGCGACAAAAATATTCGTCGCTGCAAAAATATAATTTTTCCCCCATTCTCTCTCTCTCTCTCTCTCTCTCTCTCTCTCTCTCTCTCTCCCTGACCCCATACCCCTCTCCGGTGACCCACTCGCCCTCTCCTCCTCCTCCTCCTCCTCCTCCACCGACCCCCTCCCCCTCCCCGGCGAGCCCTTATATCCTTCTGAGCCCTCCTCCTACTCCTCGACTCGAGCGACAGAGACATCCCCCCGAGCCCCTCCTCCGACCTCAAGTATCTGAGCTAGGCCCTCCATCGGCCTCAGGCGTCCGCCTCTGCAATCCGTCAGATCCCCTCCTCCCTTCCGAAGGTAAACCCTAACCCTCCACATATCTATTTGGGGAAAAACTATACACATTGTCGAATATATTTGAATTTTGTGGAAAGACACATGACACAAGACGCTAGAAGACACATATAAACATTAGGTTTATAGATACATGTTTGCTTTGGATCGTATTGGAAAGCTACTAATTTGTCATATAGATAATAATTACGAATTTTCTTTGAAAAAAATTAAAATAAAAAATATTTAAAATGTAGGATCGGCGATATCGGTATCGGACCATTACTATGAGTATCGGTATCAGACCATTACTATGAGTATCGGGATCGGCGATATCGGTATTATCGGCAGTATTGGACCGGAGTATCTGATTTTTCGGTATTGGAAACAAATAACTATTAGTAAATTATTAACATTTTAAAATATATATATATATATATATATATATATATATATATATATATATATATATGCATAATTTTAAGTATTTCTAGTATTGTTTCTTAGTTTTTTTTTGTATCAAACTATTACTATGAGTATCGGGATTGGCGATATCGGTAATATCGGAGGTATCGGACCGGAGAATCGAATTTTTTGGTTTCAAAAATAAAAAAACTATTATATGCGATAGATAAAATTTTCTCTTGTATTTGCTTTTAGCAAGTATCCTAACTAGGTACTCATAGTTCTTTATTTTTTTTTTTCTTTTGACATGGTACGGGCATAATCATTCAATTCTATACGAAAGCAATGAGTCGATACTTAGTTGAGCGATCGTGGATGTACAATCGGCGACATGAGAGTAGGATTGGTTTGACAGATGATTTCAGGACGGACGTTGAGAAATTTCTCAAATACGCCAGTAGTCGACCTTATTTCATGGATGCAAGCCTCATCAAGTTTTCTTGTGTCAAATATCATAATATACCATTCAAAGAGGTAGATCTCGTGAGGGAGCATCTCTACAAGAAGGGTTTTGTACCAAACTATAAGGAGTGGACGACTCAAGGAAAATCTTTGACTCCTCAATATCATTCCTCCTTCAATACGGAGGTAGAAGAGTCCACTATCGGAGATAACTTCGAATTAGTGACGCCATATTTTCGTCGCTAATCCGTCGCTATATTAAAATAGCGACGAAAATAAGCATTTTATCGACGAAAAATTTTGTCGCTGAAACTCTGTAGTTTTATAGTAATGTGACATAGTAAAGAGTTTCAAATACATATATATATATATATATATATATATATATATATATATATATATATATATATATATATATATATATACGAACACAGTAAATCTTATCTAACTTATTATCCTTCCCTGTAACAATGCTATGAATTGATAATTTAAAAATATGTCATAAGTGTGTCCATGTATCGATTGTTTATCTCATAAAATATAATGTGTCATTCATTCGTCTCTACAAACCATCTTATTGTGCTGTAACTTTAGCATGCAACCTAACTATATGAAGGTTAAGAGCGATACGCCATCTTGGACTATATATGGTTACACGGCTACCGTTTAGCGACGGGTATCCAGCCCCCCTAAAAGTTTTTGAATTACATGTGCTAATATACCATCACTTAGTAACATTGCTCCTCCTAAGCCAACATGATCTGGTACCTCCACAATCGTTCGAGTCACCCAAACCTTATGCACAAGTTGTCCATAATTATGCAAATGTATGAACATATTAATTATAAAACATATGTATGGTACATAAAACTAAAATACTTATCTAACACATTTTACTACCGCATTCCTTGATCCATCGCTTGTACCTTCATAATTCTCATTCAAGGGATTTCCATATTTACTGGCGTCCTAGTGCAGGGATAGTACATTAGAGATCCAACGGTCTCAAACCTTTTATATACAAATTATATCTCTGAACCATAGTATGATATTCCACCTGTTAAAGCAGCACTATAAATATTATATATGATAATAATCAATAGAACTATATTACGCAAGTTTATATTAATAGTTTAATATTCCATGTTCTATAGTAGCAAGTTAACAGAGATAAGATTACTTTTTTATCTATCTTGGTTCTTTTTACTTAGCATTTACTATCTCATGGCATAGAAACAAAAACTAGCAATATCATTTTATTAAGTGTGAATGCAAAGAAGAGAGTGATCAAAATCATCCATCATGAAGAATAGAGCCTTCCATCTTGAACACCAGGATCTCTGCATGAATTCAAGTCAACCAAGCCCTTCGAGTCAACCAACTAGTCCAATGCACCGCATGGAACGAGAAATTACATAATACACCACTTAATAAAAGTTCCTTCCTAAAAACTTAAGGAACATACTCCTCTATATAAGTAATCAATAAAGAAACTCTTTACTCAATTCCGATGCAAAATTCTATTGTGTACTTTGATTCAAATTCTATGTCAATTCTTTGATTCAACATGATGATCAAGGCACAAAATATTTGTGAAACACCTTCCAATTTTGATCAACACTTGAGTAATTCCATCAACACCACAAATTTACCTGTAGTAACTCTCTCTCCATTTGCGCCTATACCTTCTTGTCGAAATCCATGGCTGCATTAAAGTCCTATTCATTATTACATCTAAATGTTCTGTTATAGAAGAATTATGCTATTTTAGAATTATTATTGAAACAATCCACGTTCTATATCTCTCAAGAATTTTTACAATCCAAGAAAAATAACTTAACCTAATTTGAATTACTTATTATGCATAACTTGATCATAATTTATTTTTTAATATGATTGCAATCTCTTTTAATATCATATAATTTAGTCTCGCTTTAAACTCTACATAATCCATCAGTTCTTAAAGTTGGTTCCAACATAACCTAACCAACGAAAATCAATCTCCCAAAATTTTAGCCAAATATGAAGTCCCCATCAATTTTTACCCAAGGTCAATCTCAATTCATAGCTCTCTTGCAACATATTATAACATATATCCATTACCACAACTTGAGTATAATCCTCTAAGACAATCCAATAAGAATTTAAGCCACAAAAATCAAGTAAAATCATGTTATTCTAATCATAACAATTTATCAAATTACCAAGAACCAAAATTACTTCATAAGATTATCTCCCATTCCTATTATCCCAACTATATTCTTATACAATCTACCGAGGCAACTCTTCTTAATGTCGTCATACCGATTCTTCACAGTCAACATTGGGAAATCTGCCTAAACACTAGTGCTAGCTAACTCATCAACAATACTTAAACATTAAGATCACCATCTCCAATAGACACTAGAAATTAATGCACCCATTACATGTTCTAAGGTCAAACCTTATCTAACAATCTAAGAGACTTAACCCAAACTAGGGAAAACACAACTCAAAACAGCTAAGAAATCAACTCAGAATAGTCCACTAATATCATCATGATCATCAAAATTTTAGGGTCGAAGTCTATTTAGCAAAGTCTCTTCCTAGGGTCAATCCATCCAACAATCATCCTCGATTTATATCATAATCTATAAAATTAATCCAAACAAATCTTATAATCCAAATCCTCAATCCATACGGTACATTCTAACAATCCCAAGTCAAAGAAATCATAAGTCATAAATCTCTTAATTTCAATTTAACTTGTACTAAATTTCTATGCACCAAATTCACTCATAGAGTCAAAATTAATTTTTTTTAAAAAATCGACATGTTAAGTTAATTCTTGTAGTCTCCAATTGTTTCAATCTTACATATCTATTCCAGCTAAATTATAGGTTGACTAAAAAATTCTCTTAAGCTATCGATCTCTTCAACTTGAATCAATGATCAATCACAAAAAATTCTAACATTCACCACAACCAATATATATTCATTCATGTTCAAGATTACCTAACAAAGTCATAGGAAGTTTAATACTATTATCCAATCCATCTATAGTCTATAATGCTAGAATCCATCAAGAAAATAAAATTTATTGATTTAACATGCTATACAATCATATTCATACAGCCACAAAATTCATGCGTCAACGTCTATCGATCTTCCATACATCTCAATCATATCGATCATATGCATAACTAGGAAACATTCATTCATTAAACTGTAATCTAGTTTTAACCAATGTTATTTATTAAACTTTATATCAGATCATCTTATGACATACTTAAGATTAAACCAGCTTATACTATCTTAGATCATCAAGCAATAATATTCCTAGATCTTTAGGGTCGTCCTCAAATGCTTCCAATAAACTTTCAATTATACCACCAAGTCTTCATATTCAACTTAGAACTCAATCCAACCGACTCAAGCTACAATTCAATACACAATCCACATTGATTTCTCTGTCGAACCATCAATTCCATAAATTTGAATTCTTATCCAATGTTATCTTAATCTACCAAACATTATTCTTAATCATCTAAACTAAGCCAGCAATGGACATCCAAAATTAGATCAACTAGGTATATCTCTAAACCGAGACCTCACACTATCCTATCCAGTTCTAATAAGCTCATCAAACCAATATCACAAATCCATCATACCCTTAGGGATACCCAAAACACCACTTAGTGAACAAGCCACGAAAACACAAACAACCTTCTCTACATACTAAATCATTATTCATTATTCCTTCCAGACAATCCATACCATTATGGCTCCAACGACCATAAATATAATATCACTTTATTGCCACTCAGCAATCTTTTAAAATTCTAATAAAACTATTCTACTTGAACAACTTAACTCATCGTTATTCCTTCAATTTCAGACATACTTTCTTTAAAGCTCACTACTCAATAAAATGAATCTACTTATATCCAATTGATTCATCCAACATCTGAATTGTCCTTTTCTAAGCAACATGCCTTATAATTAATTTAAATCATCTATTATTGCTCTTCGACACCACCCCTTATCAATAAAATACCCACATGAGATTCGTAACATATTTAGACTTATTATATGGAGCATTCAACGTAATATTAGGAGGGTCAAAGACTTTGATCACAGAAACAACTTTGGGTTAAAGAAAATCAATAAGGGTTAAAGAAAGTAAAGACGTGCTCTGATTCCAATATATTATCTCGATTTTGATGAATAGCTAAGTCGCCACTGGGTGTGATGTCATACAAGTCTAATTTGCACTTGTACAAGGAAAGATCAATTACAGTCAATAAAAATATCACAAAAATAAGTCATTACAGCAAAAATAAGCAAAAAATTGAATAGACATAAGATATACAAAAATGATTCTTTTTATTGACAATATTGTGGCAGAATTTCAATAGCTTGAGGCCAAAGAATAGCTCAATTATAAGCACTTGCTCTCAATACAATAAATCTGCCATAGGGCTTACAACTCAATAACTATACAAACAATGATATTCTATACATTACAAACTAGAAATCATCTTTGGCCGGATAGCTTTGAATTTCCAATCCGAGTTCTAACGCTTCAGTACGTCCAAAACAACTCTGCACCAGGGAAAGGGGGTCAGTACATTACCGTGTATTGGTGAGTGGCCTCTAGAAAACTCAATTAAACTAACACGGTAATGATATAAACAGAGGACAAAATTATTATGTGGTCTTTCTAATTTTGCCTTATGATTAGTTCATATTTTATAAGCAAAAACATAAAGCATATATGTGACACGGTAAATAGCTTTAAAGATAGATATACATATATAAACAGTTAATCCTACCCAACTATCATCCATCCCTATAACAATGTTATAAATTCATAACTTAAAAATGTGTTATGAGTGTGTCCATGCATTAATTGTTAGCCTTATAAAATATAATATGTCGTACATTCGTCCTTGTAAACCAATTGGTAGACCTATAAGAAGATTGACGTTAGCATGCAGTCTAACTACATGAAGGCCATTGATGACACGTCATCTTGGACTATATATGGTTAGACGGCTCCTTTTTAGTGGCAGCTAGCTAGCACTCCTGAAAGTTTCTAAATCACATATGCTAGTATGTCAGCACTTACTACCCTTGGTCCTCCTAGGCCGACACGATTTCAGTTTCCAGCAATTGTTCAAAGAACCCAAACCTTGTGTGTAAGTTGTCCATGTACATGTAAATATATGAATAGGTTAATTATAGAATATATGTATGGTACATAAAACTAAAATTCTTATCCAACATATTCTACTACCATATTCCTCAACCCATCGCTCGTACCTCTATACTTCTCATTCCAGGAATTTCTATATTTACTAACATCCCAGTCTAAGGACACTACCTTGTGATCCAACGGTCCTAAACATTTTCTATACAAATTTCATCTCTGAACAACAGTACGATATTCCACCTGTTAAAGCAGCAGTACAAATACTCCATATGATAATAATCAATAAAAATATATTACGCAAGTCTATACAAATAGTTTAATATTCAATGTTCTATAGTAACAAGTTAACAGAGATTAGATTACTTTCTTTTATCTATCTTGGTTCTTTTTACTTAGCATTCAAGTTAATAGAGATTAGATTAGTCTCTTTTATCTATCTTGGTTCGTTTTACTTAGTGTTTACTATCACATGGCGTAGAAATAAAGACTAATAACATCGTTTTATTAAGTATAAAAGTAAAAAAAAAAAGGATCAAAATTACCCACCATGAAGAATAGCCTTCCATCTCGATCATCGAGATCTCTACATGAATCCAAGTCCAACAAAGCCCTATGCATCGTACGGAGCGAGACATTACAATAGGAAATGTGTGAAAAGAGATTTTTATAGGAGGAACATTTAAAAAATACATGAGCAATTCTTGTGCTTAAAGATATTTGTCATATCCTCGATATTTGTTTCAGCATGGTGTCTTTTGGAAGATTGGATGATGAAGGATTCTTCAATCTCTTCAAAAATGATTGGTAGAAGCTTTCAAGAGGTTCGTTGGTGATTGTCAGAGGAAGTAAGAAGTCCAATCTCTACTATATGTAAGGGAGCGCACATGGAGCACAGGACATGAACGTAGTCGGTTATGCGTCTACTGAGCTATGGCACAGTCGACTCAACTATATTAGCAAGAAAAAATGAGCTACTTGTTGAATAGGAAGGTAATTCTAGGGTTGAATTCTATAAAATTAGAGAAGTGAACACAATATATGGCAAAAAATTAGCATAGGGTATCTTTCTAAAGTCACTCATCTTCAAGGAAGTCGGCATTGCTCAAGTTAATTCACTCGGATGTATGCGGTTCTATAAAGGTAAAATCTATTTTTGGTGCTTCTTATTTTATAAATTTTATCGATAATTATTTTAGGAAAGTTTGGGTCTATGCTATAAATACTAGGATCGGGTACTACATATTTCAAGGAATTTCAGTTCTTCATTGAAAGCGGAACAGATAAGAAGTTAAAGTATGTTCGGTCCGACAATGATAGTGAAATAATTGGTCCATTTAAGGCTTATTGTAAAGAACAAGGGATTCGATCCCAGAAGTCTCTGCCAAAAATGTCCCATCTCAATGGTGTAGTGCATCTTATGAACATGACACTAATAAAGAGGGTGTTATTTTTTTTCTCAAAAGTAAACTTGTCGGACAATTATTGGGGTGAGGCTCTAAATATTTTTGTTATGTTATTAATTTATCTCCTAGTAATCCTTTATATGGAGACGTACCTAAAAAAGTATAGTATGATAAGGAGCCGTCATAAAATCACCTGCTAGTGTTTGGTGTAAGGCCTTTGTTTATGTACCGAAGGACGAGAGATCCAAACTTGAGCCGAAGATGAGGTAGTATATCTTTGTCGAGTATGGTCGGTATGAGATGGGTATAAACTCTATGACCCTGAGAAAAAGAATCTATACCGAAGTAGGGATATAGTATTCGTCGAGGATCAGACCATGACTAACACAAAGGATTCTAATATGCCTTCTAAGGCTAAGGATTTTCATGAGGTAGAGTCTTCGCATTTCAAACCATTTCCAGAGGATACTAAAGAGATTTCAGATATGGGGGATCCAATACATGGAGTTATTCTTAACCTTGTTCATCATCCTACTAGTGATGATCATGGTGACCCTCAAGAGGATGAGTATACCGAGAAGACAGTTCTTGAAGGGGGTGAGACTGTAGGTACATAGCATGATTGGTTTTGTAGAGAAGGAGCCTGAGAGAGCCTCGACCATCCACGAGGTACTCGCCAGATAAGTACATGCTATTGACTGGCTTAGGAGAACGCAAAACTTTTGCACAGGAGATAGGAGACAAACATAGGCAGGAGTGGATACATGTCATGTAGGAGGAGATAAGTTCCTTATAGACCAATTCTACTTGTGAGCTGGTGTGATTGCCAAAGGGCAAGAAGGCTTTAAAGAATCGATAGAGGTTTAGAGTGAAGGAGACAGAAAATGCTACCCACCCTCTATACAAGGTGAGGATGGTATTTAAAGGCTACAGTCAACAGAAGGACGTGGATTTCATTGAGATCTTCTCACCGGTCATCAAGTTGTCATCTATCCAGGTGGTGCTGGGCTCAGCAACATGTTTTGATTTAGAGATTGAGCAGATAAATGTCAAGATTATGTTCCTCCATGGTGACTTAGAGGAGGAGTTATACATAGAGCAACCTGAGGGATTCTGTAATAAGAGTAAGTTACACTTGGTCTGTCAATTGAAGAAGTAGGCTCCATGGCAGTGGTATAAGAAGTTTGAAGCATTTATGGAGGAGCATGGTTATACTTATACGGTGTTGGATCAATGTATGCTTGTGAAATACTTTGCTAGGGATGATTTTATCATTTTGTTGATCTGCGTGGATGATATGCAATTGGTAGGACGAAATGCCACTAGGATAGAGGAGTTAAAGTGCCAACTGGACGCGACTTTCTCTATGAAGAATTTGGATGCAGTAAAGACTATCATTATGATATAGATCTGCTGAGAGAGAGGGTCCAAGTTTCTTTATTTGTCCCAAGAGAAGTACATTCACCGGGTACTTCAGTGTTTCGGGTTGGACAGAGAGAAAAAAGTGAGAACTTCCCTTACAGCTCACTTTAGGCTCACAGCAGAGTAGTTTCTATCAATCGAGGATGAAAAGGAAGATATAGAGAGTATTACATATGCTTCAGCAGTGGAAAGTCTGGTATTTGTCATTATGTGTATATGGCTAGATATTGCTCATATAGTTGGTATGGTTAGTAGGTATCTTTTTAATCTAGAGAGGATACATTGGAGGATAGTCAAATGGGCCATTTATTATCTTTAGGACATTGTTGATTGGAAGCTTTCATTTGTGAGTGACGAGCCGAAGCTAGTTAGTATACCGACGTTGATTTGGCTAGAGATGTGGATACTAGGAGATCGACTTTAGCCTATATTATGATGTTCGTAGGTGGGGCAGTCACCGTTGTAGAAGTGTTGTCTTGTCTACGACGATGGCATATTCATTACGGCGATAGAGACTTGCAAGGAGTTATTTAGGATGAAGAAGTTCATGCAGGAAATTGGGCTTAAGTAAGAGCAATATATTTTGCTTTGTGATAGCTAAAGTGTTATTAACCTTGGAAAGAACTCGTCATTTCATAGACTGTAGTGCCCCGCTCCGTGTAGGCACTATGTACAAGAGATATCGCTTTGCTGGCTCGAGCGAAAGCCTTCTCGAAGTATTCTCTGATCGAAACATAAGATGATTGATCTAAGTGAGTGGGCAAAACTTCATTCTCTGATTCTTGCACGCCTTAATAATGAATCTGAGTTTTCTACTGCTTGTTCTAAGATGATAGTTACATAAGAAGAATGATAGAACCTGACTCTGCATGCTTAATAAGAGAACTCATATTTTTTGTCATTGAAATGAATCTGCTTGCCTAACTAAAGAACTTGAATGCTTGTCTAAAGAGATAGAACCATTGCTATGCTAAGAAAAGATAGAAATGTTGCATGCTTAGTTACACGGACACCGCTATCGAACGAACCAATGTCATGCTAATAAATAAGAGTAAAAGAATGTTCACATATTTTTATCGTATGCTAAACAAGAGTAGAACTGCATGCTTAGCTAAAAGAGATAGAAGAACGCCTACTATGCTTGCTTAAATAATAGACTGCTTGCATGTTCCCTATCGTACTAAAAGAGATAGAATTGTATGCTAGATTGCTTGAACAGGTTTTATTAATCGCATTGTAAAGAGATATAAGTGTTTGAATAACTTGTATCGTATGCTATTGAACCTATCGATTGATTGAAAGAAAGAAGATTGAACCTATCGAAATGATCTAACCTATCGTATTGATTGAACGTATCGAACCTATCGAATAGATTGAGAAAAAGAGAATTGAGAGCTCTGGCTATATCGCTTGATATCATATTTTCTTGTCATGGACTTGTACATCATATAGTCTTTATTTGATTGAATCGCATTCATCGCATCTGTCTTTGGACAACTTGTGCACATGGTTTATCTCTCAAGTGTTTCCTGGGACACTAGGACCGCTCGTTCCTGGGGAAGATAATCAAAACACCATGAAGCTTGTAGTCCTCACAATTAGGGGGGTATCATGTCTAATAGTTAGCTTGGGCTTGTAGTCCCAGCTGCTGCTATTCATGGGTTTTTCGTGGACCATCATATATTTAGGGCGCATGCTAGGTTAGCCTTCTTGCATACCTAACTGTTTGATATAGAGACGGACAGAAAAAGAGAACCTCATTTATATATGCATATATTACTAACTTGTATGTCTGCTGCAGGGATAATAGTTCGGCCATGGGTAAGGATCACTGAATAAGTGATCACTTGTATTTCCTTATGTTTTTTGTCATAAATGTTAAATGAGATATATCTGTTTTACTTGAATATGATGCTGCCCCTATTGCATTGAATTGAATGGTCCACTTGATGCACTTATCTTGATTCGAGATGAACAGTCCACTAGAGATAACTTTTGTTTCTAAGAGATCGAATATGGCTCACGATATATGATGCGCACTACACGATAGAACACCGTCTCTATAGATTGCTTAAATGTTTGAATGTGCAAACTGGTTTCAAAGACATGTTTTCAACAAGGTAAAATCTGACTATAATCATGTGCTGCGTGAAATAAACTTAGGTAAAAGTAGCAAGATCACTAGTAATATAATATTTTGCCACATGCTTACTTAGTGTTGGTTTCAGGGAGTGTTGCTTTTGTTCATTAATTTTATACTGACCAGTACTTTCTTCAAAGTGCTGATCCACCAACAGTTTGCTTATTCTCAAGTGTTGGATCGTCCGAGGAAGCGATAGCCATGCCTTATCCCCAGGACCCGGAAATCTAGAGTCGATGCCTTGAGCCGTATCGAGATTGCTTTGAGCTGCTTTTGTATAAAGGGATGTAATGTATGGAACGCTGTCATTGTAATCGAGAGATAGAGAGCTTGAGCGAATTATAATCTCGGCCAAGCGCCGCTTATAATATATCTTGATTATCAATAAAGAGCTTGTCTCCTTATGCCATTGTGTTCTTTACTTTTCTGAAATATTGTGCCGCTGCTCCCATCTTGAATAGCTTACTTGCCCTTGTTCAAGATTTGGCCTGGTGCAAGCGCAGCTTAGGCTTGCACGGCATCACACCCATGCGAGGACGATCGGTCCCACAAGGACCCAAGCGAGGACGAACGTCCCTCTGAGGGATCGGGGCGTGACATAATGGTATCAGAGCGACTCGACCCTATGGCCATTCCGCAGCTTAGCTTCAACTAAAGATGTTCTTTGCCACTTGATATCGTTACCTCATTAATGAGCGTTCCATACAATAAGTCCATAAATATTCTCAAAGGTGCCGGCAAAAGTTTTCTGGATTTAATTTATTGCTTGAGATATGATTTGTCATTTGTGATGGCTAGAGTTTTATTGATTTCTTGATTGCTAGAGTTTTTGATTGAGGATGGTGAGGGATGAGGATTATCGCTGCTCTGGATATTGAAAGTTTTTCCTTGAGTTTCGTGGACGAACCCCTTTCTTGGAGGGTAAGTATGTAGTGCCCCGTTCCGCGTAGGCACTATGTACAAGAGATATCGCTTTGCTGGCTCGAGAGGAAGCCTTCTTAAAGTGTTCTCCGATCGAAACACAAGATGACTAATCTAAGTGAGTGGGCAGAACTTCATTCTCTGATTCTTGTATGCATTAATAATGAATCTGAGTTTTCTACTGCTTGTTCTAAGAAGATAGTTTTATAAGAAGAGTGATAGAACCTGACTCTGCATGCTTAATAAGAGAACTCGTATTGCTTGTTATTGAAATGAATCTGCTTGCCTAACTAGAGAAATTGAATGCTTGTCTAAAGAGATAGAATCATTGCTATGTTAAAAAAGATAAAAATGTTGCATGCTTAGTTACACGGACATCGCTATCGAACGAACCGCTATCATGCTAATAAACAAGAGTGAAAGAAAGTTCACATATTTTTATCGTATGCTAAACATGAGTAGAACTACATGCTGAGCTAAAAGAGATAGAAGAATGACTACTATGCTTGCTTAAATAATAGACTGCTTGCATGTTCCCTATCATACTAAAAGAGATAGAATTGCATGCTAGATTGCTTAAACAGGTTTTATTGATCGCATTGTAAAGAGATATAACTGTTTGAATAACTTGTATCATATGCTATTGAACCTATCGATTGATTGAAAGAAAGAAGATTGAACCTATCGAAATGATCGAACCTATCATATTGATTGAACATATCGAACCTATCAAATAGATTGAAAAGAAAAGAATTGAGAGCTCTGGCTCTATCGCTTGATATCATATTTGCTTGTCACAGACTTGTGCATCATATAATCTTTATCTGATTGAATCGCATTTATGGCATTGGTCTTTGGACAACTTGTGCACAAGGTTTATCTCTCGAGCGTTTTCTAGGGCACTGGGACCACTCGTTCCTGGGGGAGATAATCGAAATACCCTGAGGCTTGTAGTCCTCGTGATTAGGGAAGTGTCCTGTCTAATAGTTAGCATGGGCTTGCAGTCCCAGCTGCTGCTATTCATGGGTTTTTCATGGACCATCATATAGTTAGGGCACATGCTAGGCTAGCCTTCTTGCATACCTAACTGTTTGATGCAGAGACGGACAGGGAAAGAGAACCTCGTTTATATTTGCATATGTTGCTAACTTGTATGTCTGCTGCAGAGATAACCGTTTGGCCATGGGTAAGGATCACTGAATAAGTTATCACCTGTATTTTCTTATGTTTCTTGTCATAAATGCTAAATAAGATATATATATTTTTTACTTGAATATATTGCTGCCCCTATTGCATTGAATTGAATAGTCCACTTGATGCACTTGTCTTGATTCGAGATGAACAGACCACTAGAGATAACTTTTGTTCCTAAGAGATTGAATATGGCTCACGATACATGTTGCGCACTGCACGATAGAACACTGTCCCTATAGCTTGCTTAAATGTTTGAATGTGCAAACTGGTTTCAAAGACATATTACTGAAAAGGTAAAATCTGACTATAATCATGTGCTGCATGAAATAAACCTAGATAAAAGTAGAAAGATCACTAGTAATGTAATATTTTGTCACATGCTTACTTAGTGTTGGTTTCAGGGAGTGTTGCTTCTGTTCGTTAATTTTATACTGACCAGTACTTTCTCCAAAGTGCTAACCTGCCAACAGTTTGCTTGTTCTCAGGTGCTGGATCATCCGAGGAAGCGATAGCCATACCTCATCCCCAGGACCCGGAAATCTATAGTCGATGCATTGAGCCGTATCAAGATTGCTTTGAGTTATTTTTGTATAAAGGGATATAATGTATGGAACGATATCATTATAATGAGAGATAGAGAGCTTGAGCGAATTGTAATCTCGGCCAAGTACCGCTTGTAACACATCTTGATTATCAATAAAGAGCTTGCTTCCTTATGCCATTGTGTTCTTTACTTTTATGCAATATTGTGTCATTGTACCAGTCTTGAATAGCTTACTTGACCTTGTTCAAGCTTTGGCCTGGGGCAAGCGCAGCTTAGGCTTGCACGACATCACGCCCATGCGAGGACGCTCGGTCCCGCAAGGACCCAAGCGAGGACGAACGGCCCCCTGCGGGATCAGGGCGTAACATAGTCGGTCCAAGCATATTGCAACTTGCGATCACTAGGTATGAGATGTGCTAGAGGCGAAGGACATTGCGCTTGAGAAGGTTCATACAGAGGACAATGGAGCGTATATGCTCACGAAGGTTCTGTCGAAGGAAAATTTTGAGTATTGTAGGAGGATCACCGGAATAGCGAGCTCCTTCACCTAGTTGGTAATGGGGAGATATGTTGGTATTGGGTAGGGTTCCCAACCTATGTGGAGAACACCCCGGAGTTCGATGAGCATCATCTGTATGTCGGAGAAGATCGGGGAGTCGAAGGCGACAAAGATATGGTGATTTGAGCGCACGTCAAATTTTTGGACAGAGTTGTATCAATGCCAGAGTTATATCGCCGGTATACCGTCTCCGGTGTACCGTCGGTACATTGGTGATACAGCATTTTATTCTAGAAAGGTTCTGGCACAAGTATCCATTTTTTAATATACCAGTGTCAGGGCTTAAGGTAAAATTTGAAAATATTTATTAACACCATTGGATCGTGATCAACGGTCGAAATCTTTTTAGAAGTTGGGTAGAAATTGTGTGCTTTAATTTGGTGTTTTTTAACCTGAACTAAGGAGATTAGAATCTAAGGAGAGTTTTTCAAATGGTGCAATTGTTTAACTAAGAGGAAGGGGAGATTCGAAGTTGGAGAGTTAATTTGAGGAGAGAGGGGTTCAAGGAGTTGTAATGATCCGTGTGGATCGATGGAGGAGTTTATTGTGTATTCAATTTTCATCTTCGATAATTCTCTATTTATTGTGTATTCAATTTTCATCGTACTTGAAGAGTTGTAATGATCCATGTGGATCGATGGAGGAGTTTGTAAAGGAGTCGGTATACTTTCTTTATTCCATTAGTAGAGGCTTTTCCGAATTGGATCCCGATCGTCCCGTGGTTTTTCTACGTCAAGATTTTTCACATAAAAATCATTATGTTTGTATTGTACTCTTGTGCGTAGATTTTGACATAGTTAGCTTGTATGACTTTCTTCGGTCATCACCAAGTTCTATCAGTTTAGGGAACGATTTTTCATGTTCGTCCCCCAACATAAAATAATTCAAATATCAGGCACCAAAAAAGTGTTATAAAAAATGACATGGTGTAGTATTTGTATGAAAATAATGAAGTTGTGAGAATGAAAAAGAAAAAGAAAGTATATAGATTACACAATCAAATAACAGAAAATTTACTGTAACAAAATTAATTTTAATAAAATCAGATAAAACGAAACAATTTTAGAGAAATTAAAAAGAGAGATAGGTTTCGCCATGGCGGAAAACTATAAAATTGAACGCGTGTACACAGAAGAAAATGGGAGGGGCCCACCGTTGCATTTTTTGCCAACTAGGTTAGCGAAATTTTTGTCCCAAGTTGGCTGAATTTGGGTGTGAGGGGTGGGTGGGGTGGGGGGGGGGGAGTTAGTTGGGAGTTTGTTTGAGGATTGATTTGGTTTGGGAGATTTGTTTGAGGGTTTAGTTGGGGGGTTTGTTTGAGGGTTGGTTTATATATATAAGTATAAATGTGTGCAAATATTTATAAATATTTTTTATATGCTTATATAAATTTGTATAGCAATTTATTGGAAG
Source organism: Iris macrosiphon (assembly GCA_036927795.1). Classification (NCBI taxonomy): domain Eukaryota; kingdom Viridiplantae; phylum Streptophyta; class Magnoliopsida; order Asparagales; family Iridaceae; genus Iris; species Iris macrosiphon. Next base: position 235,185,245 of record JAYESA010000004.1, read on the forward strand.
ATTCCACCAACATTTATTTGAATATATTTTTATTAAAATTTCAAAAATTTGAATTTTTTTCTGTTTTGGAAAGTAGCAGGTGAAGAAGACAGCAGCTTAGTTCAATACAAATTCTTTATTTTGTTTTATTTATATTTCTTATTTTTTTGTTATTATTATTATTATATATATATATATATATATATATATATATATATATAGATAATACATACCTTAATATTTATAATTATTTGCACACATATTATATGTATATATATTTGTAAAAAACATGATATTTTGTAAAATAATTTTTTTTAATAATTTTAACCAAACATGATTCATGATATATTTTTATAAAAATATATCATCAAAATCGAAATTAATTTTAGTTTTTTTAAGTAGATTTTTGATGAAACTAGCAGATGAATCAAAGATTTTATAAGATTATGAGGGTTTAAGATTTTATAAAATTGTACTTAAACATTTATAATATTTTTGTTTACGTGATGTTTTAAGCTTTTATATTTTATAAGGAGTTTAAGATTTTGGATATATGTTTACATAAAAAAAAATCTTAAACTTCTTATAACTACCTGAACATATATCCAAAATCTTATATATAATATGTGCGTTGCACGTATAAAAAAAATATCTATTGTTAAAAAATTAACTAATTTTTAAATTATATTAAAATATTTTAAATATGGTTCGAATATATTTTAATTATAATTTGTTATAAATATATATTTTTGAATTTTCTACATGTTTTAATTAAATAATACCATATAGTTAGTTAAAATATAATTTAAATTTTAAATATATTTTGATTTTTTTTTCTCAGCTACATGAGAAAAGAAAACAAATGCGATAGTTATATATTTTTTTTTTTAATTAATTAGTTGATGATATACATACTGCTTAGACGGTTCAATTTGGAGCCGATTCTAAACCGCATTATATTAGTGGAATATATATATATATATATATATATATATATATATATATATATATATATATATATATATATATATATATATATATATATATATATATATATATATAACAAATCTAAATTAAAATATGCTTAGTATTTAAATTATAATTAAACTAATTATATGATATTGTTTACCGTTTTCAATTTTTTTTATCTATATATTTAAAATCATTTAAATTAATTTCGTTACAGAAAATTTACAAAATAATCAATAATCATTTTAAAAATATATATCATGATTCATCAATAAAAGGTAAAATTAATTTCGTTTTTGATGATATATTTTTTTATTTTTTTAAATAAATATATCATGAATCATGTTTGATTATAATTATTAAAAAATAATCATTTTAAGAAATTTGAATTTTTAATAAAAATATATTCAAATAAATGTGGGTGAAATCTTCAAATAAATTGCTATAAAATTTTATATAAGCATATAAAAAATATTTATAATTAATATAAACCAACCCAAAAACAAATTGCCCCAACTAAACCCTCAAACAAACCTCCCAAACCAAACTAACCCTCAAACAAATTGCTATAAATTTTTTGAATATTTTATGTTTTGGAAAGTAGCAGGTGAAGAAGACAGCAGCTTAGTTCAATGCAAAATCTTTATTTTGTTTTATCTATATTTCTTATTTTTTTGTTATTATTATTTATACGTAAATATATATATAGATAATACATACCTTAATATTTATAATTATTTGCACACATATTATATGTATATATAATTGTAAAAAACATGATATTTTGTAAAATGATTATTTTTAATAATTTTAACCAAACATAATTCATGATATATTTTTATAAAAATATATCATCAAAAACGAAATTAATTTTATTTTTTTTAAGTTGATTTTTGATGAAACTAGCAGATGACTCAAAGATTTTATAAGATCATGAGGGTTTAAGATTTTATAAAATTGTACGTAAACATTTATAATATTTTTGTTTACGTGATGTTTTAAGCTTTTTATTTTATAAGGAGTTTAAGATTTTGGATATATGTTTACATAAAAAAAAATTCTTAAACTTCTTATAACTACCTGAATATATATCCAAAATCTTATATATAATACGTGCGTTACACGTAAAAAAAAAATTTATTATTAAAAAATTAATTAATTTTTAAATTATATTAAAATATTTTAAATATGGTTCGAATATATTTTAATTATAATTTGTTATAAATATATTATTTTGAATTTTCTACATGTTTTAATTAATACTATATAGTTAGTTTAAATATAATTTAAATTTTAAATTTATTTTGATTTTTTGATTTTTTTTCTCAGCTATGTGACAAAAGAAAACAAATGCGATAGTAATATTTTTTTTAATTTTTTTTAAATTAATTAGTTGATAATATACATATTGCTTAGACGGTTCAATTTGGAACCGATTCTAAACCGCATTATATTAGTGGAATATATATATATATATATATATATATATATATATATATATATATATATATATATATATATATATATATATATATAATAAATCCAAATTAAAATATGCTTAGTATTTAAATTATATTTAAACTAATTATATGATATTGTTTACCGTTTTCAAATTTTTTTATCTATATATTTAAAATCATTTTAATTAATTTTTTTACAGAAAATTTACAAAATAATCAATAATCATTTAAAATATATATATTATGATTCATCAAAAACCTACTTTAAAAGGTAAAATTAATTTCGTTTTTGATGATATATTTTTTAATTTTTAAAAAATATATCATGAATCACGTTTGGTTATAATTATTAAAAATTTATCATTTTTAAGAAATTCGAATTTTTGAATTTTGTAATAAAAATATATTCAAATAAATGTGGGTAAAATCTTCAAATAAATTGCTATAAAATTTTATATAAGCATATAAAAAATATTTATAATTAATATAAACCAACCCAAAAACAAATTTCCCCAACTAAACCCTCAAACAAACCTCCTAAACCGAACCAACCCTCAAACAAACCCGACACCCCCCCCCCCCCCCCCCCCCCCCTTTCCCAAGTTCAGCCAGCTTAGTTGGCGAATTTTTGGAGTTGCGTAAAATGCAACGCAACAGTGGCCCCCTCCATTTCCTTCTGTGTACACGTGTTCAAGTTTATAGTTTTCCGCCATCTGCGATGACGCAACTAACTCTCTTTTTAATTTCTCAAAATTGTGATATATCTGATTTTATTAAAATTAATTTCGTTATAGTCAATTTTCTGATCAAATAAATGTAAAGCTTAGTAAAACATGTAGCAATCAAATATCACAACATTATCCCAAAATTAAAGTAAAAGCTCACCTCAATATGGGACCGATGTATTTAAGTCGGTGAATAAATAGGTTGATCATAGCAAAAGCTAATTATATGGCTTTCCGTTACGTGCTGCTTGAAAGATCTTGCCGACCGAAGTTTCTTGTCATTGCGGTTTTGGGATCAACCTCCAACTAAAAACTAAAGCTTGGGGAGTTCTTTCACGACACTACCATTACTTTAATTTTATCATCACTATCAAACTATCATCACAATAAAATTAACGAAAACGCAGACCTCGATTGTCAAGTAAACGAAGCAATTCCGAGGTAGAGTTCGATTCTCTTGTTAGGTTTGATTTGGCAAACTTGAACCCCATTTTTTTTTTAGAAAAACCCAATATTTTATTAGTTTGGCCAATCAGGACCCAACTATGTCGTAATCCTGTCGGCAATTCTATAATTACTTATTCGCTAATCCTTTCCATCAGCCATCAACCAGCAATCATGCCTACCAATTTCAACATAGAAGAATAATAATCAAGTGACATTTCAAAATATACTTAGGACACATCCGTATCAAGTTGGCGTACATGTTACTATACATTGTTATTCTGTGGTTGGAGGGGTCAAGTAACTTGCACTGGCAGTGTTCCTGTGGTGGTCCTGCTAGCCATTCAAGATACTTGGCAGTCCTCTCTCTACTTAAACTAACTGAGCAAGAGGTTGGGGGAAGAGAGAAGAAAGAGGACATCATCTCTCTATTTTAGGGAGGAGAGTAAAGATGGGGCAGTTGAGTGAGAGAGTTTCATGTGGACATAAAATCACAGGGAGATGCCTTTCCAAACAAAGAAGAAAGAAAGAGTGACAAACTTAATCACCACCCTCAAATAAAATAAAATAAAATAAATTTAAAAATGTAAGAAACAAATTCATATCAGGCATCACTTCCCTCCTGCAATAATGCTTCAATGCAATCACTGCAACACCTCTCTTAATTAAAGCATATAGCCTCTTTCTTTCTAGGCTAAAGCTCTCTGGCTAGCGGTGCCTTCAACATTCATATTTCCTTTCTAGGACTCATAGAAACTTTATTAATTCTAACAGGCAGATGGCTTATGTTGGTCTGAAAGAACTTACACAATGCTAAATTGACAACGAAAGAAACAGTACAGTACAGTTGCAAACAATACTTGCATTTGAAGTTCCCTTTCAATGACAAATAAAGCAATTCTGATGTTCTTAGAACTTATGCAATTGAAACCTGTACCAAATAAAAAAATTCACTTGTACATTGTCTATGAAGTAAACATTTTGTGAAGGCCACAGATAGCCAGAGTAGTTTGCAACAGCCATGTCAGAGTATATGATTTAAATTAAGAGAGGTCGTTGTCTTTGTATGAATTTGTTGAGGAGGGGGCCAAAGCATCAGCCAGCTGACACAGTTGTGGCATATGCAATAATAAGACTAATACAAGGAATTTGTTATATAGTACCACCCCTTGTGTAACGATAAGGAAGAACAAAAAAAAAAAAAAAATCAAAGCAATGGTTTCTTGTGAGTTTGGACATGCATAAGCCTTGGACATGTCAAAACCTTTAATATTCAAATACATAATCATTCAACCACTATCATGATAAACAGCATCGTAAACAAATCATTCAAGTGTTCAAATGATTCAAGATTTAGAGACATGAGGGCAATCAATTAAATGTGTGCTCTACAGCTATTGTACTTTGCCCCTCCAAGTAGGCTTATGTGCAGTGATTTCATGCTATTGCTCCATACGGGTTTAAAACTTCATATATATATATATATATATATATATATATGGTTCGAATCGGAATCTCATTTTCGGAGTTCCGTCGAAGTCCCGTGATCCTCGATCGTTGGATCAAACGGATGCGCGCACGGACCCCACGCAGGCCCTCCGATCCAATGGTGCAGGGACAAGACTTCGACAGGACTCCTCGGACGGATATCTTAATCCGGACCCATATATATATATATATATATATATATATATATATATATATATATATATATTCCAAGTCTCATAACTCTTCGTCACTGCAAGCTAGACAAAAATATAACTTACTTTCAAAAAACCTGAGTAAAGCAGATTGATGCTAATAGTAGCTGAATGGAATTATGAATGTTCTCAATTGGATTTTTTTTTTCCCCTGCAAAACCAAATTTTGTATTCACCCCCACTCTTTTTCAAGGCATTCAACATGTATACTTCTTTTCCTTCACAACTATTTCTACTATGCAAAGGTGTATTACAATACACAGGAAATATAACTCCATATAGAAATCAGTTTGCTGATAAGACAAAACTTCTATGATGACTCAAGTGAAATAGCTTAATGGATTGAAGAATAAAGATGCAGCTAAATGTCGAAATAGTTCATGGGGCATGATATTATAAAACCATTGAGTTTAACATCTTTTGGTGCATAAATATTAGAAAACATACTTTTCTAGTCTGCATCCAAACAAAAATATAGTTCTCTTTCACAGTTTGAACCGCACGGACAAAAGAGCTAACTAAGAATTATGAGAAATTTCTTTCAACAATTTTTTTTAACTTCCCTTCTGTTGCTTGAAAAAAAATATATATCAACGTTTTTACCAATTATTTTGCCGTAAGAAGAGTTAGTGTCAGCACAGATGGGGAACATGACAAAATTAATTTATTTTTATACGTAATGTGTCATCGAAAGAAATATCAAATGTCTTACAAAGTGAGATCATAGTAACCATTAGAGCTAATTCATAATCATAAGGATATAACAAAAAATTAGTAAAAGGAACTCTCAAGAATCTTCATTCATAAGACATTTAAATAAATATGACGTTAAAACTGCATTGCTTTTGATAGATGGAGATGTGGGATTATCATGCAACATTTATATGATACTATCATCAGGAAGAAAAGAAAAGAAAAGAAAAGAAAAGCACAGCACAGCACAGCACAGAACTGTAGTTTTCCAATTAGATTATTTGACAGGAAAAAAATGTGTCCTCCCACATCAGAGCACTTTACTTGACAACACAAACACTCACAGAAGAAAGAGACAAGGGAATGGCAAACACACCCTACAACTAGATATCTAGTAGCAAGAATGTCGAATCAGTAGCCCCATATCAACATACCCTTGATTCAAGGCATGAAGATCGGAACGGAAAAGGAGATCCATTAAGGGTCCAGTACTAAACTTTCAGCTGTGTTTTCTTCTAGTGTCCCTCTCCCTCAGCTCCAGAACCACTAGCTTACGATTTTGAAGGTGGTGGTGGTGGTTGAGCACAAGCTCTCAAAACTGCCTCATTCTGCAGTAAAAGTGTGAACTTTAGAACTTTTAAGCACAAAAATGACTTGAAAGATACATTCATTTTTAATCCCTACACTAAGACAAATTATCTTACAGCTCATGGCATCTCTATCTTAAATGGTGCTTTGTGTCAACAATTCATTACTATAGTGCAAAAACGATGAACAGGAATTTTGGCTCAGCCAGACAAGCTCATGCAACCGGGGAGCAAAACCTTGAAAATTTCTCTATCCATCAGATAGAGAAGTTTAACAGATGCGCTACAAAAAGTGCATTTGTAATTCAGGCTCAAATAGAACAAAAACAACTTATTCCAAATTTTACACTCACCTAAATTAATACTTTTTAAGGGATCTCTTCAGACTTACCATAAATCTTTCAACCACCCCCCCCCCCCCCCCAAAAAAAAAAAAAAAGAAGCAATTTGCATTCCGCTAATTTTGTTCCAAATTGTAGAACATTTGCGTTCAAGAACGCTAAATGTAGCGTCCACAAACCCAAGCCAACTGAATTACTCCATTAATGGTGCTTTGTGTCAAAAAACCATTACTATAGTGTTAGTCAAACTCGCAAGTTACTTATAGTGTTAACTATGTAGTCGAACTAGCAAGTTATTCGGAGTGACTCCGGGGTAGAGGCCGAGCCAAGCTCAAGCCGATCTCCGAGTTTTTGTCTTAGGCGAGTAAATCACCGAGTCTTACAAAGTCAAAGGCGAGTTTGAGCCTTACCAAGTCCAAGTAACTCACTAAAGTTAAAAAGGAAAATTAAAAAAAAATCTTCTTATTTGGTCTTTTAATTTTTATGTATGCATGTTTTGGTTTGTTAACTTGTTTTGGTTGTAATTTATGTATTGTGTTTGATTTTGTGTTAAATGTGTTTAGTAAATCACCTTGCATATTTTATGTATAGTTTACAGCATAGTTTGCAGAATCTGTCGATACCGATCCGATACAGCCGATACCGCTAAAGTTTGGCATGTACGGATCCGATACCGACCGATACCGAATAATGGCCGATACTGACCAATACCGACATTGGAGGTCTCTTTTCCAGTCAATTCGGCAAAGAAAATTAAACGAAAAAGACTAATCAACAAGTTTGTAAAAACATAGTAAGGTTGTAAAAACATGTAAAAAAGAAAATGTATCTATCGTAGGTAAACCTATCACAAGGGTGACTACTATTTCATTCAATTTCAAAACTACTAAGAAATAACACATGAAATGCTTAAAATTATACATAAATGTATAAAATATTTTTTCTAAAATGTTAATAATTTATTAATAATTATTTGCTTTCCGATACCAAAAATTCTGTTTTTCCGATTCGAAACCATCTATACTGCCGATACCGGCAATACCGATACTCATAGGAAGCGTCCAACACCGATACTGCAAGCCTTGAAACCTTGGTTTAGAGTGGGGGAATATGTATACACCAATCAAAATAAAACCCTCGTACTCGCAAGTTACTCGGGAGTAACTCGGCTGACTCGGGACTCGTGGGTCAGCCGAGTCACTCCCTAGCCCAAGTCCAACACCCATGTCCGGCTGACTCCGAACTCGTTTTAACACTAACGATGAACAGGAATTTGTGCTCAGCTAGGCAAGCTCATGCAACTGGAGCAAAACAATGAAAAATTATCTATCCATCAGAAAGATAACTAAAACAGATTTGTTACAAAAAGTGCATTTGTAATTCGGGCACACATAGAACAAACAACTACTTATTCCAAATTTTATAATCAGCTAAATGAATCCTTTTAAGGGATCTCTCCAGACTTACCATAAATCTTTAAACCCCGTAGCAATTTGTATTCCGCTAATTTTGCTCCAAATTGTAGAACATTTGCGTTCATAAACGCTAAATGTATCAAAGCCAAGACAACTGAATTACTCCTAGTCCAAATTTCTGATAGTTTTGATTAGAAAAAGACATGATTCAACACGATTATTGGAGGAAAACTACATCCAAAACTACATCATGCACCTCCTGAAGACCTGAATTGGAGAAATCAACGAGGCCTATCCCCACTCTAAATCTAGAAAATCTACTACTAGTCACGCACTTCCATCCACCTAAGCATTCTGAAGAAGCCTATCCCCCACCCCCACCATTCCCCGCTCCATACCAAGTGGCATCCCGCATTCTCATTTATTAGGGAACCTCGGATATCTCATTTCTAACATTACTTCATTCATGAGAATGAGTCAAGCATAACTGAAACATCCAATAATCAAATTATAATTAAATTCTCAATCAAACTGTTTTTTTCTTTTGAGATGCCAATAAAACTGTTAAGAAGTCCATAAACTGATCCTCCCTTATCATTAAAGACAGTTTTATCCTTTATCCCCTAAGATCTAAACTGAGGCCCTTTCCGCCTTGGAAGTTGACCATTGTACCAGACTAATTGACTCCATGCAACATAACATGTCTATTAACAAACAAAACTATTGACTAAATACATAACACAGATGAATATTTGTTAGCATGATGTTTATGAGAGATTCCTTATCTTACGAGGCAAAATTTTAACCAATACAAGGACAGGTAAATATTGCAAAACAAACCAAAAGAATGTAGGAGACAAAAAAAAACTAGCTCACAAATAGTTAATGTTCAAAATAATCAAAGTTATGGCAATCAAGAGACAAATATAAATTGGGAGATAGTATACTAGGACTAAGTTCAGCCAAATATCCACGTGATCCACCTGACACTCCAGCAAGATGTGTCAAACAGAAATGTAGTGTCAAGTAAACAAGAGAGTCTATCGGATCCCTGGGATCATATCTGCCTGAACAAATCTTCATGCAGGGTAACATTGGATCTATATCGCACATGGTCAATGTGCCTGGCCATAAGCATAACTTGTTAATAAGCATTAAGCATAAGCTCCTAGTAATTCATTCCAACCACCAAAATTGTAATATTTGTCTTCATAATTGCAATCATTCCAATATGCGTAAAACTAACATGGCTAGAAACCCAGAACCCCACACCATGCAATGGCATCAATGCCTAACAAGGCACCATTTTTGTATGAGTGTTGTCATAAGGGATGCATTTTCCCTACTACTTTGCATATATTGTGCTTCTGACTGGTATATATACATATGCACGGAACGCAATAAGCTCCTTTGTTATACAACAAAGCCTTTATCCCAAGTTTTTGGGGTTTGCTATTTGATCATTTTCTTCCATTCAGCTCTGTTAAGGGCTATGCTTCTTCATTATGAATGGAAAAAAAAAAATCTAGTACTTATATCAGCCATCGGTTTCAAAAGACCCATGTTGTGGCGACATTAGGATACAACATGGATCGGAAACAACAAAGGGTAGGCAGCACCAAATTTGGCTGTCCTAATGTACTTTGGAGTGTGTCGTGTCAAATACGTGTTAATACACGATGCGACACGGACATGGCATCAAACTTTGGTGTGCCCAGGCTTCCTAGCAGAAGACACTACACCTTGACATCCCCGGTAGTCCTGGAACTTCTAAAATGGAGGAATCTCTAAAATCCTCCTTAGAACTTCTAAAACGAAATATTGGTATGTATGACTCTTGAATCGATGTCAATGAAACATAGGTAGGCACAGAAGGGAAGATATTGTAATGAACTAGCACCAGCATTCCATATCTCGATTACTGAACCGAAGAAGGTGTTGGTCACTTCACAGCCTTCAATATGTGGTAGCTACACAACAAGGAACATCGTGTGTGCTCTAGAATCATCATCCATTTGAATCCTAATTGACCAACATCATGAGTTGGAAAAAATAGAATGTAAAGGTGTGAATCTAGAAATTTAAAAAAATACAATCTATAAGATTTGATCTACAGTGAGAAAACCACTAAGACTCTCCTCTCTCCTTTTCCATAATTATTCCAAGTATCCAATATAGTTCTATCTAATGCACTAATTATGTATCCAGTGGTTTCCTGTAGGCCCTGTAGGGTACAGATCATCCAATTTTACACTACATCAAAATTGACCTACATCATCCAATTTTAAGTCTTTGGAATTTTCTAGGCTTGACCAGATCATGGTACCCTTGAGCTTCAGCTCAGCATTGGACTACTTGCCTACTTGTTTTACAGTATATTCATGCTTTGTACATTTCATTAGTCGTTCTCTTGATGCACTTGTTACTTATATCTCCTTAACTTTCAGTTTTATTACCGGCTATGACATGTTAACACATATTAGGCCTGAAACAGAGATCCACGTTACATGCATGCTAGGACCAACTTGTACGCGATTCATGATATTTTCTTGTCTGCTAGTGTTTTATGATAAGACCATAGTACATGGTTAGTCTAGACCTACGTGTACGAGTTGTTAGAGGATCTGATCAGACGCATTGTGGATATGACTCGTACAATCACATTGAGAGGGGAGGACAGTCACTAGGCGTATGAGCTACTTTCTTACATTGTTACCGCTATCTCATTGCCAGAGATGATGAGTTTTCATAGCTACCACAGTTTCGTTTTAGGAACTGCAGGGTTATCATAGTTATCGAAGTTTCTTACAAGAGCTTCAGAGTATACCGTGACAGCTCATGCGTGCGAACATTATCCTCATATGCATATCGTATAGATTGGTTAGACTAGTTGTTAGTAACTGTACATGGATCACCTGTTTATTCCTTTGCATGTTATTTATTGTACTTCCTTTCGGCATATATATTATGTATCTTGCTACGTCCCTCTGAGAACCTAATTTTCTTTCGGGTATTGTGAGCTCCGCCTGTAGGATAGTTGATGTTTTGCTTCTTCAAGATTCATGTATTATTAGTCCATACCCTCATCATACTCTTCTGTAGGTTATATTCGTCCTATATTGTTCATTTTGCTATTATAGTCTAGATTTGCAAACTCATTCTGCTTTAGCTTGTTCGAACACTTATATTACTAGGTGGCCAACTTTAATGTAATATGTTCATCCTTGATATTCTTTTATGGTGGATTGAGATATAGACGTGTTATTTATAGAGACTTATAGATAGTTATCCCAATTTTGGATAGTGTATACACATTCGAATTGGGCTAAAGTCCACTTGAATAAGTAGTTGGTCATTGCCACGTGTTCTGGTCCCGCGTATTTTGGGAATGGGACATGACAGCCTCACCATATGGCTCCAGGAAGCACACCTCATGAAGGAAGACTCGCTCCAAATGTACTAAGGAGCTACCTCGAGCGTCTCACGCCTATCCTTTAACAACTTTGGGTAATAACAAAAAAGAAAAGACGAAGTGGGACAAAGGAAAGGGAAAAGGGGACGGAAAAATAAAAAATAGTAGGGCATGCCTCACAGTATCAATAGCTACTGCCTAGCAGTTGACTGAAAAAAGTTGGAGATTTGACCAAATAGATGACCATCAGTCCTGCATTTTATTATGGTCTTGTATTTGGACCATGGTTAGGAAAGAAAGAAGAAGCGAACACCTGACAGGTACCTAATAGATAAAACAACTGAAACATCATATGCAGTTCTTTTCTATGTTACCCGGACTCTCCACTTTAGGAGGAGTACATGTGTCCACCGGTAGGACATGGATATGGGTATGGGTATGGAATTCGTATCCGATCCTCCATAGTGACAATCGGATCCTTCATGGTCCTTTATGGTGACAATCGGAAGGCTGGTAGTGAAGTATATAGTTTATTTTAATGTGGTAGTGAAGTAGATAGTTTATTTTAATATGGTGAATGTGTAGTAAAGTAATGAAACCTTACAAATTACTTACATGATGTCTTTTTATGAAACCATGCAAATTTAATTATAAGCTTAAATATATGAAACAATGCAAACTTTATTACAAATGTGTTTTTTTATGAAATCATACAAATTTAATTAGAGAGTATGTCTTTTTATGAAACCGTGCAAATTTAATTATATGCCTTTTATGAAGCCAAACAAATTTAATTACATGATGTGTCTTTTTATGAAATCATATTCAAATGTATTTATCTTAATAGGCATATCCCCGTACCCGTATCCAAAATTTGGATCCTTTTTACTCGAGTCTGTGTATCTTTCAATTATGAGTTTGAAGGATCCGACTCTTGGATATGTACCCGTACCCGAGTCTAGGTAACATAGGTTCTTTTGCAAAGGACTTGATAGTTGATACAATGTAACAATAACAGCAACAAAGCCACAGCAGAATTAACAGCCATCATATCCTAATATACTACTTCAAACCAGGTTCTTTTGGTATTCCAGCAACATATATCATCATATGATCCTACCCTAAGCAGGGCACTGATGCATTGATCTCCTTTTTACATGTTCCTATCATCTCAGGCACTTTTACCCCCATCTTCTCCTTGATTAAATATCTGAATAACTTGCCATCAAATCTAACCTACTCTCATCATGTCTTCTCTGTTACCATGAAAACTCTTGCGGTTTGGCAACAACATACTAGCATCTTGATGCTATCCTAAGGAGTGCACCAGCATATTGTTCTCCTTTTCACGCATTCCTATCATCTTAAGCACTTCACCTTGATTAAATATATCCATTACTTCCCATGGTCTAATCTTATCATGTCTTCTCTGTTATTGCAGCTCTTCCACAAAATAACAGAGCTCAAAGAGGTACCCAAAAGAATCATGATTCCTGGGCACTAGGGATTTTCTTGGCAAGCTACTACATTGAAGAATAGAGGAATGTGTGAGCACGGAACAGATACAGTATACGGATGTGATACAATACAGCTGCAGGAATATGGCAAATCTCGAAACATATAACATATAACATATAAATCATATGATATGCCAGGGATAGAAAACTTATATATGTGTGTATTAGCCTTCCTTTGTCAATACCTATTTCGTCTATTCCTCTCTCCATCAAGTGCCAATCGTAAGAAAGCACTAAGCTAAACCTCCAAAAGAGAAATTACCATTCATGCAACCATCGTATCCCTCTCGTATCCCCAATCTAACAGGGATGTGTCCGAAAGCTTATTTTTAAATGGGATATATGCAAGTATCCAATATGAATCGGGACACATCTACAGTAAATCTGCACCTGATTTGGGTGTGTAACTAGTTTTGAAGAATTCATTCCTTACATATTAGAACTAAGATAGAGCCTTCGGTATTATAGGACAAATTCTTACCATGAAACCAGGTCTCCGTCAAATTAGGAAGATCAGACCACTTAGACCAAGAATAGATACTGTTTCAACCATGTCGGTGCCAAATTAGGCGTCCATTAGTCTCAGGTCACCTAAGGTCCTTTAAGGGTTTGAAGCAAAGAGAACTGCTCGGGCCCTAATAACAGAAAGTGCTAGTTGCAATGGATTCATGGTTGGGTACAGAAGCACCATTTTAAACAATATGCACTCTCTAAACATTCTCATTTTGCTGCTACAGAAAATTGTTCCTAGGTAGCTTACCCTTCCAATACATAAACTATTATCTTCTAAGATTCACAGCTCAACTTTGCGGGTTCTTCTAAACTAAATCCTGATCATTTTTTCCCATAAAATGCTGAAATAGTACCATGCTCTAGATGTATTTCACTTCCAAAATTTTCTGCTTTACCTACATTAGCAAGAAGCTCCTCATCGTCGCCTTCGCTACAAATGTTTGACTCTGAACGAAATAATTGGTTTGAGGTTGCCTTCACCAACATCTGAATATTCTCTTATTTCTTCTCATGATCTAGCTAAACCATTTCTTCCGACTTAGTCCCCCTAGTATTAACTTCAAATCTCCACCACTTTTCTGTCAAGGAATGAAACATTTCTAGTTTCATCAATCAGTAGATTATGTTTGGGGAAATAAATACACCATAGTAAGACTCATGCAGAAAATGGAAGTTTAAAAAGTTTATAACAAGACTAATGCAAAAAAGGGGATTACTTAATTGTGACATTCGGTGTAATGCAACAGCTAGAGTGGGAAATGGCTTGCCTCTCCTCCAAGTGTTTCTACACTAGCCTCTCTGCATTGTGTATGTCCTTAATCAAGTGTTTATTCCAAACATTTCATTGAATCCTATTACATATTCCTTCTCTACATCAAATATCAATGAGACCCATCTCCAAATCCATGCCAAAGCCAAAAGTGCACCTAGATGCAAAGTGCAAAAGCAATGTGCACCTGAAAGGGGGTGGGGGGTGGGGGGGGGGGGGGGAAGGGGGGGGGGGGGGGGGTTCAGTATCGGCTAATACCACAAACTATGGGAAAAAGGCATTGAGCATTCATAATATATTATGTCATAAATATATATATATATTTCAAGAGGTGTTGCGAAGACGAGGTGGTGAGGAGATGTGGAGGAGTTATTGTTGAGAGTACGAGGAGGTAACTTGAAGTTGAGGACAATAAAACAGTCGTTACGAGGATAAGGAGAAGGCGACTACTAGGAATAGGTGTCATCGTGAAGACGAGTTTGATGAGGAGTGCAGGAGGGAAGGAGTCAACAGCGAATAGTTTAGAGAGGAATCGGAGTCGACTGATGGAAGGAGTCGTAGCAAGTGCGGGAGTCGATGGCTAGTGGTGGAGAGGAGTCAGTGCGGGAGTTGGTACCAAATAGATTGGAAGGGAGGTGATCCAGAGTCCAGACAAGAGATGGAGGCTTAGGGGGTTTTTTACTTCTTAGTTTCTTAGAAGGTCGGCCTTGGACTGGGTTAACGTTCGTTTGAGAGAAAGTTCTAAGAAAATACTCCAAAACTGCATTATCACCCTAGGCATGCGCCTGGGCGCCTTGCTCCCTCACCCAGGACGCATGCCTAGGCGCATCCAAGGCGTGCACGAAGACGAGACTTCTGCCTTTGCGTTGTGCTTTGACTGAAGTGAGACGCTTCACACCTAGGTGTGCTGTGTACTAGTGGAATAACGGGATTATTCATTATTGAAAGAGAGATTACATATATATAAGAGAGGATTGGCCTCTTCCTTATTCTCCTACCCGATATGGGACTAAAGCCTAATGACTAATAATACTTATACTTAACACCCTCCCTCAAGCTAAAGCATAGATATCAATCATGTCCAGCTTGTTACATAGAAAACGAACACGAGAACCTAAAAGAGACTTCGTGAAAATATCTGCTATCTGATCTCCAGTTCTGACATAGTGAAATGTTATCATCCCCTTTTAGTATTCATCACGGACGAAGTGGATATCGATCTCAATATGTTTCATTCGTTCATGAAATACGGGATTGGTAGCAATATGGATGATTGACTGATTATCGCACCACATGTCTGCAGCTGCCGATCATGTTTCTTCTTCTCCTAGCACGTTTAGGAGATGTTGCAAATATAACACATATGTTGTGCCATGAGCAATAGCTCGATATTCTGCTTCTGAACTTGATCGAGAGACCACACTATGTTTCTTGCTCTTCCATGACACTAAATTTCCTCTAATAAATACTGAATAGCCAGATGTAGACCGTCTATCCGTAAGACTAGCATCCCAGTCAGCATCTGTAAATCACTCAAGATGAGTACGTCTCTAATTCTCCATCCGAATTCCTTTCTCCGGATTCTGAGCTAGATAGCGTAGGATTCTGGAAACTACCTGCCAATGCGGGATTCGTGGAGAAGCCATAAATCTACTCGCGACACTTACAGCAAAAAAAATGTCTAGACGAGTCATGACTGCCAAGTAGTTGAGTTTTCCAACTACTCGATGATACCGATCAGGATTGGTCATCAGTATCCCCTCATCGAGGAGTAACTTTACCCCTGGATCCATGGGTGAGTTTGCTCCCTTAGTTTGCATCATTCCTGCTTTAGTCAGTATGTTAAGCACATATTTTCGTTGAGACATTATGATATCTTTCTTTCCCCTTGTGACTTCGATGCCCAAGAAGTACTTCAACGATCCCATATCTTTAGTCTAGAATTGTTCACCCAGAAACTTTTTCATCCCTGCAATTCCCTAATTGTCGTCTCCCGTTATCACAATGTCATCAACATAGACACCAAGCAGTATCCGTCCGGCTGATGTATGTTGGTAGAATACCGAATGATCCTTTTTTGATTGGCACATGCCAAACTGGATAACGACCTGTGTAAACCGACCAAACCAAGCACGGAATGATTGTTTGAGACCGTAGAAGGACTTTCGCAGATAGCATACTTTATCCTCCCTTGCAACGAACCCAAGAGATTACACCACATATACTTCCTCTTCAAGGTCCCCATGAGAAATACATTATTCACATCCAACTGAAGTAGGGACCAGTCATAGTGAACAGATAAGGCTATGAGCACTCGTACATAAGTCATCATAACTGGAGAATGTTTCAAAATAATCTTTATTGTACGTCTGAGAATATCATTTTGCCACAAGATGAGCTTTTAGACGATCAAGAGTGTCATCCGGTTTCATCTTTATTGTGAACACCCATTTGCATCCTACTGCATTCTTGCCAATAGGCAAATCCACCAGGTCCCATGTATGATTCTCCCGAAGCGCTCGTATTTTTTCTTCCATAGTAGCACGTCAACCAGGATATTTGAGCCCCTTCTCTGCAGAATTGAAAATCTGAATCACATCAATAATAGCCACCAAAGACTGAGTGTGATTCGCAAGTCCTTTATAGTTCTCAACATACAAAGAATGGTCGCGACATGCACGACGGGGGCGAACCGGTATATCAAGTGATGGTGAAGTAGTGGAGCTGGAGGAGGACCCTGAGGATGATACAGGCTCTTCAACTTTGGGTACTATTAGGGATGCATGTTCTGACAGAGCTGGTGATTGCAAACCACGGGACGGCGAGACAGGCGATGTTGGTTCCGACTGAGTTAATGTTTGCGGACCACTGGATGGCAAGACTGGCTCGATAGGGGAGGGCACCCATACGGGGGGGTTGCTGGGTCTGAACTGGATATAAGATGAAGTTCTCATCTGGGTAAACTTTGGGAACATAATCGATAGTTGGAGAGAGTGCGGGAAAATCAGTTTCAGAAAAGGTAATATCCCGAGACATAAAATACCTCTTCAAAGTTGAAAAAAAATAACGATATCCTTTCTTATCTTTCGAATACCCAAGAAAAATACACTTGATTGCCTTCGGATCCAATTTAGAAAGAGTAGATCGAGTATCCCGAACGTAACACAAGCAGCCAAAAATTTTGAGAGGTAGAAAAAAACAACACACGATTGGGATATAACTGAGAAAATGGAGTATTGTCATTGAAAACAGAAGATGGCATGCGATCAGATAGCAAGCTGTAAGGACCGCATCCAACCAAAATTTTCTAGGAGTACGTGCATAAAACATAAGAGCACGCGTTATTTTCAAAAGGTGGCAATTCTTGTGTTCGGCCGCACCATTCTGTTGTGGTATGTAAGGACAGAAAGTTTGACGGATGATGCCATGTCTAGCCAGATGAGAATTGAACTCACGAGACAAATACTCATGACCATTGTCACTCCGAAAACACTTAATAGAAATCATAAATTGGGTTTTGATTTCCGTATATAAATTGCACCAAATATCAAATAATTCAGAGCAATTTTTCATCAAATAGACAAATGACGCATGAGTAGTCATAAACAAAGAAAACAAAATACTTGAAATCAATCACGGATTCAATGGGGCAAGGCCCCCATACATCCACTAACTCAAAAGGAGCTGATGCAGCTTTATTTAGACTCACCGAATAGGGTACCTGGTGATGTTTGGTCAAACCACATGACTCACAATGAAAAGGAACTTGAAAGTCTAAAGATTGACACATTCTCTGGAGAGCTTGGATAGATGGGTGACCTAACCGACAGTGCAACTCAAACGGATCGATTGTCACACCGGCATAGGCAACGAAAGAATTCATGTCAAACAGGCACAAGCTTCCAGCCACATGCCCCCTACCGATAGTCTTTCCAGTCTTCGGGTCCTGAAAAATATAACCATCAGGAAAAAAAATGTTACCGAGCATTGCAAGTCACGAATAATCCGACTAATTGATAGTAAACTGAATGGGTTTCCAGGTGTATGTAATACTGAAGTGAGTGGCAGACCAAAAGAAAGACGGATACTTCATTTTCCACGTACTTTTAATGAACTGCTATACGCAACAATAATATCGGTCACATGACCGACCGATACATAATCTCGCAATATACCTGTGTCGTCTGTCATATGATTAGACGCACCAGAGTTAATCACCCACTGCCTCGACCTTACCACGTATGCTGCTGAATATCCGACTGTGGATCCAGATGTAGAAGCTTCACCATGACGCTGAGTTTGGAATTCAGCGAATTTTGTTTAGGTATTTGTCGTCATCTGCACGAATAGCCTGTCTTTATCAGGAACATCTAATTCAACGTTGGCAGTAGGTGCTTTGAGACACTGCCACTGAAAGTGTCCTTGTTGACCACAGTTGAAACATATCCACGATTGGCCTCCATCAAGGCCACCTCACCTCGACCACCGTTTCGGTCAGCATCCCGGACACCATTTCTACCACCAGGACCACCACGAAATCCACTACGAGCAGCACCCAAGATAGATCGATCAGCATGTGCGTCACTCGTATCAGTCTTAACTACTTTTGTTGTCCGTAGGACACAAAAGTTGACTTCCATCAGAGATGGAACCTCGGCACCAGTAATAATCTGAGACCGTATAAAGTCTGCATCAGAACGAAGGGAGGCAAGGTATGTCATGGCATAGAGTTGCTGGCGTTGTGTCCTTGCCTCATTGATATCCGCTGTCAATAGTAGCACGCGATCCACCTCATCAGTTAGTGTCTTAAAGGCACGAAAGTGGTCCTTATGTGACTTGTCTCCTTGATCAGCTCGATAGACGCCAAGGACCGAGTCAGATGCGTAACAAATTGCGTTTGCCATCAAACGCAATCGCAAGAACCTCCCATAACTCCTTCACTGAATCAGTGTTCTAAATCATGTCAACTTATGGTTCCATCGAATTCATCAACTGTGCAAATAGTCGACTGTCGCCCATCTTCCACTGTTTGTATGTGGTATCATTCACTTCTAGGAGATTATCAGTCAGATATTTTGACAACTGCATTGTCTGAATCGTCTTCTTGACCTTCTTTTGCCATATAGAGTAACTATCTGGATAGTCCAATCGTCGATCGACAAGTCGAATCGATGAAATCGTCGTGCTAGTATCTGGTGTCCCCGCCACTGCGTTCCCGGCACGGATGTTGTCAGCACTGCTACTTGCCGCAGTATTCGTCATCTTTCAATGTTCTCGATTCGATTGTCGTTTATCGTCCCGATCCAATATTCACATCAACTTTGTCAATGCGCGTTCAACGTAGTCAGAACTGGCTCGCGCATGGTAAGCAGAGATCGAATGTGGATCACACAAGCCAGGACAGAGATGTAACACAGGTTGCTTTCTGTTATATCATGATGTGGATACCGGACCAGAAACAAAGATTCACGCAAACCAAGTTTGCTCTCTGTTAACTCCTGATGTCGTTGTCGAGGTTCGGAGATTCACGCAAACAAACCATTGTTTACCCTCTGAAGACACCAATGTCGACGATCTTTTTTTGGAAGGACGGTTAAGGTTAGGGTTTGGGGTTAGATGGCGGTTGGGTATGCATGATTAGGGTTAGGGTATCCATAGAAGTAGTGATGGCTATGGTGGGATTAGGGTAAAGGTTTGTGAGATGGCGGTTGTGGGTGCTGGTGGGGCCGGGGGGGTATTCTGGTGGGGGGGGTCTGCAAGGGGGATGGTCGTCGATGGGGGGAGGGGGTCTGTAGGGGGGTCGTCGTCGATGGGGGTAGTCGGGTCACCGGATGGCATAGCAGCAGCCGCAGCACTAGCAGAAGCGGCGACGGCAGCGACAGATGCGTCAGCAGCAACATCGGCGGTAGCAGAGGTGAGCAGGGAGCAGGAGAAGCGAGGAGAGCTAGGGTAGCAGCAGCAGCAACAGATGTGAGTGTGGAGCAGAGAAAGCGGGGAGCGGCTAGGGTTAGAGTATTTTTTCCAGTAGAGAGAGAGAGAGAGAGAGAGAGAGAAGGGGGGGGTGATGGCAGCTAGGATTTTGCCTCTAATACCATGTAGTAGTAGTAGTAGTAGTAGTAGAATAATGGGATTATTCATTATTGAAAGAGAAATTACATATATATAGAAGAGGATTGGCCTCTTCCTTATTCTCCTATCCGATGTGGGACTAAAACCAAATGACTATCAATACTTATACTTAACATGCAGCATTTAAGTTTTAACAACTAGGTAGAAATCGCTTTTATTTTCGTTAAATTTATGCAACAGACGCCGTAATTAGTAAATAACTCCTACCGTATTTCTTTCAACCAATCTTTTCTTTTGAGAATCAGCGAACATAATAATACTAAAATCGATCAATCGACCCTTCTAATGGACAGGACCAACTCTAGGTCTCAAACACTTATCAGCTCATAATTTTAACAGAACAATCATATGGAACACCAATCAATAGAATGATTAATTAGTTCCTTTTTTTATCAATTTAGGGTTAGGGTTTCGTGGGTTGAAGGGAAATGACGAGAGAGAGGTGGCTAGCTAGCTACCTGCCAGACTCGACGGAGGCGCTTCTTGGCGTTGGCCTTGCGGGTGGTGGTGAGCTTTATCCGCTTCCACAGGAGCCCCGGAGAGTCGTTCCTCCTCACAATCTCCATCGCGCGGCTCCCAAAGAAAGCACCGAACCCACTCATCTTTCTATTGCTCGCTCTCTCCCTCCCTCTCTCTCTCTCTCTCTCTCTCTCTCTTCTCTCTCCTTTTTCGCTCTTCTTGTGTTATGTTAGCATTTTAGGGCCGTCATTTAGGGTGAAGAGAGACAAGGGTCCGTTTGATTGCAAATTAAACAATATGTACACAAATAAATTAATTTTATAAAATTATTTTATTTGGAAAATAATTTCTTGAAATTTAAAACATAATTATGAAAATTTTAATTTGGGTATTTGATTGTCATTATTTTTTACGAAAAATAGTTATTTTTCATAGAAAATGATATTTTTCTACGAGTTTGGCCAGTTTTATTTTCCACCATATACAAGAAAATATAAAAAAAAATATTTTTTTGGAAGATAATTCTATGAAATATAAACTTGCAAACACTGTAATTGGTGAAAAAAGTTATTATGAAAATATTTTTCATGAAAAAAAATTCAATCAAACACAACTAAATGAAGAGTAAGGGAAAAAATCTGCTTGGTTTGAGGATAGAAATTTAGGAGTCATAAGATTAAGTTAGGATTTATCTAGCCTTTTTGTCTATTTTTTTTAACCCCAAATCGGGAGTTAACTAGGGAAAGTGAGAAATTTTGTTTAAAAAGTCATAAATATCTCTTATTTGTCCTATATAATATCATGACATTCTCATTATTTTTTCTTTTTCTTTTTCTTTTTTTTTCTTTTCTTTTGCTTTCAACATGCTGCTCCATCTTTCTGGCTTTCAACTTGATGTCGTCAAGGTGTGTCTGTAGCAACCCTAGAGGGGGTGAATAGGGTGAAGGCAATAATACCAACAAAATCAATATAAAAATACCAATAAAAATTCAGCAAGCAATAAATCAAAGATGAAAGAGTTTAAAAGATAGAACATGTCATGTATCCTGGTATCCTTTGTGGAAGGCAGTCAAGTCCCGGAAACTCTTGCCTAACTTTAATCCACTATTGAACAAATAGCAATACACCACGAGCTTTGATCTGAAGTGCTCACCGACTTCTTACAACACCACGAGCTTTGATCCGAAGAGCTCGCCAACTTCAACATTGAAATGAAAAGTAACTTGAAAATCCAAGCTTTACAACTCGAACAAAGTTCTATTCGAACCGCGACTGCCACTTAGAAAGGCTTGGGAGTTATTCTTGAGAGTATGAAAGTTTATAGCTCATAATGGAACAGATTTACAAGTGAATTAGTAAGTTGAAATGAGTGAAAACTCATATCTATTTATAGACTTTGAGTCTGGCTGATACTAACCAAGTTCGGGCAGAGTTCGGTCAGTCTAACGACATTGGGGACCAATTCTCAATGAGGGAATGAGTCAAATACGAAAACTGTAAAAAGTAGCTCTATAGGGACCAATTTCAGCCAAAGTTTCATTGGGGATAGAACTCGACCCGAGTTCGGCTAGTTTCAGCCAAAATATTTTTAAGGCATCCAAACCGAGTTCTGCCATAGTTCGGTTGGATTATTACAGAATATTTTTTGGTTAAATCTAGGTTTGGGTCTAGTTCATGTTTTGTGGACTATGATTCAATTTTTGATGGGATTTGAGCTTTCCTAGTGCCAGTGTGAAGTTGATGTACAATGTGTCCTGATAATAAAGTAGAAAATACAGGAATATAAAATCGAGCAGCAAATGATGGCATGGTGTGGCTTGTCTTCTTCCTTTGTATGATGATGGATTTTTTTCTTGATGACAGTTGTCCAAAGATAAACAGATCATGAAATCTATATACCTTTTGGGGGTTTCATCCCTGAACCCCCACTAGGGCCACTGCCCCATCAACCCCCGTCCGCTGATCGAGCAGCGGAACCCCCGAGTGAGTGGCTCGGAGATGTCGTAAGCGGTTCATAGGAATCTTGTGGTACAACATCGTCTTTGGCTCATCATAATTTCTTCAATGCATATATCCATGTTTTATCTTGTTTATTATTTTTCTGCAAATACATGTTAGACGAACAAAGCAATATATGTAGTAGCAGTGTGATACATTTAATGCACATTAGGACAATGCTAGATTTTAGTATCAATATTATTGATATTATGATGTTAAACTTAATTGATTAGCCATATTCAAAAACTCAACTTAATCATTGGGCTAACAGTGTCGTCTATTCTCGCTTTCTCTTATTACTCATCGTCTTTATTGTGTTTGATTTTAGATGGTTGTGATAATATGAACTTGGCTTACTTCTAAACAATAGAAGCCTACGATGCTCATGTTACTTAATTTTATTGTGTTTGGATTCTAGTTATTTACTTTATATAGGTATCTGATTTGTGAAGATATTTTATCAAATTTTAATCAAATCTAATTTTAAACCATATGTAATAAGGGTATTTTGGTAAGTATTATATTTCTATTAATCCTCCTCCCACTCAAAACCACCAATCCAAGCAAGAGTTATTAAACACACCACACTTAACTCTCCCTCCAATCCAAGCAAGGTTATATGTATTGACTCCCCTCCCCCTCACTTAACTTTCCTTTACTTAATCCCACTTAACTCTGCTTATCCCCCCCCCTAATCCAAGCACACCATTAAGTTGTGAAATTGTTATTGGACATCACACCATTTGTTAAGGTGCAATACCACAACTCAAATCCAAACTCATATTTTCTCTTCGCCGTCCTCTCATTACCTTTTTCTTCTCTCAAACAACTTCTTCTTGCAACCCTAATCGAAGATGACACAATCCAAGAATTCATCAAAAGTAAGGTAAATATTCCTCTTCATTTCAAAAGATGATTGCTTGATTTTTCCAAATAAAATTGAACATATCAATTTCTAGGGGTTTTATTTTCAGATTTAAATTAATGTATACTGGGGATTTATTCCTTTTGAACATCATTATTGGTAATTTTGAACCCCCCATTATAGGGGTTTAAAAGTTTCAAAATTATGAACATTCGGGTTCGGGATAATGTAAAAAATTTGGCAGTCCTAACAATAGATTGGCAGTTCTAACTAAAGTGAGGATTGCCAAACTTTTGGCAGTCCTCTGACAGAAAGCTCTGTCTTAGGACTACCAAAAATTTGGCTGTCTTTACTGTACATAGGTCTGCCAAAATTTTGACAACCCTAAGATATATGATTTTAGCAGTTTACGTATTGAATGATTATTACTTTTTTGTTACAGTCACCAAAGTGAAGGAAAGAAAAAAAAAAACCTCAAAAGGACAAGTTGAAGGAAAGAAAAGGAAGCCCCCGATGATGTCAGAGTGCAGCAAGCGCAGCGTACAAGAGAAATATTCCTAAACATAACAGAACCGACGATGGCCTCTCCAGGTAAATCACCTTGACTGCCTACAGCCAAAACACATTCGAAGAAGAAAGATCCACCATCTCCTGCTTCAACTTCTTTTGATGAAAACGAACAAGTGTTCATCTACCAAAGAACGTCGAATGATGGGTCTGGACCTTTTAAAGAGACTCGTCTTAGTGGTTGTTATCTCTTACAATCCTTTTAGGAACATATTGCCTATAAGATATGGAACGAAAATGTAAGTATATTATGTTATGTTTTTTTTTGGGTTATAGTTTGTTATTTTTTTATTTCACATATCTATTTTTTTCAGGAGACCGAAGGGTACTGAGAGTCATTAGCTATAGAAAGAAGTGTCATACATGGGCTTTCGACAACTTAGACAACGTCATCAAGGACAAAATAGTACCAATTGATATACAATATCTAACAAAGTACTCATTTGTTTGGTCGTCGATATACTAATATCCGCATTCGGCGAGCGGTGACATCCGGAGAGGAAGAGACCAATATCTTCCATCTCTCATGTAGGGAGATTATGATTACCCTATATGACGTCCACCATATGTCACATCCCATTCCCAAAATACATGGGACCAAGCTACACAATGATGGCCAGCCATACGTATTCACATATTTCCTAATTTAATGGATCCCCAACTACTTATCTACGTTGTAGCTAATAATCAACTCCAGTCCTCACAAATAATCATAATAACATGTATAACTAAATCTTATCCACGAATATTTAAATAGAAACTAGTCTGAGTACGATAAATAAGTAGTCAGAATGTATCATACAAATCCATAAAAGTAATCTACTAAACTGGTGGAGACAAATCCACTACCAAATGAAACTGAACTGAAATATAGAAAGTAAGATAACTAGATCCAGGCTAAGAGAAAGATGACTAAATCCAAGGTGATGTGGTACCCAAAGTTAAATGAACTTTGCTGAAAGGATCTCCTCATCCTCGAATACTACATCATGTCCTGAACAGTAAGTCACCAACTAAGGGTGATCATCTAAGCCTGGAAAGAAACCACATCCTAAAAGGGACGTAACAAGATACGTAGAAATATGTCACTATAAAACAAAGTACATAAAGTCCAAGGGTACACTATCATCTATGTGTATACAATTGAGGACAACTTTCGTATGCAAGAGATGTCTCTAAGGGGTACATGTACAATAGGGCTCATCTGCGTCACTAGCTGTCAACAACAACATAAGTGAATTCTACATAGTATCCCCTACATCTAGTGACTATCCTCCCCACCCAATAAAACTAACATATGTCGACTCATCGGTATGTTAATTCCTATTGAACATAACTACTAAATATCATTAATAAGAGTAGCTAGTATAAGCTATACAATCACATGACCTGGTCACACTCATGATCAGTCGGGTACGAGAAAACATATCCTAAGACAATGTATCATATCTCTGTGTCAAGTATGAGTGTGGGGGTTCTACGAGATATCAGTTTATCTTAAAAGCAGTGAAATAGAACTCTAATAATGCAAAGTCAAGTAAAAAGAATAATTCAACGTCTACCGTTGGTTGCACCCTGAGTCATACTCGGGCGGACAAGCAACATAGAATAATCATAGCATAAACAAAGATTATGAAATGAATAACACTATTTGTCCTTCCAAAATGCCCCTCCAAATTATCCCTCCTTATATGGTAGCTGACGTGACTGTTAATGTGGCAGATGACATGGCAAATTTTAAAATTAATATTAATATTAATATTAATAATAATAATAATATTAATATTAATATTAATATTAATATTAATATTAGATTAATATTAACATTAATATTAACCTTATTTTTTGGGTAATCAATTTTTTTGGTTAAAATTTGTTATATTAACTACTATGTTAGATGCTACATAATGATATTTAACATGCCACGTCAACTACCACAGAAGGAAGGATGTTTTGGAGGTACAAATAACATCACTCTTTTGAAATATGGTAGACTGATAAATAATTGGCAAGGTATACTTGCATGGGTCCTTGAGCTAAGGATGAGAGCCTAGACCTGAATCTAAGTCTACATAGTCCAAGGAGCCTAAGGAAATAAATTTATATTTATATCATTACACCCTTACTTGTACAAGGTAGGTTAAATTTTCCAATTAAATAATGACTAATTGGATCTTAACATGCACAAATTTGGGACTTGGCCCGCATAAACAAAATATCGTAGTTGAAGGGTGCTTGCACACTACTTTAGTATGTATACATATGTAACCCCTATTTTTCGAGATTTTTAAAATTATTTGATTTTAAATTTAATTTCAAAAATCATGTTTGAAAATTTACTCTCTTTTGAATTTTGTAAGTGTTGCCATGCTAGTATTTTTGGAATTTCAAAAGTAGTTTAAAAAATGTAGTACAATCATAAATTATTTTCACTAATAAAAGAATTTAATTTTATCTATTACTAAAGAATAGATTTTAAACTAATTATTGAATTGGATTGATTAATGTTGTTTGGAATTTATTTGATTATGTATAATGATGAGTAGTTATGCATTGGAGCTTCTAGAAGGAATCCTTTTGGGTCCTCAATACATATCGCTTTTGGGAAGTTACATTGGTGCCCTCCCTACTTGCTTAGGGAGCAAGTTCCACCAACTATTTATGAAACCATTTCCTTTGTTTTCTTCCCAATCCAAACCATTTCCAAATTATTTCCCAAAGCTATTTCAGCCACCACTACCACAGTAATAATCTATTTCGTGTCTGTGCACCCGTGTCCGTGTATCCACCACCATTTCCTTTATGTGTCAGCTGTGTCGGCCTTGTAGAAACGTAAGGTAACTTTAGAGGGGTGAATATAGTACAGCTGAATAATCTATCCAATTAAAAATTGATGCAAAGTAAAGGCAACTACCAACTAATAACAATATGTAAAACAAATATGTAGAGCAGTAGACTTAAGAGAGAGAAAATACAAATATCGCGATATATATTAGTTTCCCTCTTAGAGGACTAGTTCAGTCCCGAGAACTCTTGCTCAGAGTTGTATCCACTATAATCACCAATAGTGAATCACAAGCTTTGATCTGAAGGCTTGCTAACTTCTTACAACATCGAGCTTTGATCTGAAGGCTCGAAAGACTTCACACGTATGTTTGATACGAAGAGCATGCCAACTTCAAACTAAAGAAAGACTTGACAAACAAAGCTTTTACAACTCTGACAGACTTCTAACCGAGATCGCACTTGGCACTAGAAGGCTGGAGAGTTGATCTTGGAGATGGAGAAGGTTAAGGCTCTGAGTATTGCTTACTAATAGATAGAAAGAATGAGAAGAGATGATTGAGTAAGAATGTGCAAATTTAAGTCTATTTATAGGGTATTCTGGGACATAGTTCAACCAGAATTCGGTACTCTATCATTTAAAAATTTGATCGTTGGAACCAGAAAATCGAAGATTTCACAACTGGCCAATCTTCTGTTTTAGGCAGACCAAGTTCGGTCCGAGTTTGGTCAGAAGACCGAGTTTGGCCCCAGTTCGGCCAGGAAACCGAGTTCAGCCCGAGTTTGATAGGCCTCATTCCAGAATAGTCTAAGTTGTGTATAGGCTAGTTTTGGTTTATTTTGGGTTTGTATATGTGGATAGGTTTCAGGCTATTTGAGTGGACTTGAGTATGACAGTGTGAATCGATGTACATAAGTCCTAAACTCAATAAAATATAAAATATATATGATAAAAAACTGAGAGCACTTGATGACGCCAAACTTCTGAAACGTCCGCTGACTCGAACATGCTTTTTTCCTTGACGACAGTTGTCCAAAGATAAACAGATCTAAAAATCCGAATACCTTTTGGGGGCTTCGCTCCCGAATCCCCACGAGGGGCATTTCCCCCTTGACCCCCGTCTGCTGACCGGAACAGCGGAACCCCCTGAGTGCAAGGCTCCGGAGATGTCGTAGGCGATTCAGAGAAATCTATTGGTATAACTGTAACGACCCGTTCCGCTCAAGCGGACAGCTGATTCAAACGACAAAAGTGCAATAACCCGACCCGCTTTACTTAACGAGAATACTCGTTTGAGGCAAGAGAATTTTCAGACTTGGCCCTTCAGGAGTTCCGGCTTAGACTTTCAAAGGCTCGCTCGGAGTATCGCTCGATCGAGGCAAATCATCGCTAAGGTGGGTGGCTATGATAAACTCATCTTTGCTTAGCCAGCACACTTAAAATATGGAAGATACATGCTAGTCGCTAGGTGAATCATCCTTTGCATGTTAATAAAGAATACAATGCACCTAGCTAAGGGAAAAATCCTAACTTGTATTGCTTGTGTTAGAACATGAAAATAAAATTTTGCTTATAATTGGACCCTTGTATGCTACCTTTGCCTTGTACAACTAGACCCCGCTATACCTCGAGTAGATCATCATATACTCGTCGTAGTGCACCGTTCACTTGTTTACACTGCACATCCCTAGATTATGTCGCTCGGTATGTCCCTTTACTGTTTTACTCCTCACTTTACCTATAGACCGTGCCAACATAAATGCTTATATTTTCATAAAATGCATGCTTGCCTGCTTATATGTACACTTGTACTCGTTGCCTCGTCTCAATGTTTGCCACACAAAATTATGCTACAATCATGTAACGCTCTCTATATCGTGCATGCATCTCGTTAACCAGAAGACTATCAAATAGTTCTTTTGTACAATATGAACCTGCAAGTATCCGGGACCGTTGAGTCGCCAAGGTAGTCCCCGCACCAGGGGAATGCATTAGGTCAAGTTGAACATCTGAATGAGAATCATGTATAGTTTATATCTGAACAAGAATCATGTCAAGTAAAGAAAGAATCACAGCTCATGGAGCAATGCTCGTTCAGATCAGGAATCATGGATTGTCTTGTCAAGTTGGTAAATCTGGAAGACCCAGAATTGCGTGTTGTGGACAACTTGGAATCAAGGGAGATCTTCGGATCTCGTTCCACGGGCAATCTCTGGGACACTGGGTCCAATTCTATCCGGATGGAACTATTATTTAGTCTCTTGTGGTGGGCGGGATGGCTTGCAGCGCACCTTATACTTTCGTTGCATTCCATCATCGTTCAAGACTATGACTCATCCTTATGGCTATGTTAGCGATAATTATTTATATAGATAAGTCATCCTCGCTTAGCGGCTATCCGCGTTCGAGTTATTGTATCGCATCCAGAAATTGGAAAATACCGGAATCAAATATTGAGTATAACACACTTGTACATATAGAATACTTGAACATCCTTTGTAACACTTCTGGATAACATGTATACTCGTGCACCCGAAATAAAATCCCGTTCACTACACTTGTGTTTGCATATGTTATTTGCCCCTGGACTTTATTATATATGCTCGTGCTTGTTTTAACTTGGTTTGCCTTGGACAGGGAAGGACGGATGGTAAGTTGGTAAGTCTCGCCGTGTTTCTTTATATCGTACGTCGTACTGCCACATGAGTTAGGCTTTATACCATTGCCATAAAACTGATCCTAAGGCAAGATTAAAAGGATAACTTAATAGATGGTGCATAAAACCCTTATAACGTGTTTGGATTTGTCGAACGGGCGAGTAGCCTCCCCACTAGTGCATTCATGTACTGATAACCCACCAGATTGCTTGCAGGGTGCGGAAGAACCTCGTTCGGTGCGGATGCCCCCTTCGTGCGTGCTAAGACGTGGAGTTTACTCTGGAGCCTTAGAGCATTGCATCTGGATCAAATGAAATTAAATCAATATTCACCAATATGGGGGAGACTATTGCAATAATTACCTGCTCTTACTCCAAATTTGTAGCCTTGTTCCTACTGTTGATAGTGCTGATTCGGCCAATGCTGCATGTAGCGTTGAAACTGGAGAGCCCGGACCATGGGATGTAAACTCATCTTGTCTCCTGACGGAGCTACTACTGCCCTGTCGTGTTATGAATACTCCACTGCTCGGTGACATGTTCCTCAACATATCAAACATTGGTTGTTCAATCAATATCAGCTTTTTTGATCATGTCCTTTCTTCCCGCAATACTTGCATACCGCTAGTACAATCTCTCGGTACTGATATTATTGTATTTGATGATGCTGAGCTTCTTGAAATTATGTTGATGCTGGTGCTACTAGCAGCAAGCTAAATCTGCATTATGCTACTATATGATCAGGACCTCCACAAAGTAAGCACTGGTTGTTCGCCCGACGACACTCCTCTTGAAGGTGTCCTGACTTGCCGTAGAAAGTACAATAGGCAGGAGCAATATGCTAAGGTAGGTGGAAATAATGCGTCAATCCTGGTATTGAGTCCATGGCAGTCTGTGTTGTCGGCAATAGGGGTAATCCTCCAGTGAGTCGCTTCTACTCCTCTTTGGCTCTTATCTTTCTCAAGATGTTCTCCTGGTTTTTGGCTGTATCCAACTCGGCCTCGAAACTAGTAATCTGCTGACATGGTATGTATGGCCGAAGCTCCAAGATGAGTCCTTACTCAAATTTCTCTGCTTGTTCTATCTTTGTCGGTACTATGGAAGGTGCAAATTTACTAAGCCAACAAAAATCTACTGAATACTCTCCCCCAATATGTTCGCCCTGCTTTAGGTTGGTGAATTATTCTCGTAGCATACGTCTGGACGTAGAGGA
This sequence comes from Iris macrosiphon, assembly GCA_036927795.1. Lineage (NCBI taxonomy): Eukaryota > Viridiplantae > Streptophyta > Magnoliopsida > Asparagales > Iridaceae > Iris > Iris macrosiphon. The sequence goes on from JAYESA010000004.1 coordinate 235,216,441, forward strand.
GAAGAATTTTCTCTTGAACTTCTCTATTAAAGTATCCCAAGTGATAGGTGAGGTGAGTCCTTGTTGTGTTGCACTCCACCAATCATATACTATATCCTTTAGCTGGATGTGGACCACTGAAACACGTTCCTCTAGAGGTATTTGAGCTGCCTCTAATAGGATCTCCATATCCTATAGCCAATGGTCGGCTGTAAGTGCATCCTCTATGTCGTCAAAGGTAGTTGGGTTAAGTTGTTGGAAGGTTATTACACTACTGGGACATTGGCGTTGGACTATCCTCTCGATTGTTGCTAGTGTAGTCGTCCGAGAATTCTCGATTCCTTGTTGTAGGAGGTCACTCTGACGTTGCTGCATTTCCATCATCCTCTGCATTATCGTCATCGTAGCCATCAAGTAGCCCTCAGTGGCATGCTGCTGTGGTGTAGGTGCCTGTGATGATCCTACCTGCGTCTGAGCCTGCGTGTGTGTTGTTGCTGGGGCACAAGTATCTATCTTTCTGAATAAGAAAGAGATGAGAAAGATCAATAAAAATTATAAGAATTCAAGGATAGGCGATAAGTGGAAGAGATTTGTGAAATTCAAGAACGGACAAGATAATTCAAGGAAACTTTTCAAATTCAGCTTATGGATTGTGATCCTAACACCCAACAATCTTAAAACAAGACCTGCATGGGCCACCACAAAAACCTTGCCATGTCCCAGTCCCAAAATATGCGGGACTGAGCCACGTAGTGTGGTGGCCCATGTAGGTCAACGATTATATTGCTTCAATTTCAACTAAGGAACCGAGCAAGCCTGCAATCAGGATAGGATAAATTATAGGATCTCATCCATTTGTTGATTTGTTCTTGACCTCTATATCGACTTCGAAATAATTTTTTGACTTGCATCCTGTCTTGATTCCTCTGAGAGATTCTCATAGTTTACTTTAAATGTAGAGTAATGGACCCACGAGCCGGCGACGAGACTCCCATAGGTACACCACAAGGTGTTGTGGTCACCTACGACGATGGAGTGACATCATTGGGTGGAGATCCATCCGCTCAACAAAGAAATCAAGCAGGTCAGCATGCCTCGAGGGTTCGGCGAGACGACATTCCACCACCGCCGCAGTTTACTCCACCAATGCTCATTTTTCCACCAGGACAGGCTATGGACGGACAGCAGATATTCTAAATGTTCTATGCAATAATGCAAGCCCAACAACAGGTTCATCAAGATACTCAGCGTCACGAGGCAGAGAACTTGAGGAACAGCCTAGTAACCGCACTGGAGCAGGCAAACCCACCAGCTAGGCGACCATCGACGGGATCTATCACTAATTTTTGCCAACTGAAGTCCCGTATCCTTTCTGGCAAGGTGAAGCCCACTGAAGTTCATGAGTGGCTCACAAATACTCAACACCAGTTGGAAGCAGTCGAGCTTCCGAGGGAGCGTTGGATGACTTCCATCATGATGCAGTTGACGGGCAATGCACATCATTAGTGGCTATATGAGGAGAGACGGCTTGGACCAAACCGAGTCACTTGGGAGGTGTAAACACCCAAAAAAATTTAGAATTTAAAAATAAATTTTTGGGATTTTTCTGGAATTTTTTATATAAATAAATCAATATTTTCTGATATTAAATAATTTTAAATGATTTTAGTAATATTAAAATATTATAAAAATAATATTTTTGGATGTAAAATAAAATATTAGACTTACTGTAATTTTTCTGGAATTTATTAGACCCCGAAACTATTTTTAAAGACCTAAAAATTAATGTTTTAATTAAACCAAAATAAAGCAACCTGAACCGGGTTGAACCAACCAGTTTAACCTTGAACCGGACCCATCTTGAACCAAACCGGATCAACCCTAATGGGTCGGATCTACACCCGACCCGTACCCGCGACCCGTACCCGACCCATACCTTAGCGGGTCAAATCCGGACCCGAATCCAGAACCCGACCCGCAACCCTACTCGACCCGCTACTGTAGCTGCCATAGTAACCCCCAAATCCCCCGATTTCTGCGGTCGTTCCCTTCCCCCGTAGCCGTTTGAGGACCCAAAAATTTGGTTTCGATGCCTTGAGCCGTATCGATTATTTTGAGCTGCTTTTGTATAGAGGGACATAATATATGGAACGATGTTATTGTATTCAGAGAACCTCGTGCCTTAATCTTTGCCCCTTATACTCAAATGGATTATTGTTTGCAACACCGTCTCTCCGCTGTGTACTTGATCGATTCGATGATAGCCAAAATTTAACGATGTTGCCTTGTGCGGACGCAACCCCATGCTTGCACGGCATCACGTCCCGATGGAAATGAACGTCCCATGGGAGCGCTGACGCGGTGATTCTCGCCCAGCGAGGATAGCCGATTCCTATAGAAGATCAGTGTAGTGCCCTGCTCTGCGTAGGCACTATGTACAAGAGATATCGCTTTGCTGGCTCGAGCGAAAGCCTTCTCGAAGTGTTCTCCAATCAAAACACAAGATGATTGATCTATGTGAGTGGACAGACTTCATTCTCTGATTCTTGCACGCCTTAATAATGAATCTGAGTTTTCTACTGCTTGTTCTAAAAAGATAGTTTCATAAGAAGAATGATAGAACCTGACTCTGCATGCTTAATAAGAGAACTCATATTGCTTGTCATTGAAACGAACCCTTGCCATGCTAAGAAAAGATAAAAATATTGCATGCTAAGTTACACGAGCACCGCTATCAAATGAACCATTATTATGTTAATAAGAAAGAGTAAAAGATTGCTTGCACTTGTCCTTGTATCGCATGCTAAACTAGAGTAGAACTACATGCTTATCTAGAAGAGATAGAAGAATGACTATTATGCTTGCTTACATAATAGACTGCTTGCTTGTTCTCTATCGTACTAAAAGAGAGAGAATTGCATGCCAGATTTATAAGAACAGTTCTTGCATGTTACTTGTTAAAAGAGATAGATTGCTTGAACATGTTTCGTTGATCGCATTGTAAATAGATAGAACTGTATGAATAGCTTGAACATGTGAATCTAGACTAATAGTTTGCCATGAGGCTTGAAGTCCTTATTTACGGAAGGGTGTGGCTATTAGGCAAGAGTATTTAGAGCTCCAGCTCTATTGCTTGATTGATATGCTTGTTTGCTTATTCTTGATCATGTGTATCATATAGTATTTATCTGATAGAAGTGTATTCATGCATTGGTCTGACAACTTGTGCACAAGGTTTATCTCTCGAGCGGTTCCTGGGGCACTGGGATCGTTCAAATTGGGAGAGATCTGGAACACCCTGAGGCTAAAAGTCCTTATTTACGGGAGGGTGTGGCTTTTAGTGTAGTGCTAAACCATGAGTCTTGACAACTATTTTGTTTGTATTTTAGTGTATAGCAACCATGCGTCTCAACAGCTATTAGCCGATCTGTCATTAGTGAGATGGGCTTGTATATCCCACTTGTTAATCATGGTTTTCGTGGGCCATCATATAGTTAGGGCATATGCTAGGCTAGCCTTCTTGCATACCTAACTGTTTAATACAGAGATAGACAGGGAAAGAGAACCTCGTATATATATATGCATATGTTGCTAACTTGTATGTCTGCTGCAGGGATAAGCGTTTGGCCATGGGTAAGGATAACTGAATAAGTGATCACTTGTATTTTCTTATTTTCCTTGTCATTTATGCTAAATGAGATATATATTTTACTTGAATATGTTGCTGGACCCATTGAATTAAATTGAATAGTCCACTTGATACACTTGTCTTGATTCGAGATGAACAGTCCACTAGAGATAACGTTTTTTCCTAAGAGATCGAATATGGCTCACAATACATGCTGCACACTGTACGATAGGATACTGTCTCTATAGCTTGCTTGTATGTATTTATTGAATGTACAAACTGGTTTTAAAGACATATTTTTGTAAAGATGTAAACTGACTCTAATCCTGTGCTGCATGAAATGAACCTAGGTAAAAGTAGCAAGATCACTAGTAATGTAATATTTTGCCACATGCTTACTTAGTGTTGGTTTCAGAGAGTGTTGCTTCTGTTCGTTGATTTATACTCACCAGTACTTTCTCCAAAGTGCTGATCCACCAACAGTTTGCTTGTTCTCAGGTGTTGGATCGTCCGAGGAAGCGATAGTCGAGCCTCATCCCAAGGACCCAGAAATCTAGAGTCGATATCTTGAGCCGTATCGAGATTTCTTTGAGCTGCTTTTGTATATAGGGATGTAATGTATGGAACGATGTCATTGTAATTAAAAGAAAGAGAGCTTGAGCGAATTGTAATCTCGGCCAAGCGCCGCTTGTAACACATCTTGATTATCAATAAAGAGCTTGTTTTCTTATGCCATTGTGATCTTTATTTTTTTGCAATATTGTGTCGCTGCTTCCGTCTTGAATATCTTACTTGCCCTTGTTCAAGCTTTGGCCTTGTGCAAGTGCAACTTAGGCTTGTACGACATCACATCCATACGAGGATGATCGATTCCGCAAGGACCCAAGCGAAGACGAACGGCCCCCCTGCAGATCGGGACATGACATAATGGTATCAGAGCGACTCGACCTTATGGCCATTCCGCTGCTTAGCTTCAACTCAAGATTTTCTTTGCCACTTGATATCGTTGCCACAATGAACGTTCCATACAATGAATCCGTAAATATTCTCATAAGTGCCAGCAAAAGTTTTCTGGATTTGATTTGTTGCTTGAGAGTTGCGCTTTCGTGCTTGTGGTTTGCTAGAGTTTTCCATTGAGGATGGTGAGGGATGAGGACTATCGCTGCTCTGGATATCGAAAGTTTCTCCTTGAGTTTCGAGGATGAAATACCTTTTTTGGTGGGTAAGTATGTAGTGCCCCACTCCGCGTAGGTACTATGTACAAGAGATATCACTTTGCTGGCTCGAGCGAAAGCCTTCTCGAAGAGTTCTTCGATCGAAACACAACATGATTGATCTATGTGAGTGGACAGAACTTCATTCTCTGATTCTTGTATGCCTTAATAATGAATCTGAGTTTTCTACTACTTGTTCTAAGAAGATAGTTTTATAAGAAAAATGATAGAACCTGACTCTGCATGCTTAATAAGAGAACTCGTATTGCTTGTCATTAAAATGAACCCTTGCCATGGTAAAAAAAGATAAAAATATTGTATGCTAAGTTACACGAGCACTGCTATCAAACGAACTATTGCTATGCTAATAAGAAAGAGTAAAATATTGCTTGCACTTGTCCTTGTATTGCATGCTAAACTAGAGTAAAACTACATACTTGTCTAGAAGAGATAGAAGAACGATGTAAACCCTCTCACCCAAAATTAGGCCTACTTTGCTTAGATAGTGAAATTATGGCTAGTTTGAACCCAAATAGAAATAGAACATTTTATTTTATTTAATTATGCAATATTTATGTCACATAGGGCACCTTACCATTGCTTCGATAATTGGAGCACTACACTAGCCACTGCCTTCCTACAAATTTTACACTCTTGCCCTAGACATGACCGCCTACTATTCTGACCTTGGTGTAACTTATAATTATGATTTCTTGTGCTACATATTAGTCGCACAACATTCGTCGTAGACGTTATTACTTAATTCTAAATAAATTCAACTTTGTACCCTTGTACGTTCCAATCGAAATTGGAGACACAATCTTGACCCATTTCGTGTAACCCAATTAATGATAATATTCTACACTGAATCCTCTACGTCCATGATACTTGTGTCCCACCTAATTTTAGCTCCATGTACTCCTAATTAATTCCAGAACACCTTGTGCATTAATTTTAATTAAATTAATTCAATTTTTATCTTTGTACAATTTTCCCAATTATTGGGCGCTTTTATGCAAAATTTTATTAAGGTGTCCACACTATTGGACAATATATAAAGAAATCCATTTTTTCCCTTCATATGAATTTTTTTTATAATTTTTGGAATGTGCAACGCGCAACATCGCCCCCTTATTAAACCCTAACCCCTGCATTTTAAACAATGCAATTATGGCCCTCCAAACATCCCCATGGCATGCCAAGGCCCACTCTATGAAGATGTTGACCAAGCCCAAACCCTAGGTCAAATCCAAACCCAAATTTTTATATGTATAAATAATCCTTTTCCTATTTTTTGCCCCACATCAAAACCCTAACCCTATTCCTAGTCGGCTACTGTTCATCTCCTCTCCCCGAGCCTTCCCTGCTGAACCCGATCTTCCTCCGTTGAGCCACCACCTCGCCGGAGACTGGAATCGTCGGCCATCCAGCGCCCTAACCCACCGCAGCCACCTCTTTCTCTCTTCTCCTCCATCTCCTCCGCCTGAAGACCCACCGGAGCAGCACCCAGGCCAACACCACCACACCACCATTGCCATCTCCATCCTCCCCGAGCCGACCTCCACCTCTGGTCAGCCTCCACCACTGCCCACCGTTACCACTCCACCGCCCTCGACGAACTCGACCTCCTCTCCACCCTGTCCTCCTTTCTCCCCCGCCTCTATACCACTCCTCGACGACCGGAGTAACCACCATACCACAGCAATACCACCGCCATCTCCCGACTTCCTCTCCTCTCCTTCGACCAGTGCATCCCGGCGTTCACCTCTTCCCCGCCGGAGCCGACTGAGCCTCGCTGTCCATCTCCTCCTCCTCAGCCTGACCTCCGCTGCTGCTCACCGTCGGCAGCACCCCACACCACCAGCACCACCACGAACTCCTCCCTCTTTCCTGTCCTCTCCTTTCTCCTCCCTGAGTAACACCACCACCACCTCCCCTCATCCCTGACCTCGACCCAGCTCCTCCCTGTCATCGACTCCTCTCCCTGACTTCCTCCTCCCCCTTCGTCGGAGCCGCCGAACTCCGGTCAGCAGCTCGTCACTAGCATCATCATCATCAACACCCATCATTATCATCAACATCACCTCATCATCATCATCTCATCCTCGTCACCACCATCATCTACATTATCATCCTAGTCATCACCATTATCCAGATCTCATCTTCGTCATTACCATCATCCATATCATCATCCTAGTCATCACCATCATCCACATCATCATCCTCGTCATCACCATCATCCACATCATCATCACCATCATCACTCGCATCCACATCATCATCCTCGTCATCACCATCATCCCCATCATCAACCACATCATCACCATTATCCCCATCATCAACCACATCATCATCATTATCATCATTTCCATCATCATTACCATCATTATACCCATTGTAATCATCATCTCCATTATAATAATCATCACCATGATCACCCTAATCATTGACCTAATCACCACCCTAACCATAACGATCATCATCATTATCACCTTAACCTAATCATCTCATCGTCATCATCCCTCGTCATCGTGTTCATCATGGACCCGTCACCCTTGCCAGACGACCTGTAGCAGTCACCCCCGATTCCCATGCCTGTGCACGCTGACCCCGAAGATCTATTAGATTATTCTGCACGACTTCCAGAACAGGATATTGGGACTACATAGCTTTCTTGCCAGGCAAGTATACCTTGCCAAATTATTACAGTACTTTGCATGCTATTTATATTTATATTTCTGTATATTCATTGCATGTGTAGTTTCGTTCAGTCATTACTATATATTAGATATATTGACACACACTTGACACCTAGTATCATGAGAGGACAATTATTAGGCGTATGGGCTTTAACCACTCTGGTAAACCATAGTATCTAGCTCGCACTACGGGAGTGTATCGCGCTGGTCGCTACCCCTGTGGTATGTCAATTTCTGGAGTCACACGCTGGTCGCTACCCCCGCAGTATATCGATTTTTGATGTTCTAGACGGGTGTGTGAGTTGTGAGGATTAGATCGAGTAGCCTACCCTTGCCCATACGTCAAAAAGTTGTCCTAATTTGCATTCGTATAGATTATCTTGTACAACGTACTTATATATTTTCAAATATTATGCATGTTTACTGTATTCAATTAGCTTGCTTCTATGTATCTTATTATGTTCCTCTGAGGACCTGGTCCCTTTCCAGGTATAAACGACCGTGAGTATCCGCAGGAGTACGGACCTGGACCTGACGTATTACTTTCTGCCGAGGAGACCTTTTCCACTGAGCATCATTGATTATCTCTAGCGATGGATCTTTTAGCTGACACTTTTATCATCACCTTATTTTATATTGGTGATTTACTCTTCTCTCTCATTTTAGTTTGATATAGTCACTGGTAGTGGATTTGTCTCCACCCGACTATCATTTATGGATTATTCGGACTCTTTATTCTAGTTTAGTTATATTCCTTTCTGTGACGTATTATGTGGATGAGATTAGTATTTTTGTGATTTGTGATAATATAGATACCACATGTGAGTTTTATTCATATTACAGCGTACGTGTGTATTATGGTATCCATATATTGGAGTTGCCATATACACACGACTGGCATGTGTAATACCCCGTTCCGTTCTAGCGGACTGCCGATTCAAGCGGCAAAAGTGCAACTATCCCGACCCGCTTTGCCTCGAACGAGAAGCAAAGGATATCCAGACTTGTCCCTACAGGATTCCAGCTTAGGCTTTCAGAGGCTCGCTTGACGTATCGCTCTACCGAGGCGAATTATCGCTAAGGTGGGTGGCTACGGTGAACTTATCTTTGCTTAGCCAGCACACATAAAATGTGGAATGTTCATGCTAGTTGCTAGGTGAATCACCCCTGCGTGCTAATAAGAATCCAATGCACCTAGCTAAGGGAATAATCCCAACTTGTATTGTTTATGCTAGAACATGGAAATGAAATATTGATTTTATTCAGACCCTCGCATGCCAAGTCCCTTACGGTTTCAACTCTCGGCTTACCTTCGGGTCCGAGCAAACGTGTTTGCTTATGTTCCTTAGAAACGTATGCTTGTCTGCTTGAAGTTGCCATGTTTTCATCCAAACCCCGGAAGACTACTACGTGGTCATTCCGTGCCTGAATGAACCTGCAAGTATTCGGGACCGTTAGGTCGCCAAGGCAGTTCCCGATCCAGGGGACTACATCATGTCAAGTAAATGAATCATACTCCTGTGGCAAGACTCATTCAGGTATTCGGATCTCTGCAAGTCTCCCTTGAGCGGGCTTACATCAGCCCAGGAGACTGTGCATATCCAATGGCTAAATAAATCATGCAATACTGCTTGTCGTGTGTTCGTGTTGCCTTAACTACATGAAGTGTGAATTAATAATCGTGTTCGATCATGGACAACTTGTGCACAAGGATATAAGTTCTGCGGAGGGTGCTGGGGCACTGACACTGATCCGATCCGGGCAGACTTCGTATGTAGTCATCGTGTGTGGACTGGATAGCTTACAATGCATCGTGTGTTATCGTGTATCCAATATGAGCTCTCGTTGCATGCTATCCATGTCTATGACTAGTCCATTATGGCATCAAGCCAGTGATCATCGTGTGCAATTAAACTTGTGGCTTAGTCATCGTGTGCAGATGGGATAACTTGTAGCGCATCATGTGTTTATCGTGTGCTCTCGTTGCATGTTATCCTTATTCTTGACTATGTCCACCTCGTGTGTTTAAACTTGAACAATATAACCATACTCATGTTTGCATATGCTATCGCCTGAATGTTTATACATGCCCGTGCTTGAGTTTACAATGTTTACCTTGGACAGGGAAGGTAAAAAGGTAAGTTGGTAAGTCTCGCCGGGTTTCCTCTCATGTCGCACGGCGCAATGCCACACGAACTAGGCTATTCAAATCTTGCATGGAACATATCCTAAGGCAACTACAAAGACAACTTAATAGTTGTGCACGGAACCTGTATTACGTGTTTGGATTTGTCGAGCAAGCGAGTAGCTTTCCCACCAGTGCATTCAATGTACTGATAATTCACCAGTTTGTATGCAGGGTGCGGGAGAACCTCGTTCGGTACTGATGCCTCCTTCGTGCGTGCTAAGGTGTGGAGATCACTCCGAAGCAACGGTGTGTCCGGAACAGAAGCACATATACAAGACATAATGTTGTGAACATCGCCTGAATATCGCCTGTACAATCATTCCACAATTGTAGCCACTTGGCACGCTTTACTGTTTCAGAGAGAGGCTTGAGCGACTTGTAATCTCGGCTATATGCTGCATGTAACACTTGTTCATATCAATAAAGAGTTGCTTTACTTTAACTTGTGTTATACAATGCTTCCGCTATATTGTCGACTCAGTGAACCTGTTATCAAAACGCCTATGCGTTATGACTCCGCTGCACTCGAATAATCTGTGCGACTCTGTGGCTTAGAACTCTTACCGCCAGCCAATGAACCACGGCCTTGCACGGGCGTGGCTCACGCTCGTGCGGCATCACGCCCGGATGGGTCAAAGCGATCATCCCACGGGAGCGCTAGCGAGGGTGATTCCCGCCTAGCGGGGACGGCCGAAATAGCTTGCGGGAGATCGGGGCATGACAACATGCTTACGTGTCCTAGTCCTACGTATTTTTGGGACTGGGGCGTGACAAACGACTACTATGCTTTCTTACATAATAGACTGATTGCCTGTTCCCTATCGTACTAAAAAAGATAGAATTGCATGCTAGATTTATAAGAATTGTTCTTACCTGTTACTTGTTAAAAGTACTAGATTGCTTGAACATATTTCATTGATGACATTGTAAAGAGATAGAACTGTATGAATAGCTTAAACATGTGAATCTAGACTAATAGTCCACCCTGAGACTTGAAGTCCTTATTTACGGGAGAGTGTAGCTATTAGGCAAGAGTATTGAGAGATCTGGCTCTATTGCTTGATTGATATGCTTGCTTGCTTGCTTGTTCTTGATCATGTATATCATATAGTATTTATCTGATAGAAGTTTATTCATGCATCGGTCTGACAACTTGTGCACAAGGTTTATCTCTTGAGCGGTTCCTGGGGCACTGTGGATCGTTCGACCTGGAAGAGATCTGGAACACCCTAAGGCTAGAAGTCCTTATTTACAGGAGGATGTGGCTTTTAGTGTAGTACTGAACCATGAGTCTCGACTGCTATTTTGAGCGTATTTTAGTGTATAGAAACCATGCGTCTCAGCAGCTATTAGCCGATCTGTCATTAGTGAGATGGGCTTGTACGTCCCACTTGCTAATCATGGTTTCCATGGGCCATCATATAGTAAGGGCGCATGCTAGGCTAGCCTTCTTGCATACCTAACTGTTTGATGCAGAGACGGACAGAAAAAGAGAACCTCATATATATAAATATGCATATGTTGTTAACTTGTATGTCTGCTGCAGGGATAACTGTTCGATCATGGGTAAGGATCTCTGAATAAGTGATCACTTGTATTTTCTTATATTCCTTGTTATTTATGCTAAATGAGATATATCTGTTTTACTTGAATATGTTGTTGGCCCCATTGAATTAAATTGAATAGTCCACTTGATGAACTTGTCTTGATTCAAGATGAATAGTCCACTAGAGATAAATTTTGTTCCTAAGAGATCGAATATAGCTCACGATACATGCTACGCACTGCACGATAGAATACTATCTCTATAGCTTGCTTGTATGTATTGAATGTGCAAACTGGTTTCAAAGACATATTTTTAAAAAGATGTAAATTGACTCTAATCATGTGCTGCATGAAATGAACCTAGGTAAATGTAGCAAGATCACTAGTAATGTAATATTTTGCCACATGCTTACTTAGTGTTGGTTTCAGGAAGTGTTGCTTCTGTTCATTGATTTATACTCACTAGTACTTTTTCCAAAGTGCTGACCCACCAACAATTTATTTGTTCTCAGGTGCTGGATCGTCCGAGGAAGCGATAGTCGAGCCTCATCCCAAGGACCCAAAAATCTAGAGTCGATGCTTTGAGCCGTATCGATATTTCTTTGAGATGCTTTTGTATATAGTAATGTAATGTATGGAACAATGTCATTGTAATCGAGAGAAATAGAGCTTGTGCAAATTATAATCTCAGCCAAGCGCCGCTTGTAACACATCTTGATTATCAATAAAGAGCTTATTTTCTTATGCCATTGTGTTATTTATTTTTCTGTAATATTGTGCCGATGCTCCCGTCTTGAATAGCTTACTTGCCCTTGTTCAAGTTTTGGCCTTGTGTAAGTGCAGCTTAGGATTGTACTGCATCACGCCCACACTAGGACGATCGGTCCCGCAAGGACCCAAGCGAGGACGAACGGCCCCCCTATAGGATCAGGGCATGACAATCAGGGCGTGATAGAATGGTATCAAAGTAACTCGATCCTCTGGCCTTACGTCAATTTTGTTGCTGTTCTTGGATAACGATTCCGTGTGCATTGATATCGTTGCTGAGTTGAGAGTTCCATACAATAAGTCCATAGATATTCTCAAAGTTGTCGGTAAAAGTTTTCTGGATTTGATTTTTTGCTTGAGAGTTGTGCTTTTGTGCTTATGGTTTGCTAATTTTTTTGATTGAGGATGGTGAGGGATGAGGACTATTACTGATTTGGGTATCGAATATTTCTCCTTGAAGTTTTGAGTATAAAACTTTTTCTTGGTGGGTAAGTATGCAGTGCCTCGCTTTGCGTTGGCACTATGTACAAGAGATATCGGTTTACTGACTCAAAAAAGAATCTTCTTGGAGAGCTCATTGTTGAACCAGAAGATGACTGATCTAGGTGAATGGGCAGAACTTCATTCTCTGATTCTTGCACGCCTTAATAATGAATCTGAGTTTTTGAAATTTTTTGTTTGCTTAATATGATAAAGTTTGCATGAATGATAGAACGAGAACATGCATGCCTAAAAGAGATAGAACAATTGCCATGCTAAGTATAAAAAATATGTTGCATGATAGTTATAGTAACACAACTATCGAACGAACCTTATCATGCTAAGAAAAGAGTAGAACTGCATACTTAACTTAAAGGGATAAATCGACCCATGCCATGCATGCTTATATTAAAGATCGTTCATATATTTGCTTGTCGTCGTGTATATAATTGCTTGTCTTGGATGCAAAAGCTTGATGGAATGTATACTTGTTTTGTTATAAGAGTAAATGGCTTATCTTGTTAGAGAAAAGACTAGTAGCCCACCCTGATGTTCCAGTCCTATGGGATCTAGGGGGTACGGCTATTAGATAAGAGAAAGATGGATTAAAAGCTTGTATTGTCATGTTGTGTTAAAATTATGATATGCTTGTTATCGAGGAGCTTGCGGGGGATGGAGGTTAAACGACAAGTTGGAGACTAATAGTACGTCCCGATGTTCCGATCCTACGGGATCTAGGGGCGTGGCTATTAGAATGGTGGATGGAGATTGATGGGGTAAGACTAATAGTGCGTCCTGAAGTTTCGATCCTACGGGATCTAGGAGGACGTGGCTATTAGATGGGAGGCGGTGATTCTGTTGGAAAGAGTTTGAATTTGTGTTAGAGAAGTTAGCTTGTTCATGGAGATAACTGCATTCAGGTAGTTAGGGCGCATGCTATGCTATCCTTCTTGTATACCTAACTATTTGATACAGAGACGGACATGAAAAGAGAACCATATATGTATATGCAAATTGTTGCTAACTTGTATGTCTGCTGCAGGGATAACCGTTCGGCAAGGGATAAGAAACACAAAGAGTATATATATAGTCTGCTTGTTCATGATCATATGCATCATAGAGTTTATCTGATCATGTTTCATGCATTCGCATCAATCAGAAAATGGCTATTAGTGCAGAGCTGAACCTTGGTTATAGCTGCTATTTTGAGCGTATTTTAGTGAAGAGCAACCATGAGTCACAGCTGCTAATAGCATCAGATAAATGAGTCATTAGTTAGCTGGATTACTGCTACTAATTCTGATTTTCCCAGGGACCAAAATCTTATAGATAGTTCATCTTGTTTGCTTGATTGAATGATAGTCCACTAAATGCTGCATTATCCCTAGAGTCTTTGATTATAGCTCACGAGACACGCTATGCACACCCTGATTGGTACATCATGATTGAACCATTTGCCTTGCATGCTTGGTTGTATTGAACTGAATTCTGATTTTAAAGATGTTTCCAAAAGAAGTAATATGACTCCATTCCTGTACTGCACGTAACGAACATAGGTAAAACTAAAAGAACACTAGTAATATAATATTTTATAACATAATGACTTAGTGTTGGTTTTAGTGAATGTTGCTTCTGTTCATTAATTTTATACTCACCGGTACTTTCTCCAAAGTGCTGACCCACCAATAGTTTGCTTGTTCACAGGTATTAGATCATCCGAGGAAGCGATAGTCGTGCCTCATCCCCAGGACCAAAAAATTTGGTTTTGATGCCTTGAGCGTATCGATTGTTTTGAGCTGCTTTTGTATAAAGGGACATAATCTATGGAACGATGCCATTGTATTCAGAGAACCTCGTGCCTTAATCTTTGCCCCATATACTCAGATGGATTATTGTTTGCAACACTGTCCCTCCACTGCATACTCGATCGATTCGATGATAGCCATAACTTTAATGATGTTGCCTTATGCGGACGCAACCCTAGGCTCGTACGACATCACGTCTCGATGGAAACGATCGTCCCGTGGGAGCGCTGGCGCAGTGATTCGCGCCCAGCGAGGATGGCCGATTCCTGCAAAAGATCGGGATGTGACAATGGTGATGTGCAGTGGTGGTATTAGTGATGGTGGATCGGGTGGTGGTGGCGAAGGTGATGGTGATATGCTGTTGTGGTGGTGGTATAGAGTGGTGGTGTTGGCTGCTGCGGGTAGTCGAGACGGGGAGGAAGGAGGTGGAGATGGGGGTGGTGCTGGTGATGATAGTAGTGGTGAAGGTCGTGGTAATGGTGGTATTGTGGTGTTGGTGGCGACAGTGGTGGTGGTGTTGATGGTGACAGTGGTGGTGTTGGTCGTGGTGTGCTGGAGTGGAGAGGAGGAAGAAGGTGGAGATGGTGGTATTGGCTGTTGTAGGTTAGTCAGGACGAGGAGGTGGTGTTCCGGCTGCCGCTGTTGAAGGTGATAGGGGAGGTGATGGCTCGGGTGGAAGGGAGGAGGAGAAGGAGGAGGTTCGGGTGGTGGTAATGGTGATGATGATGATTTCAATTTGGAGAAGGAAAAAAGGTAAACTGGTGAAATAGAGGAAGGAGAGAGAGTGCAATAAATGAGGGAGAGAGAGAGAGAGAGAGAGAGAGAGAGAGAGAGTATAGTATTTAATGAAGGAGAAGAGGGGGTTTCCTTGGGGTTAGGGCCTGTTGTAGGGGGTCTTAGGGGGGTGTGTGTGTGTGTGTGTGTTTCCATGAATGGGATGGGTGGTGGAGATTGATGGGAGTTTAAATGGAAGGCTAGGATTTATTGTAAGTAGATAGAGATGCATAGTACCATGCAAATGGAAAGAGAAGGTGTTATGACCGGCTAAGGCATGCCATATGGGTTATCTCCTTTTGGTTTGCTCTAATAGGAGGTTGCTACCTTGCATTATATTTGCATTTAGGTCCCTAATTGTTTGGGCATTTATAAATTAGGGGAAAATAAGAATTTCATGTGTGGTTATGGAGCACAATACTAGTATTTACCTTCCAACAAAATTCACATCCACCCCCATCCTACAAAACACCAAACCCTATTTTCTAACCCTATTTGAATCTAAATTAATCCTAATCTCTTGCTACACCAGGTATACCTAAAATTTGGTTAAGAGGGTTTATACTGCCCAAGTATTAATTGATGACCATCTTGTAGTCACTGTAAACACCCAGATTTTTCAAGAAATTAAAAATAAATTTTTGGGATTTTTTTGGCTATTTTAAAAAAAAATTCTGGATTTAAATAAATTTTATGATTTTATTAAATATTAAAATAATATGAAAATAATATTTTTGTGTTTAAAATAAATAATTAGACATACTGTAATTTTTTTCAAATTTATTGGACCCAAAAACTATTTTTAAATGGCCAAAAACATAGTTTTTAAATAAACCAAAATAAACCAACCTGAACCGGTTTAAACCAACTTGAACCAAACCAAATCCTAAACCGAACCCTGACTGAACCCAAGCTTTAATGGGTCAGGTCGGATCCATACCCGACCCGCCAACCCGAAACGCTGCTACAGTAATCGATCCCAAAAACCCTTCGTCTCCTACTTCCCTAACCGTCGCCGATCCCTTTCCTCCCGTTCAACGGCCGCCGCCTACCCGACGAAACCTCTCGTCTCCCCGCCGCTCAGCCTTCCCGACCTCTCCCCTCCCTGACCGACCACCTCCCTGCAACTGCCGCCCTCCTTCCCTATAAAACCCTCTCCTCCGGCCACCCCCGACACTAACACCATCGACCACAACTCCGAAGCCACCGTCCCTCTGGCAACGTCCCTCCGCCGCGAGAACCCGCCGCCGGCCTCCTCCTATAAAACCCTCACACCCCGTCGAACCACCAATCCACACCCGGCCACCCGACTCCACCACACCGCCACTTCCGCCTCTCCACGAGCCACCGCTGACTTCCCCACGGACGGCCACTCAAAGCTCCTCTGGCCGCCACCAGCTCCGCGGTGACCCGCCTCCGACTAGCATGGCGCCACCGTCGTAGCAACCCGTAGTCGTCACTGGCCGAGCACCGCCACGTCATCCACATACGCGTTGAACAGTCGATTCCGAATTATCGTTCCGGTGAGTTTTTCTCTCTCATTATTGCCTCATTTTTTGAGCAGTCTGTTGCGACACGTTCGTTGTGTAACCCTCTCGAAACCCGTACAATCACTTCGGTATATCGTATCCTGTGTCGATCGCAAACTGCGACGCAAAAATAAGAAAAATAACTCTCATTTCTGAAAATTCAAAAATTGGTCCCGAACTCGCAAGTTTACGACCGTTTTGCGTATAAGCTGTTAAATAATTCTAAAATTTACTTGAATAATAATTTAGACCGTATAACCAGTTTTAAAACCCTATTTTAGTTTAATTTATTATGCTGTAGTTTGTAAGTTATTCGAGGGTGAAATTGACCAAAAAACTTGGTCTTCAAAAACCAAAATTTTTCGGAACTGAGTGCGCCCCGCTAAACGAGGCAACTTGGTTATAGACAAATTTTACCAAAAGGTGCGCACCGTCAATACGGACGTGTAAGATTTCGCGAAAGTTGATTTGGATGTACGTGCACACCGGAATCAACGTGTATCCGTCGACAACGTCCCGTATCGGCCATATTTTAAAACTTGTTGTAACTTTGTGTGTGCTCATCGTTTCGAAACAAAACTTGCACCATCAGACTCGTAGTGATACGTAGGTCTTGTGATCCAAGTTTGGTTCGATTTTGAGAACGTTGACAAAATATCGTATCGTGGGCCCCACGGCTCCACTTGATGGGCGATTTTGTGATCGGCTCATCGGAATCCAGTTCTGGATATTCCGTTGGGTTCATATCTTCATTCTGGACGTGTAGACACTAAGTTTGACGAATTTGGAGAACTTTGTCACTGACATATTTTTCGGTGCGAAGCGGGTCACATGTGGACCCCGCTTTGACCAAAAATCGTTAATTTTGTCCCTGTGTCCAAATTGGACTTATGGACAGACAATCCTAGCTATTTTATATCTTTTGAGCATGATGGTATTGTTTATTTCAGCATCTGGAGGAGTACCTGAAGATCTTGCTGTGACCGAAATAACTGTTGGAACTCAAATCCCAAGCAAGTGTACCTTGCCAATCTTGCAGTACTTGCTACATAATATTCACTTAATTTATTTACATGTTGTATATGTTCAACCGATGACCGTGTGACATTGCTTAGCTTCTGAATAATATTCGGGTGTCGACGCCGTACGCGGAGTCATGTAACGTCACTAGAGATTGATATCGCAACCCTATATATCTTCGTGCTTGCATTATCAAGTACGTCATACCATAAGACACTTGATACTGTTCATAAGACAGAATCTTCCTGAGATATTCATAGTGATTCTGTATAGGTTACAGGATTTGTGACATAGATATTACTTATGCTTAGCTATCATTATGACTCGCTGCATCAGTTAGAGGTCACGATCTTGCGTGACATGGACATGAGACATCGTGGACATGAGACGTGTAATTACAATGGGTGGGAAGAGACATACAGGCTACAGGTTGATTATACTATTATGGTGCTGTATCCATGCCGAGCTAGGTCCCTACATGATATCACTGCTACCGGCTCCCCGACACAAAGCTTGTAGTGGTCTCAGCCTGAGTTCTAATGATGCTCTCATTTTGCATATCACTTAGCTGGTTACATAGTTTGCCCTATTGATATATTTTTATATACTGTATTTTTTTGGCTTGAGTTATCTTGTACCTTGCTATGTCCCCTGAGGACCTGGATCCGGATTATGTCCCCAAGTTTAACAGAGAAGATCTACCCCGAGATATACAGGACAGGAGCAGACGTTGGAGTAGTACCAGTACCAGAAGACGAGGTGATGCCAGAAGATTTCTCCTGAGTATCTACTTTATCTATACTCAGTCATTTTTCATGTTAGACTCTTATTTCCTGTTTATTTGAACTGCTGTAACAAACTCATTATCGGGTTGTTCCCCGAGACTTTTATTGAGATTTGTTGGATATATTTGATCTTGATTATGCTGACATTTATTTTGTGATATCTGCTGTGGATGAGATTAGTATCATAGACCTTTATAGTTGTTTTACAACTTAAGTACACCCTGATGGGTCCATTAAATTGGGTTTGTCTATTGGAGTGTGCTAATGGCCATTGCCACGTGTCTAGTCCCTCGGTATTTTGGGACTGGGGCGTGACATGGTTTTTTTGGTGGCCCATGCAGGTCAACGACTAAATTATTTTAGTTTCAACTAAGGGACCGAGCAAGCCTACTATAAGGATAGGATAGGTTATAGGATCTCATCCACTTGCTTGAATCGTTCTTGATCGCTATATCAGATTCGAATTAATTACTTAACTTGCATCCTGCCTTGATTCCTCTGTGCGTCTCTTATAGTTTATTTTGGATGCAGAGTAATGGATCCACTAGCAAGAGACGAGACTCCTGCAGGAACACCACAAGGTGTTGTGGTTACCCACGAAGAAGAAATGACACCAGTGGGTAGAGGTCAAACAACACAACAAAGTAGTCAAGCAAATCAACATGCTTCTAGATTTCGGCGAGATGACATTCCACCTCCGCCGTAATTTACTCCACCAATGCCTGTATTTCCACAAGAGCAGGCTATAGACGGACAACAGATATTTTAAATGATCTACGCAATAATGTAAGCCCAACAACAGATTCAATAAGAGGCTCTGTGTCAGAAGATAAAGATTTAAGGAATAGTATAGTGATCGCACTAGAGCAGGCAAACACATCAGCTCGATGGCCATCGACAGGAATTATCACCGACTTTTGCCAGCTGAAGCCCCTTACCTTTTTTGGCAAGGAGGAGCCTACTGAAGTTCATGAGTGACTTACAAACACTCAACATCAATTGGAAGAAGCTGAGCTTCCAAGGGAGCGTTGGATGCCTGCCGTCCGGATGCAGTTGACGGACAATGCACATTACTGGCAGCTATCTGAGGAGACACGGCTCGGACCAGACCAAGTCACTTGGGAAGAGTTCTCTAGACTCTTTCAGGAGATGTATATTCCATCTATTGCATGATCGAAACTTCAGGATAAGTTCAATCGCCTCACTCAAGACAATATGACAGTGGAAGAGTACAATGCAGAGTTCATCCGTCTGAGTCGCTTTGCCCCTTCCCTGATTCCGACAGAAGAAGAGAAGGCTGAAAAGTTCTACGACGGACTAAACTTTGAGCTACAGAGACTGATTGGCTCTGTTGCACCTACTTCTTACTCGGACGTCCTTGCTGCAGCACGACGCATGGAGCGCGTCACCAGGAGAGAGTCTAGCCTGAAGCGGCCTTTCATATCAGCACCAGCCAGAGCACCACAGGAAGAAGCTGCAAAGAGATCTCACATGCATCAGCCACCTAGAGCATCTCCGCAGGCACTGCCTATCTGTCAATATTGTGGCAAGCGAGGCCATATTGAGAATGAGTGCAGACACAAAATAGGATTATGTTTGATTTGCGGATCCAACCAACATTTAGCAAAGGAATGCCCTAAGCGTCGAGAGGAAGCAACAATGGTAAACAGACAAGCTTTACCAGCACCAAGGCCAGCCTATCCGGCATTGGGAGCACTACAAACGGGAGTTGAAGTAGTCATACTACCAGCTCCAGGAGGGTATCAGCCGAGGCCACCTTTGGCACCCCAGGCAGCACTCTTCCAACAGGCCCAGCAACAGCAAAGGGCACCATCGCAAGGACGCGGACAAGCTTTTACGATGACCATGGAGGACGCACAGACTCGTGGAGTAGCAAATACGCGTAAGATTTAAGTTATTTATTCCTAGTGATGCCTAAGCGCGTGCCTGTTAATTCCTTTCCTTAGCCTTAAACCTAGTATTTTGAACTTGTTAGTAATTGATACACAAGTTTTTCTAAGATATAGATATCCTTGCTCTATTCAGATTTTATTACTCTTGAATTACATATCTCTCATTGCCTAGGGAAATATTTTCATTCCTTCCCTATGTATTCTGCTTAACCCCCACAATTTTTCTCGATTTTTAATTTTTTATCCCTTGTGTCGTACTACAAACATATTTTGCAACCGTGTCATCTCTTCTGACCGGTTATGTTTCGTTATTCTTTGATTTTGAGGACGCAATCCTCTTAAGGAGGGTAGATTGTAAACACCCAAAATTTTCAAGAAATTAAAAATAAATTTTTGAGATTTTTCTGCTATTTTAAATATTTTTTTGGAGTTAAATAAATTTTATAATTTTATTAAATATTAAAATAATATTTTTGTGTGTAAAATAAATAATTAGACATACTGAAATTTTTCTGGAATTTATTGGACCCAAAAACTATTTTTAAATGGCCAAAAACATAGTTTTTAAATAAACCAAAATAAACCAACCTGAACCGGTTTAAACCAACTTGAACCAAACCAAATCCTGAATCGAACCATGACTGAATTCAAACTTTAATGGGTCGGGTCGGATCCATACCCGACCCGCCAACCCGAAACCCGACCCGAAATGCTGCTATAGTAACCGATCCCAAAAACCCTTCGTCCCCGACTTCCCTAACCGCCGCCGATCCCTCTCCGCCTGTTCAACGGCCGTCGCCTACCCGACGAAACCTCTCATCTCCCCGCCACTCAGCCTTCCTGACCTCTCCCCTCCCCGACCGACCACCTCCCTGCAACTGCCGCCCTCCTCCCCTATAAAACCCTCTCCTCCGGCCACCCCCGACACCAACACCATCGACCCCGACTCCGCAGCCACCGCCCCTCTGGCAACGCCCCTCCGCCGCGAGAACCCGCCGCCGGCCTCCTCTTATAAAACCCTCACACCCCGTCGAACCACCACTCCACACTCGGCCACCCGACTCTACCACACCGCTACCTCCGCCTCTCCACGAGCCACCGCTGACTTCCCCACGGACGGCCACTCAGAGCTCCTTCGGCCGCCACCAGCTCCGCCGTGACCCGCCTCCGACTAGCACAGCACCTCCACCGCAGCAACCCGCAGTCATCGTCGGCCGAGCACCGTCGCGTCATCCACGTACGCATTGAACAATCAATTTTGAACTATCATTCCGGTAAGTTTTTCTCTCTCCTCGTTGCCTCATTTTTTGAACGGTCTGTTGTGACACGTTCGCTGTGTAACCCTCTCAAAACTCGTACAATCAGTTCGGTGTATCGTGTCCTGTGTCGATCGCAAACTGCGACACAAAAATAGGAAAAACAACCCTCATTTCTGAAAATTTAGAAATTGGTTCCGAACTCGCAAGTTCACGACCGTTTTGCGTGCAATTTGTTAAATAATTCTAAAATTTACTTGAACAATAATTTACACCATATAACCAAGTTTTAAAACCTAATTTCAGTTTAATTTATTATGATGTAGTTTGTAAGTTATTCAAGGGTGAAATTGACCAAAAACTTTGGGTCTTTAAAAACTAATTTTTTTCGGAAATGAGTGTGCCTCGCTAAACAAGACTACTTGGTCGTGTACGAATTTCACCGAAAGGTACGTACCGTCAATACGGACATGTGAGATTTTGCGAAAGTTGATTTGGATGTGCGTGTACACCGGAATCAACGTGTATCCGTCGACAACGTCCCATATCGGCCATGTTCTGAAACTCGTTGTAACTTTGTGTGTGCTCGTCGTTTCAAAACGAAACTTATGCCACCGGACTCGTAGCGATACGTAGGTCATGTGACCCAAGTTTGGTTCGATTCTGAGAACGTTGACAAAATCTCGTATCGTGGGCCCTACGGCTCCACTTGACGAGCGATTTTGTGATCGGCTCATTAGAATCCAGTTCTGGATATTTTATTGGGTTCATATCATCATTCTGGACTTGTTGACACTAAGTTTGACAAATTTGGAGAACTTTGTCTCTGGCACATTTTTTGGTGTGAAGCGGGTCACATGTGGACCCCGCTTTGACCAAAAATTGTCAATTTTGCCCTTGTGTCTAAATTGGACTTATGGACAGGCAATCCTAGCTATTTCATATATTCTGAGCATGATGGTAATATTTATTTCAGCATCCGGAGGAGTACCTGAAGATTTTGCTGTGACCGAAACAGCTGTTGGAACTCAAATCCCAAGCAAGTGTACCTTGCCAATCTTGCAGTACTTGCTACATAATATTCTCTTGATTTATTTACATGATATATCTGTTCAACCGAGGACCGTGTAACTTTGCTTAGCGTTCGAATAATATTCGGGTTTCGACGTCGTACGCGGAGTCGTGTAACGTCACTAGAGATTGATATCGTGACCCTATATATCTTCGTGCTTGCATTATCAAGTACGTCATACCATAGGACACTTGACACTATTCATGAGACAAAATCTTCCTGAGATATTCATGGTGATTTTGTATATGTTACAGGATTCGTGACATAGATATTACTTATGCTTAGCTATCATTATGACTCGCTGCATCAGTTAGAGGTCATGATCCTGCGTGACATGGACATGAAACGTCGTGGACATGAGACGTGTGATTACATTGGGTGGGGAGAGACACACATGCTACATGTTAATTATATTATTACGGTGCCGTAGCTATGCCGAGCTAGGTCCCTACATGATATCACTGCTACCGGCTCCCCGACACAAAGCTTGTAGTGGTCTCAGCCTGAGTTCTAGTATGCTCTCATTTTGTATATCACTTAGCTGGTTACATAGTTTGCCCTATTGATACATTTTTATATACTGTATTTATTTGGCTTGAATTATTCTTGTACCTTGCTATGTCCCCTGAGGACCTGGATCCGGATTATGTCTCCAGGTTTAACAGAGAAGATCTACCCCGAGATATAAGGGACAGGAGCAGACGTTGGAGTAGTACCAGTACCAAAAGACGAGGTGATGCCAGAAGATTTCTCCTGAGTATCTACTTTATCTATACTCAGTCATTTCTCATGTTAGTCTCTTATTTCCTGTTTATTTGAACTGCTGTAACAAACTCATTATCGGGTTGTTCCCCGAGACTTTTATTGAGATTTGTTGGATATATTTGATCTTGATTATGCTGACATTTATTTTGTGATATCTGTTGTGGATGAGATTAGTATCATAGACCTTTATAGTTGTTTTACAGCTTAAGTACACCCTGATGGGTCCATTAAATTGGGTTTGTCCATTGGAGTGTGCTGCTGGCCATTGCCACGTGTTTAGTCCCTCGGTATTTTAGGACTGGGGCGTGACAGTCACTTTCATGCTAGTATACATCATAACAGCTACTTACTAATAGCAACCGACCGACCTTATGTGATCCTTAGGTGAAGCACGCATGTACATGGTATTATGACCTAAATTTGTATGGGTCACAAGTCATCCGTCAATTAATTAAAAAAACATAATTTTCATAATATATATATATATATATATATATATATATATATATATATATATATATATATATCAAATAGAGGTCTATACTATAGTTTTAGACAACAAAAATGGATAATGTTAAGTGTAAACCACACAATTTCCAAAATAAATATTTAAAAAGCTTCTTTGTCAATTACAAAGCCATCTAAACTCCCTTGATATCATCCACCACATCCAAAATCAGAATGATCCCAAATTATGCACGAGTCTAAGCCTGTGAGAATGACAATAAATGACATAAAATAGAAGAAGTTAAATGAAAAAAGAAGAAGCTAAATGCCTAAACTTGCCTCACTAACATCTTCATCATCTTCGACAGTTAAGCAAGATGAACGAGTCTCCATGGGAGAAGAAGCTCAATTCAAAAAAGAAAAGAAAAAGTAAATCTTTAGATTTTTGAAAAAAATAAACATCATATAGTATATAGAATAAAAAATATGAATCAATCGTATTTACCTCTTATATCACTTCGTAACCAACTTTGAATACACATTAATGTCACGCCCCAACCTCCCGCAAGCCCAATAGTCCCCGTTGAACGTGAATCACCACGTTGCAGCGCTCCCGCAGGACAATCGTTCTCATCGGAACGTGATGCCGTACGAGCCTGGAGTTGCGCTCGCATAAGGCGATGTTGTCAAACACCAAAGTTATCATCGAAACGACCAAGTTGCAACGAAAGTCAAGTATTGTGTGCCAAACACACAATCAGAGTATACGCAACGGAGGTCTCGTTAGGGTCCAAATAAAATGCCACGAAGGCGATTGCCACAAAGGCGATGCAATACTCTTGCTCTTTTCTCAAGCCCACAAAGGTACTTACCGTTTATACATTATGTCCCGTATATCCAAGCAGCGCCACTACACCTGCGTACCTGAAATAATGCCCACAAACATGGGTCAGTACACAGCCGTACTGGTGAGCGGGGTAACCCACTCGTCTAAGCCGATACTAAGTAAAAAAATAGTGAATGCAAACAGTTATATGGTGATCTTTCTAGTTGAATCCTAGATTCATTTCATGGCATATGGATGACATGTTAAGAAAAGTTGTAAAGAAGTTTAAGCATGCAAGCATTCAACTCAAGCCAATAGATAAGCAATATAAATCCAGCTCAAAGGATTCTAGCATGCAAACCGTCCTACTCAAAGCCCAAGCAACGTGACTATCGAACCAACAATCCAAGCCTCAGTATCCGTCCTCAATCCAAATATTACAATTCACAATCCAATCTCAAAGTGCACACTCTTACCGAGGCAAGGTGGCCCTGCCTACACAAAAGCATAAACCGACCAAAGTAAAGCAAACAAATACTTATCTATATGAAGTCACTGGCCAAGCCATAAAGGACATTGATTGGACTAAATCAATAGGCAGTTCTACCCGATCCAGCAATGGGTAGATATCCCTTCTGGTTCGTATCAAACTACCGGCACCGTGCCCAAGACGCGTTACCCTTGTCTCCTTCATGGTCGAACGGTCCCGGTGCCCCGGAGCCTATCCCGTTCGAGAAAACGAAACCCTGTGCAACACAGGTTATCCGTGACATGCAGATACCAAGTAGTTATGACGAGAGGATCAAACATTCTTGCCCCACCAAGCAATCCTAGACTCATTCAACCAAATATCCAACCGATCCATAACCAATCTTCCAATATATAGCCCAAGGCATAAATCTCAAGTTATCCCCATAGGCACTATACTGCTTCTCGACACAGTGTTCCAATTGGTGCAACACCCCATGCTCAGTACAATCCCATGACACAATGCCCCAACAATGGCACAATGCCCTCGTCGATACAGTTGTTCGGTTTTGAACCACAACTGCACGCTTTGTATGACAAAATGCCCAAGTGATACTCGTACACGGATGCACGCTCACTCGCCCGAATTCTCGATGTTCCAACCAAGATATATAATTCCAACTCTCCAAGCATAATTCCGATTATTTCTCCAACCAACTGCCCCAAATGTAATCCAACTCTAGCTCCAACTATCCTGCGTGAAAACTAATTCAAGCCACAAACCTATCCAAGCAAACGACGTACACTCTATGCACGCCTCAGTGTAGTGATTTCCAAATTTTAGTCCAAGTGTTTAAGCCTATTACGTGTGTTCCATATTATTAGGCATGAAGGAGTAGAGGAGAAGGGACAGAGCCCACTCACCAAGTCTGATTCCGTTAAGCATCATGTCATGCCGATACGTCCGATCCCTTGAACCCGTGGTCCGATGCAAAGCGCGATCTACTCAACTGGTATGACCGTGCGAGCAGACCGTGCTCTATAAATCATCCTACCGATCAGACTAAGGAAGACGATATTATCGTTCCAATCCAGCTATCTCAGTACTGCTCTGAATGAACACCTAATTCCCATCGAACTCCGCTAGCAATCTGTACATGAAACCAACTAAATCAATACCGGTTCCCAAATCCAATAAATCAAAAATATAACCAGCTATTGTTTCATTCAGTCTGACTCAGTGTAACGCACTGTGCGGTTGCGGGGCATTATAATTAATGCCTCCAAAGTATTTGGATAAAGCCTGCTACGATGAGGACTTACCAATATACCACTAGTACTAAAGGCTGACTCCGAGGCAACTGTCGAGATAGGAATAGCCAAGACATCCCTAACAATCTTTCACAATGTTGGATATTTTGTTCCATAAGTCTTCCACCAATACAATATTTCAAAATCCGTACTTCTTGGCAAGACAACATCCTCCAAGTAGTAGTTCAATTCGTATTTCACAACCATATTATAAGAACTACTACTAACAAATACATCATAATTGCATAGAAAGTCTTGCTCTTCAGATTCAAGTTGTCACACCCCATTCCCAAAATATCGAGGGACTAGACACGTGACAATGGCCACCAGCACACACCGATGGGCAAACCCAATTTAATGGGCCCATCAGAGTGTACTTAAGCTCTAAAATAACTATAAAGGTCTATGATACTAATCTCATCCACTGAAGATAAATACAATCAATATCAGATTCATCAAGATGAAATAATAATCAACAAGTCTCAATAAATATCTCGGGGAACAACCCGATAAAGAGTTTGATACAACAGTACAATAGACAGGAAATAAGAGTGTAACAATAGAAATAACTGAGTATAATAAACCAGATACTCAGGAGAAATCCTCGGCCATCATCTCGTCCTCGGTATCGGTATTGCTCCTGCTTCTGCTTTTGCTCCTGTCCCATATACCTCGGGATAGATCTCCCATGCTAAACCTGGGAACATAATCCGGATTCAGGTCCTCAGGGGATATAGCAAGGTACAAGAATAACTGAAGCCAAAGTAAATACAGTACAATAATAAATAAATCAATAGGTAAACTATGTAACCAGCTAAGTGATATGCAAGTGAGAGCATTAATCATACTCAGGCTGAAACTACTAAAGGCTCTGGGAAACCCATAGCAGCATTTAATATCTCGAAGGGCCAGTAGGTGTGCCAAAGCTCTGTGTGAGAGTCTAAGGCACTCCCAGTAATTTATTATATATATAATCAGCCTTTAGTATGGTAAGACTCTCCCCACCCAATATAACCTCACGTCTCATATCCATAACACGCAAGATCAAACTAATACAGTGAATCATAATGATAGATATGCATATGTAATTTCTATGTCACAAATCCTGTAGCCTATACAGAATCACCATGAATAACTCAGAAGATTCTGGCTCATGAATAGTGTCAAGTGTCCTATGGTTTGACGTACTTGATAATGCAAGCACGAAAATATATAGGGTCGCGATATCAATCTCTAGTGACATTACACGACTCCGCGTATGGCGTCGACACCCGAATCTTATTCGAAAGCTAAACAATGTCACACGGTCCTAGGTTGAACAGATACATCATATAAATAGATCAAGAAAATAATATAAAGCAAGTATGGCAAGGTACACTTGCCTGGGGTTTGGTTTTCAACTGTTGCTCCGGTATCCAGAGAATCTTCAAGTACTCCTCCGGTTGCTGAAATAAACATTACCATCATGCTCAGAAGATATAAAATAGCTAGAATTGCCTATCCATAAGTCCAATTCGGACACAGGGGCAAAGTTGACAGTTTCTGGTCAAAGCGGTGTCTACATGTGGCCCACTTCGCACCAAAAAATATGCCAGAGAAAGTTCTCCAAATTCGTCAAACTTAATGTCTACAAGTCTAGAACAACGATACGAACCCAATAAAATATCCAAAACTGGATTTCGATGAGCCGATCACAAAATCGTCCGTCAAGTGGAGCTGTGGGGCCCACGATACGTAATTTTGTCAATGTTCTCAGAATTGAACCAAACTTGGGTCACAGGACCAACGTATCGCTACGAGTCCGATGGCTCAAGTTTTGTTACGAAACGACCAGCACACACGAAGTTACAACGAGTTTTAAAAAGGGCCGATACGGGACGTTGTCGACGGATACACGTTGATTCCGGTGTGCACGCACATCTAAATCAACTTTCGTGAAATCCCACACGTCCGTATTGACGGTGCACAATATTTGGTGAAATTCGCACATGACTAAGTCGCCTCGTTTAGCGGGGCACACCCAGTTCAGAAAAATTTAGGTTTTTAAATAACCAAGCTTTTGGTCCTTTTTATCCGTGAAATAATTACAATCTATAACACAATAAATTAAACTAAATACAGGGTTTGAAACTCGGTTATATTATCTAAATTACTGTTCAAGTGGATTTTGAAATTAGTTATCAGGTTGATCGTAAAAGGGCCGTGAACTTGCGAGTTCGGGACAATTTCTGAATTTTCAGAAATAGGGGTTATTTTTACTGTTTTTGTGTCAAGGTTTGCGACCAACACAGGACGCGATACCCTAAACTGATTGCACGATTTTTGAGAGGGTTACATAAGGAATATGTCACAACAGACGGTTCAGAAAATGATGCGACAAGGAGAGGGAAAATCTTACCTGAACAGGGGATCAAAATCGACTATTCTTCGCGTATACGCGGCGACGCGGCTATGCTCGGTCGGCGGTGGCGGCGCTGTGCCGCTGCTGTGCTCGCTGGTCGGCGGCACTGTGCTCATCGGCGGTTCTGGGCGGAGGCATCGCCGGGGTTCTGGTGGTGGAGAGATGCAATGGTGGTCATGGTGGTTGCCGGTGGTGAGGTGAGCGGCGTCGAGGGTTTTTACCGGAATTGGTTGGAGAGGGTGCTGGATCGTGGGTCGGAGTCGGTGGCGGCCGGAGGAGAGGTAGCCGGGAGCTAGGGGTCGCCGGAGGGGAGCTCGTCGGCCGGAGGTTCGTCGGTGATGGTAGTGACAGCAGGGCTCGGGGGTTGTCGGGTTTTATAGTAGAGGACGGGAAGGTGGGCGGTCGTCCGTCGGCGGGGAGGAGACGAGCAGGCGGCGGCGGTTAGGGAAGACAGTGAGTCGCGGCGGCGGAGAGGAAGGGGTAGGGACGGTGGAAGTCGGAGGGCCGGCGGGTTTAATTTTATTTACTGTAGCAGTAAATAGAGGGTCGGGTCGGGTCGGGTTCAGATCTGACCCGATCCAATAGGGTTGGTCCGGTTTGGTTTATTTAGGGTGGTTTAAACCGATTTTATTTGGTTTAATAAAAAATATTGTTTTTAGGTGCTTAAAAATAGTTTTTGGGTCCAATAAATTCCAGAAAAATTATACTATGACTAATTAATTATTTTACACTCAAAAATATTATTTTTATAATATATTAATATTTATTTTTAATCCATAAAAATAGTAATCCTTTGAAGAATATTTATTTTAATTATTTAAAATCACAGAAAAAATTCTAAAAATTTATTTTTAATTTATGAAAAAATTTGGGTTTTTACAATCTATCCTCCTTAAAAGAATTGCATCCTCGCAATTAAGAAAACATAACCATTCAGAAGAGATGACACGGTTGCAAGACATGTTCGAAGCACGACACAAACAAAGAATCATAATCAAGGAGAAATCGAAGAATGAGGGTTAAGCAGAACACATAGGGAAGGAATAAAGTATTTTCCTAGACAATGAAAGTTAGGTAATTCAAGAGTAAAGAAATCGGGTTAGGGCAAGAAAAACTACAGCTTAGGAAAACTAGGGTATCAATTACTAACAAGTTCAAAATACTAGGTTTAGTCTAGGGAAATGAATTAACAGGCACGTGCTAAATCATCACTAGGAATAGATAGCTATGAATAACTTAAATCTTACGCGTATTTGCTACTCAGCGAGTCTGTGCGTCATCCATTGTCATCGTAAAAGCTTATCCGCATCCTTGCAGTGGTGCCCTCTGATGTTGCTGGGCCTGCTGGAAGAGTGCTGCTTGTGGTGCCAAGGGTGGTCTCGGTTGATATCGTCCTGGTGCTGGTAGAGCTTGTCGGTTTACCATTGGTGCTCCTTTTTGACGCTCAGGACAATCTCTTACCGCATGTTGTCTGGATCCGCAAGCTAAACATAATCCCAATTTAAGTCTACACTCCCTCTCAATATGGCCTATCTTGCCACAGTAGTGACAAGTAGGAAGGGTTAGGGATTGTGATATAGCTCTCCGTGGTGGTTGGTGAGGTCTCTTTGCAGCTTCTCCATGTGGTGCTCTGGCTGGTGCTAATGTGAAAGGCCGCTTCAGGCTGGACTCTCTCCTGGTAACGCGCCCCATGCGTCGTGCTGCAGCAAGGACGTCCGTGTATGAAGTAGGTGCAACGGATCCGATCAATCTCTGTAGCTCAAAGTTTAGTCCGTCGAAGAAATTCTCAGCCTTCTCCTCTTTTGTCGGGATCAAAGAAGGGGCGAAGCGACTCAGACGAATGAACTCCACATTGTACTCTTCCACTGTTATATTATCTTGAGTGATGCGATTGAACTTGTCCCGAAGTTCTGATCGAGCAATAGATGGAATGTACATCTCCTGAAAGAGTCTAGAGAACTCTTCCCAAGTGACTCAGTCTGGTCCGAGCCGTCTCTCCTTAGATAGACACCAGTGATGTGCATTGCCCG
The DNA here is from genome assembly GCA_036927795.1 of Iris macrosiphon. Taxonomy (NCBI): domain Eukaryota; kingdom Viridiplantae; phylum Streptophyta; class Magnoliopsida; order Asparagales; family Iridaceae; genus Iris; species Iris macrosiphon. The sequence goes on from JAYESA010000004.1 coordinate 235,247,344, forward strand.
TCAACTGCATCCGGACGGCAGTCATCTAACGTTTCCTTGGAAGCTCAGCTGCTTCTAATTGATATTGAGTATTTATGAGCCAATCATGAACTTCAGTGGGCTCCTCCTTGCTAGAAAAGGTACGGGGCTTCAGCTGGCAAAAATTGGTAATAGATCCCGTCAATAGCCGTCGAGATGGTAGGTTCGCCTACTCCAGTGTGGTCACTATACTATTTTTCAGATTCTCTGCCTTGTGACGCTGATCCTCTTGATGAATCTGATGTTGGGCTTGCATCATTTCATAGAATATTTGAAACATCTGATGCCCGTCCATAGCCTGCCCTTATGGAAATATAGGCATCGGTGGTATGAATTACGGCGGAGGTGGAATGTCATCTCGCCGAAATCTAGAAGCATGATGATTTGCTTGACTGCTTTGTGGTGCTGATATACCTCCACCTACTGGTGTCACTCCATCATCGTAGGTGACAACTATCACTTGTGGTATTCCTGTGGGAGTCTCATCGCTTGCTGGTGGATCCATTATTCTACATCCAAAATAAACTATAAGAGGTGTACAGAGGAATCAAGGAATGATGCATGTTAAGAAATTAATTCAAATCCGATATAGAGATCAAGAACGATTCAATCAAGTGAATGAGATCCTATAACTTATCCTATCCTTATCGCAGGCTTGCTCGATTCCTTAGTTGAAACCGAAACAATTAAGTCATTGACCTGCATGGGCCACCAAAAAACGATGTCATGCCCCAGTCCCAAAATACCGAGGGACTAGACACGTGGCAATGGCCAGCAGTACACACAGATGAACAAACCCAATTTAATGGACCCATCAGGGTGTACTTAAGCTGTAAAATAACTATAAAGGTCTATGATACTAATCCCATCCACTAAAGATAAATACAATCAATATCAGATTCATCAAGATGAAATAATAATCAACAAGTCTCAATAAATATCTCGGGGAACAACCCGATAAAGAGTTTGATACAGCAGTTCAATAGACAGAAAATAAGAGTCTAACAATAGAAATAACTAAGTATAATAAACCAGATACTCAGGAGAAATCCTCGGCCATCACTTTGTCCTCGGTATCGGTATTACTCCTACTTCTGCTTCTACTTCTGCTTCTGCTCCTGTCCCGTATACCTCGGGATAGATCTTCTCTGCTAAACCTGGGGACATAATCCGGATTCAGGTCCTCAGGGGACATAGCAAGGTACAAGAATAACTCAAGCCAAAGTAAATGCAGTACAATAATAAATGAATCAATAGGTAAACTATGTAACCAGCTAAGTGATATGCAAGTTAGAGCATTAATCATACTCAGGCTGAAACTACTAAAGGCTCTGGGAAACCCATAGCAGCATTTAATATCTCGAAGGGTCAGTACGTGTGCCAAAGCTCTGTGTGAGAGTCTAAGGCACTCCCAGTAATTTATTATATATATAATCAGCCTTTAGTATGGTAAGACTCTCCCCACCCAATGTAATCTCATGTCTCATATCTATAACATGCATGATCAAGCTAATGCAGTGAGTCATAATGATAGCTATGCACATATAATATCTATGTCACAAATCATGTAGCCTATACAGAATCACCATGAATAACTCAGAAGATTCTGGCTCATGAATAGTTCAAGTGTCCTATGGTATTACGTACTTGATAATGCAAGCACGAAAATATATAGGGTCGTAATATCAATCTCTAGTGACATTACACGACTCCGCGTACGGCGTCGACACCCGAATCTTATTCGAACGCTAAGCAACGTCACACGGTCCTAGGTTGAACATATACATCATATAAATAGATCAAGGAAATACTATAAAACAAGTACTGCAAGTATGGCAAGGTACACTTGCCTGGGGTTTGATTTCCAACTGTTGCTCCGGTATCCGGGAAATCTTCAAGTACTCCTCCGGTTGTTGAAATAAATATTACCATCATGCTCAAAAGATATGAAATAGCTAGAATTGCCTATCCATAAGTCCAATTCGGACACAGGGGCAAAGTTAACAATTTCTGGTCAAAGCGGGGTCCACATGTGGCCCACTTCGCACCGAAAAATGTGCTAGAGACAAAGTTCTCCAAATTCGTCAAACTTAATATCTACAAGTCAAGAATGATGATATGAACCAAACGGAATGTCCAGAACTGGATTCCGATGAGCCGATCATAAAATCGCCCGTCAAGTGGAGTTGTGGGGTCCACGATACGAGATTTTGTCAACGTTCTCAGAATCGAACCAAACTTGGGTCACAGGACCAACGTATCGCTACAAGTCTGATGGCACAAGTTTTGTTACGAAACGACGAGCACACACGAAGTTACAATGAGTTTTAGAACAGAGCCGATACGGGGCATTGTCAACGGATACGCGTTGATTTTGGTGTGCACGCACATCCAAATCAACTTTCGTGAAATCTCACACGTCCGTATTAATGGTGCGCACCTTTTGGTCAAATTCACACACGACCAAGTCGCCTCGTTTAGTGGGGCACACCCAGTTCAGGAAAATTTGGGTTTTTAAATAACCAAGCTTTTGGTCATTTTTACCCGCAAAATAATTATAATCTACAACATAATATATTAAAATAAATACAGGATTTGAAACTCGGTTATATTATCTAAATTACTGTTCAAGTGGATTTTGAAATTAGTTATCAGGTTGATCGTAAAACGGCCGTAAACTTGAGAGTTCGGGACAATTTTTGAATTTTCAGAAATAGGGGTTGTTTTTCCTGATTTTGTGTCGTGGTTTGCGACCAACACATGACGTGATACCCCGAACTGATTGCACGAGTTTCGATAGGGTCACGTAGGAAACGTGTCACAGCAGACGGTTCAAAAAATGACACAACAAGGAGAGGGAAAATCTTACATGAATAGGGGATGAAAATTGACTATTCTTCGCGTATACGCGGCGGCGCGGCGGTGCTCGGCCGGCGGTGGTGGTGCTATGCGGCTGCTGTGCTCGCTGGTCGGCGGCGGGGTCTGCAACACTGTGCTCGTCGGCGGTTCTGGGCGGAGGCGTCGCCGGGGTTCTGGTGGTGGAGAGATTCAGTGGTGGTTGTCGGTGGTGAGGTGAGCGGCGTCGAGGGTTTTCACCGGAGTCGGTTGGAGAGGGTGCTGGATCGTGGGTCAGAGTCGGTGGCGGCCGGAGGAGAGGTAGCCGGGGAGCTAGGGGTCGCCGGAGGGGAGCTCGTCGGCCGGAGGTTCGTCGGTGATGGCGGTGATGGTGGTGACAGCGGGGCTCAGGGGTTGTCGGGTTTTATAGTAGAGGACGGGGAGGTGGGAGGTCGTCCAGTTGGCGGGGAGGAGGCGAGCAGGCGGTGGCGGTTAGGGAAGACGGTGAGTCGCGGCGGCGGAGAGGAAGGGGTAGGGGCGGTGGAAGTCGGAGGGCCAGCGGGTTTAATTTCATTTACTGTAGCAGTAAATAGCGGGTCGGGTTTCGGGTTTTGGGTCGGGTCAGGTTCAGATCCGACCCGATCCAATAGGGTTGGTCCGGTTCGGTTTATTTAGGGTGGTTTAAACCGGTTTTATTTGGTTTAATATAAAATATTATTTTTAGGTGTTTAAAAATAGTTTTTTGGGTCCAATAAATTCCAGAAAAATTACACTATGACTAATTAATTATTTTACATTCAAAAATATATTTTCATAATATTTTAATATTTATTTTTAATCCATAAAAATAGTAATCCTTTGAATAACGTTTATTTTAATTATTTAAAATCACAAAAAAAAATTCAAAAATTTATTTTTAATTTCTGAAAAAATCTGGGTGTTTACACAAGTACCAAACAAGATTGGTTAAATGAAGATGCAGTGTTCTTCTCTTTATACTCCTCGAGTAAATAATAACAAAGTTGGCGAACTCTTTGAATTTCAATGGGAGAATCTTCCTTATATATTATTGGAAAGTAAAATTTCAAAAAAAAAAATTTATTGTGTATCTAGGATCCAAAACAGCAGCCAATCCCATCACACTATTAACTTTAGACCAATACTTGTTAAATTTAAGCTTCATGTGTGTTGCCATATCTCTAATCACCTCATTTGAAGACTCGGGACATTGAGATAATGATATTCTAATCTCACATATTTTAGGAAAAATAATGTTAGTTGTGGGATATTTAGTCCCAGAAAAAAGTTCAGTTATAATATGAAACAACTTCAATTTCTCACAAACTTCTCCAGCTAACTCTCAATCCCTTTGTGTTGACACAAATTTATAATGAGTTTCACATTGGACTAATCAAGAAAAAAATTGTTTATAGTTCATAGTCACATCCAACATCAAATATGTCGAATTCTATCGGATCTTACAATCAAGACACAACTTTTTAGTGCTCGCAATTTTCAATTGGCGAACAGCCTCTTGAAATGTTTGCTCCCTTTTAGGTGAAGATGTCCAATATGAGGCACTTTCCCTAATCCTTTTTATGCCTTCTTCAATGAACTCATGCTAAGCTTGTCCAAGAGATGATTAATGATTCCATCATTAGTAGAACTATTGTCTGGTGTTAATCTGGGCAATTTTCTATCAATATTCCAATCTAACATGCAAATGGATTAGGCATCAGCAAGAGCTTTTGACGTATGAGGAGAAGGCACATGGATAAACCTACAAATGCAACTTTGTCCCATTACAATTATAATTTGTTGATAATATAGACGTGTGTAAAAAAATTGTGATATATAAACAAGTGTAAACATAATTCGGTATAACAAAAAAGAAAAAAAAAGTACCTCATAATCAGACTTTGCAAAGTCCAGTTGTCGTCAATGAAGTGAGCTGTAACTACCATGAATCCTTTTTTTTTTGGTTGCTTGAAGTCCACAAATCAGTAGTTAATGCTATTCTACCCGGGCTCTGTTCCAACAACGCCATAGTTTTGGATTTTTCTTGATAATTTTTTTTGAGAATGTCATTTTTCACGGTGTTTCATGAAGGAACCTTGAATAAAGGTTGAAGACCACATGAATATTTTCTAAATTCAAAATGCTCCACAATAGAGAGGGGGTACTCATATAAGGCAATCATACTAGCAAGATCATATTTTGATGCCTCATGATCAAAATGATAATTACAATTGTCACTTTGGAATTCAACTTCTTTTGTTCATTTGCCAAGATAAGTTGTTTTATGCCACTACGAGGTCGTCGTTTACAAGTTTTAATGTCATCAAGCAAATGTTTTGTCCCATATCTACTTTCCTCTCCAAGTTTATTACCACAATGAATACTCTCGACCTTTTGCACACCTTTAACTTTAATCGTTTTAAAATGATTACAAGCTTTAGATCTCTTTCTCTTACCTCCATTTTCAATAACCATATCTTCAGTAGACTCGAAAGGATTTGATACATCTAGATTAATTGGAGGATTGCCATCAGCTGCTGATTGTGTAGCTGTTGGTGTTGGTGTTTGAGAGCTCTCGACATTAGTATCTTCCGCTGCCATATTAAGACCCCTACAAAAATAAAAAAATTGTCAATAAAACAAAATGAACATATGTGATTTCATCTTAAATTTGACATGGCCATGATCAATAGATCAATAGTAATGTAGGTTGGTGAGGAGATGGTATATACTCTACAACTTCCTTTCTTATGTTCATGTATATGTCATAGTTCTTTTTGGAGAGAAAAAAAGATTCAATACAGAATCAAACATATACTCCCTCAAATTAATTGTACATGATTAGCAAATGATGCATGTTAAAGTTGTTTAAACATATACTCTCTAAAATTAATTGAACATGATTAGCAAATGATGCATGCTAAAATTGCTCAATTATATGCTCTCTAAAATTAATTGTATATGATTAGCCAGAAAATAAAAAGTTGATAATCAAAGAGAGAACGCAAGTAAATTAAACAAACGCATTGTACCACTATGTTGACAAGTTCGGTTTATGGCTATGAACTATAAAACCTCTCTGAAGAATGACCATGCAATTAATTCATATAGGCAGGCACTGGTACCACAAGTTGACACACCAAATCTTGCTCTGATGTGGTTCAATTATGAAAATTAATTATATTGGCATGCTGGGTTAGGGTTTGTGTCATTTCGAATTTTACTAAACTCTACATTTGTTAGAAAAAAAAAATGCAAGAAAAAAAAAAGCATAAAAAGCACTCAGCATCTGCTTGACAATTTTGGGAGTTGCAGTTATGAGATATTTTTAGAGTTGCGATTATGAACGTTTATGAGAGGTCCGAATTTGAGTGGTTTTAAGTAGCGACTTTTAAAACCAATTCAATTTATGCTCGGTAACGAACGATTCTGAATTTTTTTTACAAGAATAAATAAAATAAAATAATAAAATTGTTCAAAATTTACCGATTTGGAGTATTTATAAAGCTATCCAAAATTATATTACACCTGTTTTGGAGAGTTTTTGAGCCGACCAAAACCAGCGCCTCGTAAAAATTACTAAGTATGGATTTTCATAAACGGTTCGTTCAAAAATATTCCAAAACCGAAGAAAACACCGTTACCACCAAGCAGAGCCTCAAGGATTTTAGTGAACTCTGAAGAATTTTAGTGACCATGCAATTAAAACATTTCGAAACTTACTGAACTCTGAAGAATGCAAGAAAAAAAAAAGAATTAGATGGTAGTCTGGTGGAGTGGTCGGCCGGTGACGAGAAGACTGTGACTAGAAGAGGGAGACTCGGAAATAGAGAGAGGAGAGGGAGAGAGAGAGAAACCTGTGGCTGGCGAGAAGGTGAAAAGGAACTGTTGCCGCTTATTCGCTGAACATAGGAGAGTAAGAGAGAGAGATCATAAAATTTCTTAGATATATACCATAGTATAGAGTGACAAATTTGTAATTTAAAAAGATATTAATGTCTAAATAATTGCACATATATTATAAGTAATCGGGTTCGGGGATATATATATCGGGACGGGGAGTACAATATCTATATCCGGTCCCGAAACGACCGATTTTTTTTTTAATCTCCATCCCCGCCCCCGTCCCCATTTTTAAATCTACAAATATGTTCCCATCGGAAAAAAAAAAAAAATCGGATTTCCGTCATGTTCGGAAAAAATTGTCATCAATAGGAGAAGGCGGAGGAGGGGGAGAAGGAGGTGATATGAGGAAGTGTGAGGATCATCAACGTGGCGGTGGAGGAGAGGGCGGAGGAGGAAGTGATGATAAAGTGCTTCAACATGGGGAATCTTGCATCCGCTGTCAGCCCCGCAATGAGAGACCATGGGGATTACTTGTCGGATGGAGGCCTGGTTTATAGAACTCCAAGAGGAGGGGTGAGACTCTTATGAGAGGAAGAGAGGTCGAAAGATCTCGTCTTTTGTTTTTTACTTATTTTGGTGGATTTATATCTAAACGTCCTTAAAAAAGAACGTTTTTGGTCCATTATTTAAAAATATCATTTTAAGTATATTTCGTTGTTCTTCTTACAATTTGCGAAAATTTATTGCTCTGGACACAATTTTATAAAAATTTTATGCTCTATATACAATTTTCTGTATATATAATTATGAATACTATAAATCAAGTATTAACTAAACCAACTTAATAGATAAATAAGTGAATTTTTAATAACAAAATTACACTGATAGTTAATAAGAAAATTATAAGATATAAACAAATATATATAAATATATTTATTGTTAGAGTAAAAATAAAATAAGAATATATAAAATTTATCAAATCTAATTTAATCCATTAGAAATAAACCCCTTCTTCTCATACGAATAGCCTATGTGGACCTATGGGTTTCCATTCTTATCAAATAGAATCTCTCCTACTAATCTCCTTCCATGTGCAACCGATCATGGATATGCAGAAACCAAGTTGTTCAAAATTATATATATATATATATATATATATATATATATATATATATAATCCGAGAAACAATCTCCTAAGCCTGTCACCAAACCTTCCTCCTTCCTGTGATATAATCTATACAACCCCATATTCTTCCTCTCAATCTACATATATTTCGCCACCACCAACACCTCCAAGGATCCAAAACCAAGCCCCAGCTCCTCTCTCCTGGAAGCCCATGCATTTAAATGGTATGTTTCCATATATAACCCCTAAAATTTACTAATTTTCTTTACCAACCTAAGAGCATCCACAGTGGGAGTAGTTTCAAATGCTATATTTTAACTTTTGTCAAATTTTATAGCATTTGAGGGCTACAATGGACTCTTGTCCACACTTGAAAAATGGTAGAAAGCCAAGAGACACTCCAAATTTGGAAAGTCCCGTAGCTGGTCTATATTAATCGATGGGCCCACCAAAATAATCTGTCATTTATTTTCCTCCCCTTCCTCTCTCTCTCTCTTCTCTTCTATTTTTTTTACAGAGAAACTTTTCCAGACCCTTTTTTCTTCTTCTTCTTCTTCCTTCTTCTTCTTCTCCACATATTTAGTTTGTGGATTTTTTTTTATCTCATTTTGTTTGATTTGTTTAACGAAAATGAGAAAAATTATCCATACAAAATTTCAAGAAATGAGATAAAAAAATTCAAACAAAAATGAGAGAAAAAAATTAACAGACATCTTTGTCGTCAGTATTGGTTAATGGTTCTGAAGGAAAATGAGGGAAAGCTTTAATAGTTATGAAGAGAATGAAAATGAGGGAAAATATGGAGGAAAAAGGAAACGAAAATGAAGAAGAAAAATAGGGAGGGAAAAGACGGAGGAAAATGGAGAAGTTAATTTGGAGTGTCTAATTTGGAGTGTACCATTGTGTGCAAATATCAAGGTGACACTCCAAAAATAGTTTGGAGTGTGATTTGGAGTATGATTTGGAGTGTCCCCACTGGAGATGCTCTAACCAAAAGCTACATGGGTATAAAGCTATGGAAATCTTGTATTAATATATAAAGAGTTAATTGTCAAAATAGTGTCCGAGGAATGTCGTGGTCGTCATTTTGTGATTGATTTTTTTTTTTTCGTTAATTTGGTATCCAAGTTTTATATTTTGGTTTTAAAAGTGTCTGAACTAGGTTTCGTTGGTACTTTTGCATAAAAATCGTTAGGAATGGACGTGATGGTCACGTGTCTTATCTTTAGGGTTGTTTTTATCATGACAAACTGATACATAGGCTATGATTGATTGTGGAGCCGTCATTTTGTACTCCACAAAAGCTATTTGTTTATGTACAATTTTTTCGAACACGAATATATTTATGAAAAATGATAGTCCAGACACAAAAATTTGACAAAAGAATAATGAAAAACAAGGCACTTGACCATTACATGTACATTTTTATCAATTTTATTCCAAAACAATGTCCATGTTTATTTATTTTTATCCCAAAACACAAACGAAATCTAATTCAGACACACATTAAACAAAAATGCAAAACTTAATTACCAAATTAATAAAAAAAAAGTTAGATCATCAAAATGTCAACCAGTACATTTCTCATCCACCATTTGTAATTCATATATAAATACAAAGAACCTACAGGAGAACCTGTAGAGAAGTAACCACTGTACAACTAGGTTGCACCAAATATGGGGAGGAGAATTTAGTATAGCCCCTTATTTTCTAGGTAATTGTCAAGCCTCTTATTTTGTTATATTTAATAAAGTTAAGAATGTATTTAGACTAGTAATTATTTAACTTTTCTTATAGTAGATAATCTATAATGAGGGAAAATAATAATAATAATAATAATAATAATAAGAAGAAGAAGCAGCAGCAGCAGCAACCGCCGTACATAAAAAATTGGGTGAGTTTCAAATATAACCCCATTAAGCCATTTATTACAAAAGGTCTAAACTCTAACTTTTCAAATAAATAACAACAAAATAAATAAATAATAATAATTTCGAATAGGAAATTGTTAGTTATGAATCGTAGGATGTATTTAAAGTGGTTAGATAAATAACTACTAGAGATTTATTTACAAAAAAATTGCTTAAATGAAAATATATTTGAATTAAATAATTAAAACGAAACAAATTTAAGAAAAATTGGAGAAAGGAAATATTCCAAACTGGAGGTGCCAGAATTCCGTCAACTCAGTTGGCGGAAATAATATATATATATATATTTTTCATTTGGTTGTTTCGGTTTTGTTTTGATATATATATATATATATATATATATATATATATATATATATATATATATATATATATATATATATATATATATATTTGATTTATTTTTTATAATATACAAAAATTAACAATATTTAAATGAACAAATATATACGATTTAAATTAACAAAATTAAAAATATAATATGGATAATATCCAACAAATTTCAAAAAATTTCTTTGTTATTATCTATATTATTATCTATGTTATTATATATATTTTATCTATATTATTATCTATTTTATTATCTATATCAGAAAGTTTTTGATATATTTAAAGTGAGAGTGACAAATTTTAAAAAAAATTGTGTTATTAACTATGTTATTATCTAAACATATATTCAAATTTAAAAACATCTTAAAATTAATTAATTAATTAATTCAAATATATTTTCGTTTAAGCAAATTTTTAGATTTATTTATGATTATTACTATTTAAGTGATGGATTAATTATTATTTACAACACTGAATCTATAAACTTATTTAGGATTCATTATACCTCCCAAAGGACGAACTTCAGGTAAGTATACATTGTCAACTTGTACAGTATTTATGCATATTTATTTTGCACTATTTTTTGTTCATGTTGTTTCCTTGCTTGTCTTATCGTATGTTCTTTTAGATGATTCATGATATTCTTTTACTTGTTTGCATGTATATACTACTTGTCTTTCTTGTCATATACTTGATCTATTCTACTCCTTACTTGCTTAGACTTTTATATTTTTGTGCGTATGACTTGACTTGATCATGTGTCCATATATTACTTGACTCGACTTGACCTGAGTTTATTTGATTCCTTATAGATCCTTAGGTGAGGATACAGTTATTAGACGTTGGCTATTATGATCAAATCTTGACTCGTTAGTGCCTCCCCTGGCTGCGTTAGAGATGTGCTTACTTGACCCATCGATCGTTAGTGCCTCATCAAGCTACAATAGAGACCAATGATATGACTGTTAGTGCCTCACCGGACTGCGGTTATTATTATTGGAGGCCACAACTGATACCATTGTTCTCATGGCATCCCACTATCTTAGTTGTCGTATTTATTTATCTTAGTTGTAATATTCCTTGTGGTTATTTTCTTGTATCTCTCGCATGTTCATTTACTGTTACATTCGACATGTATATTATATATCTTGTTATATCTCTCTGAAGACCTGATGATCTCTCCAGATTATTGCTGAGCTTGCTTTATAGAATAGATGGTTGATGATTTCGTCTCCAGGATTCAGGTATCGTTAGTGGTACTTTTATCGTTCTTTCGTCTTCTATATTTTATGATAATTTTTACTGTTGTTATAGCCTAGTTTTATAGACTCATATTTTCTATCGAGTGTATTCGAGCATATATGCTAGTGGATATTCTATGATGACTTTTACTGTTGTTATAGCCTAGTTTTATAGACTCATATTTTTCTATCGAGTCTATTTGAGCATATATGCTAGTCGGCTGCAGACCATGACACATTTTGCTCATTCTTGATATTCGTTTCATGGGGATTGAGATATAGATTGTTTGACTAGTTAAAGATAGATGTACCCTATTTTAGACAGCATATACGTATTCGAGCCGGACTAGAGTCCACTTGATACGTAGTTGGATATTCCCACCTACTCTGGTTTTACGCCTTTGGGATTGGACGTGATAATATGTATATGTTTGCTTTTCATGTCAGCGTTCTAATATACCAATTGAAAGTTTATATCCTGTTGAATTTCCTATCCTATTTTAGACAACATATAGGTATTCGAGCCGGACTAGAGTCCACTTGATACGTAGCTGGACATTGCCACATACTCTGGTCCTATGTATTTGGGACTTGGATGTGATAATATATATATGCTTGCTTTGCATGTCAGTCTTCTAATATACCAATTGAAAGTTTATATCTTGCTGAATTTTCTATTGAAACACTCAGAAGTGTATATGCACCACGTATGAAACCAATTCCACCCCCCTTCACCCCTTGAGTGAATCGGTTAAAGGTCAAATTGGAGTATCAATTGTTGGATGCAGAGCTAGTAGACCAAGAAAGAACCATATCATAATAAAGGATCTGTCGACAAGAGATCTTCATTAAAGTAATTATGGCAGACTAAGACATTTTAAAAGAAAATGTACAAACCAACCGCCGGAGTAAATATTAAATTTTTACATTTTTTCATAATAATTTTATTAAATTAAAGTTGTATTGTATATTTGTTTCAATTGAATAAATAATTTTATTTTAATTTGATAGCAAATTGAGATTCTAATTAAATTGTAAAAATTAAGAGATAAATAAACATCATAGCTACTTAAATTTTAGATATCATAAAAGTAGTGTACATGTTGGCTACAAATAAACTGATACATGTCCAATAAGTGTGGCAGACTAAGCCATTTTAAAAGAAAATGTACAAACCAACCGCCGGAGTAAATATTATATTTGTACATTTTTTTAGAATAATTTTATTAAATTAAAGTTGTATTCGTATATTTGTTTCTATTGAATAAATAATTTTACTATAATTTGATACCAAATTGAGATTGTAATTAAATTATAAAAATTAAGAGAGAAATAAACATCATAGCTACTTAAATTTCAGATATCATAAAAGTAGTGTACATGTTGGCTACGAATAAATTGATACATGTCCAATAAGGAACTATTGTCCACTCCTGGCAAATCTCCTGCAATTCTTACGAAAATGATCCCTAAGACCTAGGTGCTCTCTCCTTTGCGATGTATCCTTCATGGTCTCCTTTTGCACTATATCTTTCGCAGTCTCCTCTGTACCCTCGTAATGATCATCTTGAGGCGCCTCCACCTGTGTAGGTATCAGTATTGATATAGTTATATACACCTGAGTAGCTAGATCAATCCCAAATGAGTCATACAATAAAGATGTCATCTACATATAATAATTTTAATCAAAGTTCTCGCCAAGATGAGTAGTAGTCTGTAAACCACCAGGTTGTGATATTCCCTTGGCAACCTGTTGACCAATATGCGAGCCACTACAATGTGACGTGCCCTTGCCAGCTTGTCAGGGACATTCCTTAGCCAGCCTACGTGGACATGCCTGTCTCTGACTCACAGTGCCACTATAATGTGACGTGCCCTCGCCAGCTTGTCAGGGACGTTCCTTAGCCAGCCTATGTGAACATGCCTGTCTCTGACTCACGGTGCATACAAAATGATCATCCGGGATATCTAATGGAAGCATCGAGGATGCTAGGGGTAAGTCCAAAATATCTGCAGATGCTCGTAACATACCTTCTGGATCTACGATAGGGTATTGGGATAACTTAGCTAGAGTTGGTATATGAAATTATAATCATTCTCAATAATACGTACATATATGATAATTTATTGCCACAAAAAAGTACACATACCAGTACATCTACACGTCCACTCCTTTCACGCAAACTATGGTAATCTAGAGCTCGATGGTGGAACTGAGGCTTCGCAAACTCAAACTCATACCGTCAATTTTGCATGCACGGGGTTTCGTACTAATGCAAATATTTGTTTGTACCTATCACTGCATAATTCCAACAAAAAAATAGCATAACATACCATACATTCTAACTTAATTAAATTATAAATTAACTCTTTAATAACTTACCATCTTCCATCGATGTCATCAATTTAGACATTTATTCCACGCTATGCGTCATAAATTCAGAATTCCATCCTAGAAGCAAGGAACAGACTCACGCAACGATATTAGTTCTACTACGATCAAAAGACAAAGGCTCATAGGATATTATCTATTTCAATCCGAACAGTCGCATAACACAATCAGTTGGATGAAACATGATATATCTATGATATATGATATAATACCTATGGATACTATCAGCACGTGAACCAAGCATTATCGTCTCTGTTATACCATAATGTTACCATTGAACCTATTTGACGCTCAAAAAGTAATAAATGATAATCATATGATCAATTAAGAAGAAGAAAATTAACTAAAATTTACATAATTTACCTTACAGTTGTTTAATATGTCAAATAAGGCTTGGTAAATCGAGACCACCTTGTACACACATTGATGTTGATCTATATTATCCGTCATCCACCAACAAGATGCGGGAAAGACTCGACCCCTCATCACTAAATCTGTCAACTAGCCTACCAATACTAAAATGCTTGTAAGACTAGAACTACAAGAAAAACACAAATAAAATATTATAAATGGGCCAACGTTTACAATATATATTAACAAAATTTATTTTATTCATACTTGTACAAGTGTTATATAACCATATATATTTTTTAGAACTCTACCTCTTGGTCTATTACCCATAAAATTCATTATTGAGTGATGTAAATGGGCTAACATAGTTGCACCCTACGTGTGATGTGTATAAGCATCCAAATCTCTTTAAAATGATAGAAGGCGCACATTGACCTTATTTCCTATTACGTCAAAAATATAAAGGCACCATATAGGCTGAGTAAGTATACCCTAGTAAAACATATGACCTGAAAACATGATTAATGTTTGATATAAGCTATAGTAAATATATATTACCAATAATTAATGTAAAAATAAATAAATATCGGTGAATCATTCGCAAAATTGTTGTATTGCCAATGCGATCAATTTGCGTCAAAGTGAGTCGGAACCAACTGAGTATGACATTTCTAGTTGCTCCTAAATTTGTTGGCGGCTCCACAGTAAGTTATGTCTTAATAAGATCGGGAGGAGATAACTGATCGTCAAAATATATAGGATTACCAGTAATAGGTAACCCTAGAATCTGTACTACATCAGCTAACGTGATCGTCATCTCTCAAACGTGTAGCTGAAATATGTTAAGCTAGGGCCAACATCGCTTAATTAATGAGACTCGATATCAAATCTCTATTGTGACACATAATTCATATATCGTCAACATAATAAAATTCGAACGCGTGGACCAAGGCCTTTTGGGCTACAGTTGCATGATGACCGCCACTCGCTTTGCTCTCACAATTATATATATATATATATATATATATATATATATATATATATATATATATATATATATATATATATATATATATATAAAGACTCTCGCTGTTGGACAATGGCGGGAGTAATAAGTCCACCTAGTATCTGTGACTAGCCAGCTGTAAATTAGCAGTTGTCAAAAAATCTATTGTTAGATATTTTTGGTTTAAGGGTTAGTGTTAAGGTGATGGTTAGGTTTTAGGGTTTTAGGATTAGTGTAAATGTTAGGATTAGGGTTAGATTTTAGGGTTAGGGTTATCGGTTTTAGAGTTAGTGTTATGGTTAAGGTTAATTTTAAGGTTAGAATTATTGGTTTTAATATTAGGGTTAGGTTAGGAATAGGGCAGAGTTAGTGTTAGGTTTTAGAGTTTTAGGATTAGGATTAAGGTTAGATTTTAGGGTTAGTATTATGGTTAGATTTTAGGGTTTTAGGATTAGGGTTAGTGTTAGGATTAGGTTTATTGGTTTTAAGATTAGGGTTAGGGTTACTAATTTTAAAAAATATAGTACTAATTAATCGTAATACTAAAATTAGTAATTATTTAAATTATTAACAATATAATAATTATTATTATTATATTAGTCCTAAGTATTAAAATATCCTGTGGTTCTAAATATTAATTTCCAATCAAAGGTCACAATCTTCCCCTAAGCAATAGAATACCCAATCAAAGGTCACTAATTAATCCCAAGCAATATCATTAATTAATCCGTACCCTAGATAACACTAATTCAACATATTACATATTAACAATATAACAGTAATTATTATTAATTGCAATTAATAATCACTAATTAATAAGAACAAACACATAATCTAAATATTAATAATTATTTAAATATATGTTTTTAACTCTACTGCTTGTGGCTCCCCTACTCGGGTACTCTTCTCTTTTACTGCTCTCTTCCTTCTTCTTGCTCTTCTTCTCCGTCTTGTAATTTTTTGTTTTTACCACTCCCTCCCTTTTAAAACCCACACCAAACCAATACCGTTTAATGCATCCAGCAAGCCAACCAACATAATGATCCCTCTCCAGAAATAATTGCTTAAAACTCCCTTTGGATGGGGATATAGCACAAAAAATGCTCATCAATTTGGCATTTCTTTTGTATAGAATGCGGCTTTCAGATGGACGTTATGTGCACATAATACATTCCATCCAAATGACATTTTTTAAAGCAAGCTAAATATGCCCTTCAGATGGGCATATCTATTGGTATATATATATTTTTTTTATGTTATTGTTTATAATCCTGTTGGTACTGAAAACTCCAATTTTTTTGGCATTTTTGTTCTTTTCTTGTTAAATTAATTTTTTGTGTGTCATATGTGCAGTGTCATCGAAGTTTGATTGTGTTATTGATTTTTTTTTTTTTTTTGATATTTTAAAATGTCTCCAACGTATATCTCAAAACCCACACTAATAAAACCGACAGTGATATGATGGCGATACGACCTTGTTGTTCAGCCTCATAATGCTTTTTCATGTTTTGCTCATCATGTCACCTTGGCTTCTTCTTTTTTTTCCCTTTTGCACATAATATAAGTTGGATTTTTTACTACCTTGCTTTTCAAGTTACCTTCTTATTGCTCTGATATATAACATTATTAGACCCAGAATTGAAAGGGATAGTGTTCCTAATAGAGTTGACATCGACTAGTGTTCTTTGATCTTAACTAATTTGTGTCACAGTTTGGATTGCAGTTGCATTTTGTCAAGGTTGTATTTGGAGTAGAAACACAATGGACTAGCTATTTATTGTCTAGCGATTCGTTCCATCCAGAATAAAGCATCCATACATTTTGGGAGTACTCTACCAACTAGGATAGAAGTTTTCTTTAAGTACAAATTAAGTAGGATAGAAACTTTTTTTTTCGAGATGTCCGGCGATACGCACAGGACTTTGCGCACGCTGCGTTGCATGCCATTTAGGTCCACTGCCCCCACACCTCCCCCGCGGTTTGATCCCAAAACCTCCGTCCAGCCAGAGAGATTATACCTCTTCTCACCGACCACAAAAGCCAGTTGAGTTCGGTAAGTAGGATAGAAACTCAATTTTAGAAATTCCCATGGGAGATGACCTAATAGTAAGTGAACAGTGTTATTACAACCCATTTTATCTAATGATAACATGACTTATTAACTTCCAAGAAATTGGCTGCATGTAAATGCACCGTGCATTCATGAAAAAGCTATCTGGAGCTTGACTATTCAGCTTCACTGTATTTGCAACCTTTTGGTTGTCCCGAAATGGGATAATAAAGAATTGAACTTTCTTCTTATTCTCTGTATCAGCTTGACTATTCAGCTTCAATATCCCTTATATAATTGAACTTTCTTCTTCACAACAAGCCTTCTCTCTATCTCTCTCTCTTTAACTCACGTAAACACATGGCTTCTGTTAGCTCAGCAAGACAGCACATAGAAGAGATAAGGAGAGGGAAGTTCTCTATTGGAGGAGAGCCCAACCCATTAGCTGAAGACCTGCATCATGCAGTCAGAAACTTGTCTGCAGAGCTCTACACTAAGGATGTTCATTTCCTCATGGAGCTCATCCAGGTATTCTTATTTATAGCTGGAATGCCAAATTAATTTCATACTAGCTTCTATCTGTATATATGTGTTTCTTATTATTCTTAGTTCACATGTCCCTTTACTGTTTTGGTCCATAGTGTTCAAAAATAGTTGTCTCATCAATTAGCCAAGTGCATCATATGTATTCTTTTATTTCTCAGAATGCCGAAGATAATGAATACTTGCCTGGAGTGGATCCATCTTTAGAATTTGTATTCACTTCCAAAGACATCACCTGCACTGGTGCTGCTGCAACTCTGTTGGTTTTTAACAATGAGGTGGGCTTTTCAAGGAAGAACATAGAATCGATCTGCAGCGTGGGTCGATCGACAAAGAAAGGGAGGAGAAATGAAGGATTTGTTGGAGAGAAAGGTATGCCATCATTCTGTAAGGATTTATTTCATACATATCTGACATAATCAGTACTATACTCACATATTTTAACTTCTGAACAATACTATACTGGTTCCAAGATCTTTAGATCAATATGGTAAGACATGATATTGACACGAGTTTATGTCCACAATCATTTTGTCATGCTCTGGCTATTCTGGAAATACCTGTATTTGCATCCGATACATGTTAGACATGAAATGGACAGGATAATGGCTTTGGAGTTTATATTTCTCATTTATCATCCATTTTTTGTTTATTAGTGACTTGTTTTCAAGCAAAGTTCTATATATATTGGCGTGTTTGACAGTTTTTGATCAAACTTGTTTTGTTTCGTTTTGGAAAACCAAAAATGATATATAACTATATAACACACACAACACACACACACACACACACACACACACATATATATATATATATATATATATATATATATATATATATATATATATATATATATTAGGAGTGTTATAGAACCATCAGGACGGCTTCATATTAAGGAACCATTATATGTTACATGGGTTGGATTGAGATTGGGTAGTTGAGATTAAAAGGTGGTAGGGTCTACACATTTTAATCTCAACCACGTAATCCAAATCCAATCCATTTAACATAGGGTGGTTTCATATTATGAAACCATCATGTATATATATATATATATATATATATATATATATATGGGTTCTTCTACAATACAAGCATTGTATCAATACATCATATACAATTGCATTGTAAAATTGTGAAAGTACAAGAAAGCCCTTCTAATATGAACAATTGGATGAACAATCAATGGTTCAGATCTTGCTTATATCGATACAAATTTTGTATTTAAGAATTTTCATATATATATATATGAAGAAGGTAATTGTATTGCTAGAAAAAAAGGCTGATACATTCAAGCTTTCTAAGAGAACCACCCGAGACTAAAGGTTATCCTCACCCTACCCCATATTACATTATTTCACAGATCTCACTTCTTTCCCCGGAGAATTAATTGAGTATCAGTAAGCTCCGATACATGTGGACTCCCTTGGTGTTTCAAGAGCTCACACGTAAAGGGCTTGACATTTTCTTAGGACAACTTTGTCCACCCTCTCTCTGTATAGTCGCCACTTGGGCCTTCATCTCCATCTTCTTCACCCAGAGAGGGTTTCTTACTGCAAGCATTTGATCCTGTCTCTCATTCTCTTTTATCTCCTCTACTTTATCTCGCGTAGTAGTGATACTCGATATTTCGCCCACTAGGTCTATCTCATGTTGCAACTTGGCTTCAATATTTGCCTCATTTGTAGGGATGTAAATCAATTTATTTGTCCCAATCATGTCAATAACAAGAGTGTCTCAATGTGATTAGGACGGTTCCAATCTCTGCTACCTTACTTGACTCAAATCCAGGGATGAGACGTCTATTATGGTGGCTCCTCTAGCGAAGGAGTACGTCTGACTAGCCACCTCCCTTTGAGACACTTTGTAGGACTTTATATCTGTATCCATCCCATGATCTTGGGAACCTCCCCCTTCAACATCCCGGCCATGATGTCATCTTGATCCTCCTCTTTTATATGTTGGTTATTGGAGCTCGTTGTCCCAGTCCCTATGCCCTCTTCAGAACACGGTGACTTGCCATGTGCTCGAAACTTTTGCACGTCGTGCAAGCTGCAGGCAGCCATTCATATTCCATGGATTGCTCTATCATCTCACTACTGGGGAGACGATATTTAATCTTCCTCAGAAGAGGGTCAGAAGTCTATCTCAACAAACACGCGAGCGTATGCTAACCAAAGGCTCTTTATAGTAGGTAAATCTGTGCGTGTGGGGGTACCTATAATGCTTGTCATTTTCATAATCATAGCCATGCTCCAGAGGTGAGGTGTTTGACATGGGAGGCGAATCTAGACTAGAACCGAGAAATTTTTGTCTTACTCAAAGGTAGCAGTCAGAGATTACTGTTTGAGCACAACCAACCTTCCATTGAATGTTAACGGCCCCCTTCAAAAGTCTTCTCCAAATCCTCATATAAGGCAAATCGAAGGAGGTAGAACCTATTAGCTCGGGAAAAGATCTCAATTTGTCCTTTATATCTTCATTTGTGAAGAATAAAACCTCGGAGGTGACCATAAAAAGCATGTGCACCCATTACATAAAGAATCAATGTCTTCTTGATGTACTCCCCGATTTCCATTGGATACCTGGTGGTTATATCCGCGATCTGTTCTCCACCAACCACGAATGGTTCGACATATTGGAGCTCGAGGTCGACATTGGTGGCAACAAGTTTGCATAAGTCTTCCTACGAAGTCGGAGCTTCCTTGGAAATTTTTGCATGGCCTTTCCTAGGCATTCCACCAAACATCTTTCCTGCGTTGGGGAGCTTTAGACAACATACTTTGGCCAAATAGGCCCTTTCTTGGCCACCCATCTGGATCGCTTTACCTCCTTTTATACCCTCTCAACCTACTGACAACCTATATCGAGGCATATGGAGTCTGTTACATCTTTCCTTCTCACCTCAACCCGGGCACTTGACAACCCCTTTCCTCTCCCCTTACTCACAGCAGTAGACCACCCCTCCGTTAAACCCCCATCCCCGGGATCTGGATCTAGCAGTCAGGAGGGCAGCATAGGGAGAGATCGTCGAAGCCCCCGCCTCCTTTCTCTCATAGAGGAGGAGCTCGATCGAGTTTCTCTCCAGAAGTAATTTTATCTTTTTTATCCTATATATATATATATATAAATGTTTAAATATATTTAATTTAAAATTTGTTATATATATTTTTATATTTGAATTAGAATTTGTTATATATTTGATTATAATTTAATTATAATTAGTTATAGATATATTTCTACTTTTCATAAAGAGTCTTGAAAACGGTTAACTACGTAATATTATCTAATTATAAAAAAAAAGCACTTGTTGCTCATGTGGTTAAGGTGATAGGTATCCTTATTGCTTGGCTAAGTTCGAATCCTTGTAGTGTTACTTATAACATTTTTTTTTTTTTTTTCAATAATTTTTATGTAATATTAAATTTTTTTAAAATAATAAATTGATGATATATATACATACGACTTAGACGGCTCACTTTTGAACCATTTTGAAACCTCATTATATTATGGAATATATATATATATATATATATATATATATATATATATATATATATATAAGAATATATATTTTTTGAAAAGATAATTCTATTAATAATAGAAAATTTATAAGTGATAGGACTCAAAAGCCTAACACATAAGATACACTACATATATGCTAAAGAATTGTTCCTAACATGATATGTCAAGGCAACCTGCTTGATTGTCCCTTGGTAGATCTAGCACTGACCCTTTCAGCGTGGGCAGAAGCCTGGGCGTCCAACGTGCCCAATCCAATGGCGGACACACATAGACTCCAATGGGGGGGGGGGGGGGCTTCTGAGAGCTCAAGGAGTGTGGGAAGCTATCGAGGACACCAACATCGACGTGCGCAAGGATCAAATGGCATTGGCGGCCATATACGCGGGCATCCCCGAGGAAACGCTCTTCCTACTGGCCGAAAAGCAAACGGCCAAAGATGCGTGGGAGGCGTTAAAGACGATGCAGTTAGGCGCCGATCGTGTGAAGGAGGCTAAGGTACAAACCCTCAAAACTGAGTTCGAGGGGTTGCGCATGAAAGAGACGGATTCGGTCGATGACTTCGCTGTCAAGATAACAACCATCATCAACAAAATCCGTGCATTGGGCGACAAGGTTGAGGAGGCCCATGTCGTCAAGAAGTTTCTCCGGGCAGTCCCAAAGAAGTTCTTGCAGATCGCATCCATAATAGAGCAATTCGACGACCTTAAAACAATGACGGTCGAGGAGGTGATTGGGCGCCTCAAAGTCCATGAGGAGCGACTCCGTGGATACGATGATGACAATAGCGAGGAGCATCTTCTTCTCACCCGAGCCGAGTGGAAGGCACGTGAGAAGAAGTGTGAAGCCGAGGGATCCTCTGGTGCTGCTCGTGGCCAAAGCCACAGGATTGGAAGATTTGATAAAGCAAGGGTAAGATGTTATAATTGCAATAATTATGGTCATTTTTCTTCAGAATGCCCCGAAAAGGAGAAGAAAACTCTACTCGTAGAGGTAAGCGAAGATGAACACCCCGCGCTGCTATGAATTGGAACAACAAAATTAGGGGGTTGATTGTTGGATTAATTTTGTTAGGACTTTGTCTTGTATTGGTCCTGAGCTCCTCACGGAAGTTGGTTGTCCTATTCTTTAGTTGCATTGTGTGGCTGTGAGCCACTTCTTCCATTTTTGTAGTTCTCCACCGTTTTGTGTGTGTGCCTATTTAAAGGTCATTCTCTATTGAATAAAGTACACAATATGTTAAAGAAGCTAAGCTGTGTCCCCTCCACGTGTGTGTGAGTGGTATTTTTTTTCTTTTTATAGTGTTTCCTTTCAACAATTGGTATCAGAATCCGTCTCCTTCATGCGAAGTCCAAGGTTGAGGATGGTTGTTATCTTGACAGCGAAGTCATCGACCGAATCCGTCTCCTTCATGTGCAACCCCTCAAACTCAGTTTTGAGGGTTTGTACCTTAGCCTCCCTTACACGATCGGCGCCTAACTGCATCGTCTTCAACGCCTCCCACACATCTTTGGCCATTTGCTTTTCGGCCAGTAGGAAGAGCGTTTCCTCGGGGATGCCCGTGTATATGGCCGCCAATGCCATTTGATCCTTGCGTAAGTCGATATTGGTGTCCTCGATAGCTTCCCACACTCCTTGAGCCCTCATATAGACCTTCATCTTGATTGCCCAGGCTGCATAATTGCTCATCGTGAGCATCCGATAATGCAGCGAGACGGCGTAATTTTCCTTCACCACCATACTCATCGGTACCTCGTCGCCGGTGACACTACTTCCCGGAGAGTGCGACATGCATTTGGGCATGAACGGATCAAGTGCTCGACCCTTCTGAGCTCTGATACCAATTATTGAAAGGAAACACTATAAAAAGAAAAAAATACCACTCACACACATGTGGAGGGGACACAGCTTAGCTTCTTTAACATACTGTGTACTTTATTCAATAGAGAATGGCCTTTAAATAGACACACACACAAAACGGTGGAGAACTACAAAAATGGAAGAAGTGGCTCACAGCCACACAATGCAACTAAAGAATAGGACAACAAACTTCCGTGAAGAGCTCAGGACCAATACAAGACAAAGTCCTAACAAAATTAATCCAACAGGACAGGCCTTTGTGAAATTTTTGATTTTGATTTTGATTTTTTTTTTGGGATGTAAAAAAAGAAGAAAAAAGTATAATATTCCCACATAGTTATATAATTATCTGTCGAAGAAAATGCTTATTACAAACATCTAAATTGGTTCATAGTTAGAAAATACTTGTATGTCGCAAATATAGCTAGAAGTATGATATTTCCACTTAGTAATATATTTGTTTGTCACAGAAAAGTACGCTATCACCAATTAAGTGTCACATAATATTTTAGAAAGTATGTTATTACAACTTACTAATATATTTGTCTGTCGCAAATATAGATGTTACCTAATATTAATATACTTGTCTGTATAAAAATAGTATTATTTAATATAATATAATATTATTATACCTCCCTAAAAAATTTTTGGAGACGTTGCCCTGAACCTTCTTATGATTGTGTCCCCAGTAAATTGTAATCCTGGATCAGCCATTGGTCCAATCTCGCCTCGGGCATGTACAACGATCTCGCAGGCTCTACCCGTATCCAAGGCATGGGGTTGTCGTGGCTTGTTTTGCTGACAAAAGATATTGCCTAGTTGGCATCACCATGCAAGCGACGTGAGGAAGGGTAAAACTTTGATATAGATAACTGTATCAAAAAATTGATACATCCACTGTATGACAGGTGCCCCCCCCCTTTATTTTTATATATATGCTTACATGCTTTACGAAGAGAGGAGGGTCCACCTGTCATACAATGGCTGTATCAAATTTTTGATACAATCATCTGTATCAAAGTTTTACTCCGTGAGGAAGGGGTGTGCAAGAAGATGCATGAGGGGGAGGCCCATCAACAGCGGCCGGTGTTGGGTGGGGCATGAACCTTAGGTTGGGAGAGGCTAGCGGGTCGAATGGGGAAATAGTCCCCAGCATCTCCCAGCTATTATATATATATATATATATATATATATATATATATATATATTAAGACTCCTACTATAATTGGAAGGAATAATCTATTTCTCCTGTAATTATGCACTATGTCTCCACCTGGTGACCACTAGAGCCAGGAGGCTTGGACATGCGCGCGCACATACATACATATATACCATTTGTCGAAGTTGCATATATGTGTGTGTGCACGCCAATGACCTCTAGCTCAAGTGGTTAGGAGTGAGACACCCCCCATAGCTATGTCTTGGGTTATGGTTTGCATTATCGGCCGATACAGATCCAATACGGCTGATACCGATACAGTTTGGCACGTCCCAATACGATACCGGCCGATACTCGATACTGGCCGATACCGATATTAGTGGTCTCTTTTTCGGTCAATTCGACAAAGAAAATTGAATTAAAAACACCAATTAGTAAGGGTATAAAAGCATAGTAAGATTGTAAAAGCATATAAAAGAGGAAAACTTATCTATCACATGTAAATCAATCGACAAGGGTGAGTACTATTTCATTCAATTTCAAAAATACCAAGAAACAACATTGAAAATACTTAAAATTATGTATATACTAGTGCACATGGGATGTAGGAGTCCATTACTATTGGTCCATATGTGCATGGCTCATATCCCGTTCACCTCTCTCTCTCTCTATATATATATATATATATATACACACACACACTACAATATAATTTCAAAAGTTGGCTTTACCGTGAAACTTTTTTTTCCAAATATACCATTGCATATATTGACTAATTAAAAGTGTTCATTAAAGTTAATATGGACAACCATGTAAGTACAAGAGTAGTCTTTTGGTCTTCATAAATAGTCTTAGGTATTAAATAATATCTATATATAATAACATAATAAATTTAGAATAGTTAAGAGTGGATAAAACTTTGATAAAGATGCCACTGTATGACAGGTGGGCCCCCCCTCTATGTATATATGTATGCACGGTTTATGAAGAGAGAGGAGGACCCACCTGTCATAGTGGCTGTATCATTTTTTTATACAGCTATCTGTACCAAAGTTTTACTCGTTAAGAGTTGGTCTTTTAGACTTCCTAAGTACTCTTAATAAATATTAGAATAATTAGCAGTTATGTTTTAGTCTTCCTAATAATTATCTTTAAAATACGTGCAACGCACGTGCATATATACTAGTATATATATAAAGGAAAAACGGGATATGAGCCATTGGCTCATATTCCTACATGAGCCATGCACATGTAGTCCAATAGGAATTAAGTGTACTAGTGCACATGGCATATAGATGTCCATTCCTATTAGTTCACATGTACATGACTCATTGTAGGAATATGAGCGCCAATGACTCGTATATATTTAGACAAATGGTAATGGTTACACTTTATCGATACTGAATCCATAGTTTACAGTATCGGCCGATACCGATCCGATACGGCCGATACCGATACATTTTGGCATGTTCCGATCCGATACTGACCGATACCCGATACTGACCGATACCGACTTTAGAGATCTCTTTTCCAGTCAATTCGGCGAAAACATTGAATGAAAAATGCCCAATTAGCAAGGGTGTAAAAACATAGTAATGTTGTAAAAGCATATAAAAGAGAAAATTTAATCTATTGCATGTAAATCAATCGACAAGGGTGACTACTATTTCATTCAATTTCAAAAATACTAAGAAACAACACTAAAAATACTTAAAATTATGCAAAAATGTATAAAATATATTTTCTAAAATGTTAATAATTTACTAATAATTATTTGTTTTCCGATACTAAAAAATCCGATACTCCGATCTGAAACCGCCGATTCTACCAATACCGCCGATCCCAATACTGATTGGAATGGTCCGATACCGATTTCGATACCGATATTTTGAACCTTATCTGAATCTTATTGACACTATAAGTAGTGGTCAGTTGCGGATCGAGGCATGCTACTTATGGCTGTATCATATTGTTATTAGCCGATATTGCGAACTATGCTCTCAAATTTCCTTTTTCTAGGAATTTAATTTGTTATAAAAAATAAAAATAATTTGTTATCATAAAAATAATTTAATTTGTTATCATATTGTTATCATATTGTTATTTGTTATCATATTGTTATCATATTGTTAAAAATAAAAATAATTTAATTTGTTATCATATTGTTATTGACCGATATTGCGAACTATGCTCTCAAATTTCCTTTTTCTAGGAATTTAATTTGTTATAAAAAATAAAAATAATTTGTTTATTTGAATCTGATTATCTACAGGAATTGGGTTCAAGAGTGTCTTTCTTGTCACCTCCCAGCCTTATATATTCAGCAGCAATTATCAGATAAAGTTTAGTGAAGAACCATCCCCAGAGTGCAGTATTAGTTACATCATTCCCCAGTGGGTTGAACTGCATCCTACAGTTGCTGATATTCATCGGGTGTATGGCCTGGATAAGAGTTTGCCAAACACTACTATAGTTCTTCCTTTAAAGTCTGAAAAGGTTGAGGCAGTGAGGAGACAGCTCTCCGGTCTTCACCCTGAGGTCTTGCTGTTTTTGTCAAAAATAAAGCGTGTTACTGTACGCGAAAGCAAGGACGACCATCAAGTTGCAGAGAGTCTTTCAGAGATTTCTATAGCCAGTGAAAAGGAATTTGCAACAAGGAAAGACATTGATGCTGACTCTCACATAGTTTTTCTTTCTGCCGAAGAAGGTGGTTCTAACAGCTGTGACGAATGTAACTATTATATGTGGCGGCAGAGATTTCCAGTTAAGAGAGAGCATAGAGTAGATGTAAGGAAGGATGTGGAAGAATGGGTAATAACGCTTGCATTTCCTTTTGGTGACCGTCTTAAGAGAGGGAATTCTTCTGCTGGAGTTTATGCATTTCTCCCCACTGAGATGGTCACTAACTTTCCTTTCATAATTCAGGCAGATTTTCTATTGACTTCTTCAAGGGAAGCTATCTTATTGGATAATAAGTGGAACAAAGGAATTCTTAATTGTGTTTCCTCCGCTTTTGTCAATGCCTTATCATCTCTAGCTAAGTCCTTAGGTGATGCACCTGTCTCATCCATTGTCCATATGTTTAGCTTTTTGCCTCTCCGAGAATCTCCTTTCCAAGAACTCAATGTCGTGAGGGAAGCAATTAAAACAAGGATCACAATGGAGCACATTATGCCTTGTGAATCGTTTACCGAACAAGTAATCTTCCACAGGCCTTCTGAAGTTGCAAGACTATTGCCTGCCTTTCGGGACATCCTGTTAAAGTTGAAAGAGCAAGGACTGTCCTTAAAGGGGATAACGTCTCATGGTGTATATATACTGCATTCTGATGCCGATCTTCAAAGGTTTGATGAAGGCTTCAGATTTTTAGGAATACAACTTGTTGACTATAATTGGTATGCTCGATGCATCCAAGGATGCGGTTTGGTAATGCAAGCCCATGATACATATGCTGAACTTCTTTATTTTGTGTTTGATAATTGGAGCAATGGGTTCTCTACCAGTATTATGAGAGACACTCCTATTTTAAAATATGTTAATGAGCTTGGTAAAGTTTCTCTCTGTAGTATCCGTGTTGCTGGAAGGGCTTCAACACACAGACTATGTTATTCTTTGGATGCTGAACAAAATTCATGGATGAACAAGTGGAACTTGGAGTTCAGATGCTTAAATGGCCTTTATTTCTTACCAAGTACTACAGCAGGTGCTCTTGGCAAGTTCTGGCGGATCAACTCCTTGCAGTCATGGCTTAAACAGTATGCAAGGGTGGAATGTCTTACTGTATCAAGCTTCAGTGATTGTGTTCTTACGTTTCTCAGGGGAGCCCCAGAGAGAAATCTTGTGTTATCTTTCGCGCACTTTCTCAATCTCTCACTTACAAATAATTTGATTGAGGCATATTATGTTACTCAGTTATACTCCAAAATTCCTGTTATTGGCAAACACGGATGCGTGTTTAAGGAATGGAGAAAGTTAATTGTTCCAGCATCTGGCAGTAAATGGGGAAACTTAATGGGTACAAATCCCTTCTGTGCACATAAATATGTCGAGTTAGGAGAGGACTACTTTTGTGCAGGTCGATTTGCTGGGGAATGTGTCAGTGAGAATCAGCTCAAGGGATTTATGAAGGATTACTTGAAAGTTTCAGACATTCCTGATTTGATTCCTCCAGATGCTGTTCTCCCAGTAGCTGCTGCTTCTCTATCTAAAGAAAAAGCTTTCCTGTTGTTGGACTGGATTCAAAAGTTACGAAGAATGTCTATGCTAAAAGATGGTAGGTTCCTAAGAAGTATAAAAGAAGGAAGGTGGCTAAAGACAAGTTCAGGGTACAGCTCCCCAAGCTTGTGTTTTTTGGCTGATCAAGATGGCGATATTATCTTCTCAAAAATGGATAGTATCATGTTGAACTTGAATATCATTGATGAACAGTTTTATGAGAACAAGATCATTACATATAAAGAGGAACTTAAGATGATTGGTGTCAGACAAGGAACTGAAGGGGCCTGTAAGGTAATTGCAGATCACATTAAATCTATCACATCTTCCCAGTTGTCCAAAGATGTAGTGATTTCCCTGCTTGCATTTGTAAGGTATTTAAAGAGAAATGGCCAGTTAACTGAAGACTTTATCTTAACTATTAAAGAAGGAAAATGGTTAAAGAGTTCTCGGGGATACAGAACTCCTCTTGGATCTGTATATTTGCCTTTAGAAACAGAGGGTCTTTCCCAAATCACATGTCTTCCTCTTGTTGATGAAGTGTTCTATGGCAGCCAAATTGCTAATTATAAGGATGAGCTCAGGATGTTGGGTGTTGTTGTGGATTTGTCTTCAGCATACCCTTTGATCGGAACTAATTTTATTTTACCTTCTTCCCCAACCTGTTTGGCGAAGAATACTGGCACATTGGTACTCAATTGTGTTAGGAACATGCGTAATAATACTTCATTTATTAACAAAGTCAGAAAAGGGAGTTGGTTGAAAACTAGTCTTGGCTACAGGTCTCCTGAAGAATCTATTCTGTCCAGTCCAGAATGGGATTGTTTGTCATCTATTGTACCTGTGCCAATTATTGATGAAACCTTTTATGGAAGCATGTTACGACCATTCAGGGATGAGCTTGAGGTAGTCGGGGTTGCTGTGGGATTTAGTGATGTAACTGGAATTGTGGTTGCTTCTATTCAGAAGGTTGCTTCTTCATTTAGCTTAACAGCTACACATGTTTTGTCATTGTTAGCCTGTTTAAAGAAACTGGAAGGAACTCCGTATTCTCCGTACCAGCAATTCCGGAAGTTCTTGTTTGATGAGAAGTGGTTAGTGACATCACATGGCTACAAATCCGCTTCTTCTTCTATTCTCTTCAATCACGAATGGCAGTCAATCTCTTATATTTCTGATCTTCCTTTTATTGATGTTGATTATTATGGTAAATCCATCGATTTATACACGAATGAACTCAACAGAATGGGAGTAATTATAGATCTCAGTCAAGGGTTTCAGTTTGTGGCCTTAGGTCTTAAAATTCCTAGAGATCCTGATACTATCAAACCAGACAGTGTACTATCTCTTCTTCAATGTATCAGATCTATGCTAGCTAAAGCGAATGCTAAGACTCTGCCTAGTGGTTTTCTGAAGAAGACTAGAGAACTTAGATGGTTGAAGACGCGACTTGGTTACCAGTATCCCTATGAATGTTTTCTCTATGACTCCAAGTTTCTACTTGAAAGTGGTGATGCTCCTTTTATTGATGACCACTTTTATGGAAGTCACATTTCTTCATACAAGAATGAACTAAAGAAATTGGGGGTAATAGTTGATATTGGGGAAGGTTGTTCAATACTTGCTGATAAACTCTCTTCCCATACCAATTTCATGGTCATCAAAAGATTGTATAACTATCTTAGAATTCACAATTGGGAGCCACAGGACAAAAATGGTACTTTCATTTGGATTCCAAATGCAAGTGGCACAATTGGAGCTTGGGTTAGTCCGGTTAGTTGTGTTCTCTCTGATTGTAGTCACCTTTTTGTATCGCGTTTACATGTACTGGATCTTTATTATGAGGAGCCTCTGCTTTTCTTCTTCTCTTCAGCTTTTGGGGTAAAACACGCCCCGTTGATTGATGATTACCTAAAGCTGTGGAAAAACTGGGAAAGTAACTCTGAGGGCAATGTAGAGTATTCTGACTGCTGTTCTTTTTGGAATTATGTCATTCAGAACTGGAACTTGGGTGACGAGAGGAGATTATCCCAGTGTATAACAATGGTTCCTGCTAAGAGGGCATCTTGTGACAGGGTTGAGCTGGTAGAGAAGAGAAGTGTCTTTATTCCTGATGATCTTCAGCTGAAGCTACTATTTGAGAAGGCCTATCCTGGGGAGCCTCTGTTTGTTTGGAACCCCAATCCCAGTATGCCATCAATTCCTTTATACAAGTTGTATGGATACTATAGTAGTATTGGCGTGAAAGCTATATCTCAATGTGTAGTGAAATCTGCAGATTCTCTCAGTATACATTCTCAACTTCGCATGGTTACTCGAAATGACAGTCCAATCAGTAAAGGTCTCATCAAACTCATCTTAGGATTCCTTGCGAATCCCCATCATGGAATCTCAGCAGAAAGGAGACATGGCATTGCCCGGTCTCTCATCGATCTTTCTGTCCTTGAGTCTTATGATCCAGTTACAATCAGTTACAGCCTTCTACTTCCATCTCAGGGAAAAAGCTTGAGCGTAAAAGATACTGATGTGTTTCGATGGGAGAAGGAATCGCAGAGGCTGATCATCAAGCAGATGAATGGCAACAAAAAGAGAGACTCCATAGAGTTTGCAACAGCTTTAGGAAAAGTAATTGCCAGTGGCGTTCTTTGGGATACTACAGACCTGATAGATAGTCTGAGCAAGCTGATTCAGATTGGATATGTTCTGGGATTCGACATGGATGCGGTTAACTTTCTACTTGTGGCAGAAAATTTGCAACTGTTTGCTGAGGATGAGGAATTCCAGTCAGCTGCAACTGCTTTTTCTTCTTAAAAATTAAAGAAGTCTTGGTCCTTCTTCTGGGCTGTATTCCTTAGGGATAGCAGAACATGGGAATCTTGGTCATTGACTTCTTGTTGCTGTTGTTTTATCTTTGCTTTCGAACTTTTAAGTGGATTTGTCTTTGTTTTAATGCCCTTCAAGAATAGGATTAGTTTTTGTTTAGAACTTGTATGCATTATGTTTATGCTTTGCGATATGGAGATATTATAATGGATCGGTTCTTTAATCTCACTTCTTTGCACAATAAATAAATATTTACTGTTCCTACTGGATATCAGTGCCTGTGCCAAATCAGTAGGTCAACAAGACCTTAATTGTCCTTGGCAGGAGGGTACTATTTTGAGTGAGAAATGTAGTTGTCTATTGCTTGTTCAAGTAACTGCATTTAAAGGTACGTCAAAATTTTGCTTTTGTCACGTTTTACAAATAGAAGTTGTAGTGCCATTGCTATAACCATTATGTAGGAAGATTGCTAATGCAGGATTATATTATATAAACCATTGAATATATTATTTTTGTCAATACATTTTTCTTAATTGTACAACACTATTTTTTTTGGACAGCTAAGCAAGAATGTAGTATGATAGTCTTGTTTTAGTTAGATATTTTAGTAGGAAATTTTTCAAGCTGATGTTTGTCTAGCTTCTATTATATTGTTGCTCCTTCAGATATATTTCTTTATCTTTACCCAGAATCTTTTTTGGACATTATTCCAATATTTTAGGGTAATCAACACTGAAGGGTAGTGGAATAATTGAGTTTGTACCAGATTTTCTCAATCCAAGAGAAATTTCTGACCATCAAGCAACTTTGTATCTGCAAGGAATAAGAACTGGGATCTACCAGGAAATGGGTAAGTCAACAAATTTCATTCGATTCATGATATTGTAATCAGAAGCTTATATCCATTAAGTTACCTCAATAGGATTACTCTCAAAATGATTCCATCCCAAGTAAATCTAATTCAAAATAAATTCTCAATCCAACTAGTTTAGCATTAAGAATTATCAGACTTGTTTGTGTAACTATTTTTAAACGAACACGAGGGGGAATGTTATTCCCGCCATTCAATGTCCAAAAAGAAGAACTATCAGACTTATAAATGTAAGTTAATTAAACTAAATTTGCTAATATAGTCTTCAGTTACTACGCTAAATTGATATATTTTGCAAGTGTAGCAAGTTGCAATGCCATTAGACCTTAAAGTGGGAGGTGTTCTCATGCGATTTTGTTGATATGGTATGTTAGGTGTCATATTTAAGTATAGTATAAGCACATGGGAATATCCTGAGGACATATTTGGGATGCCAGAATATGTCACAGGATATTCCATTATGAGATTATTGTCATAATGATTGAGATCATTGTATTAATGACTGTAAGGCTATATAATGTCAATGAGACAATCAATAAAATAATCAACTAATTTCAACATGGTATCAGAGCCAAGTTTCCACAAACCCTAGCTGTCACCAAGCTTCCACAAACCCACAGGGGGATTTCATAGATCGCCTCCACCGAACTCTTCCACGCCCCCCCTTCTTCCCTTCTCTTTTCCACCCTTCGCAGGCCGCCATTCGCTGTTGCTGCCCCGTCCCACTGCTGCTGCGGCTACTGCTGCTGCTGCTATTGCGACGGCGGCTGTGACATGCTTGCTGCCACCTCCTCCGCACCAGCACGAGACAGCGCCTAATAAGGATGCCTAGATCTGAAAAAAGGGGGGACACGTTCGGATCTAGGAGCGGAGGACGAGTACGAGCGTGAGTCGTGGAGCGGACGTGACGTGATTGGATAGACGACACATCGATGGAGGAGATCATCAAGAAGCTAGATTCTGCAGAGGTGGCGACGTTGATGAAGTTGTTGACGATGTCGGCTGGTGAGAACACGACACGAACGTCGCCGGAGTTGAAGCTTCCCTCCATCGATCTGAAATTAGATGGACCAGCCACCTATCTGAGTTGGTCACGGCGGGTGAGAAGAACCCTCACAAGAAAAAACATGGAGGGGTTCCTGACGGGCGAGACGACAGAGCCGGACGAGGACTCGACAGGACGCGATGAGTGGAAGTCATATGGTGATCTACATCTGGCTTCTCAACTCCTTAGTCCAGTCTATTGCTGCCACAGTAGACGGTATTGAGATGGTGAAAGATGTGTGGGAGAAGTTGAGAAGGACCTATGATGGTGTGGGGAACAACTTACGGGTCTTCCAAATAAAGGGGAAGATTGATGACACCGTACAGGGAGAGAAGACGGTACAGGAGTATGCCACGGAGTTGGAGCGTCTGTGGTTGGATTATGATCACTCCTCAGATCGGACGAGCTGCGGGGACCCTATGTGTAAGGAGAGACAGGTGTGTCTGCAGGAGAGGACGATGAAGTTCCTCAAAGGGCTGACTGCAGCTTTCGCACAGAGGACGGCCCTACTTCTAGTCCAACCAAAGATCCCTAGCCTTGAGGAGGCTATCTCAGCCATGATCCAGGAGGAAACACGCATCAGGCTGCAAGCCGGGACAGGTGGTGCCCCCGAAGCAAAGTCAGCACTAGCGATCACCAGCTCAGGTAACACAGGATCTAAGGGAGAGCCCTGGCAGCATAACCAGTAGTGCTACAACTGTGGGGAGATGGGTCATCATCAGTATGCTTGTACCAAACCACCTAGGGAGGGAGATTCAAGTGGTGGACGAGTACCGTTCGGCGGACGAGGATATAATGGAGGACGTGGTCGTGGTCGAGGGGGTAGACGAGGCGGCCGAGGAGGTTATCGGGCGAACCTCCTGATATCAGAAGGGAACGGAGAAGCTGATGGCATCTTTACTGTGGAGGACCAGGCACTGGGAGACATGAGGAGTAGAACAGAGGAGGCGTCCACCTCATTCTTTGTTAGG
Organism: Iris macrosiphon; assembly: GCA_036927795.1. NCBI lineage: Eukaryota > Viridiplantae > Streptophyta > Magnoliopsida > Asparagales > Iridaceae > Iris > Iris macrosiphon. Next base: position 235,281,497 of record JAYESA010000004.1, read on the forward strand.
GGCAACGCTGCCATGTATGCCCATCCATCAGAAGGTACTGACGAATCACTTGCCCTTGCGTCTATCTCTTCCCTTAAATCATCAGACTGGATTATCGACTCTGGAGCATCTCGGCATGTGACGGGGAATGCTAGTGAGTTTTCTTCCTACACTCACCTAGCATCAGCAGACATCATTCAGACAGCTGATGGCACTTTCCAGCCAGTGGTCGGTAAGGGTACTGTTAATTGTACAGGTTCAGTAAGATTATTCAATGTTTTACATGCTCCATCCTTTCCAGTCAGCCTCTTGTCCATTAGTTCTATAATCCTCCAACTTAAATGCATTGTTTCTTTTGATATTTCTAAGGTGACCTTCCAGGAGAAAGGGACATGACGAAGACTTAGGACTGGCACTTGGCATGAGGGACTATGGTACCTAGATCGAGAAGGACTGGACTCAGCATTGGTATCTATGGCAGAGAAGGCTGGTATGGAAGGACTGCAGCAGAGGACTGAGTATACCTTGATACTCCATCATCGGAGGATGGGACATTCTTCCTTTGATACTCTAAGTAAGTTGTATCCAGAGATTTATGCAAAAACAAATAAAGAGAAATTAGTATGTGATGCGTGCGAGTTAGGAAAACTTACTAGGAGCTCATATGTTGGCACGGGTCATAGGAGCACTTTTGCTTTTGAGGTAGTACATTCTGATGTCTGGGGTCCATGTGCTACTAACACTATGAATGGTTATAAGTACTTTGTTTCTTTCATTGAGTGTGCCTCTCGTGTTACCTGGTTATATTTGATGAAAAATAAGAATGATGTACCTGCTTATTTTTGGGATTTCCATAAGCATGTCCAGACTCAGTACAAAGCAGTTGTGAAGGTACTGAGGTCTGACAATGGAACGGAGTATACCAACATGACGCTTGCAGAATACTTGTCAGCACACGAAATACAGCATCAGACCACCTGTGCATACACACCAGCACAAAATGGAGTTGCAAAAAGAAAAAACAGATACCTTCTGGAGGTCGCAAGAAGTATGATGACCGACATGAATGTCCCACAGAGTTTGTGGGGTCATGCAGTGTTGACAGCAGCTCAACTCATCAACAGGATACCCTCGAAGGTCCTCGGATGGAAGTTCCCATGTGAGGTATTGCAAGGCAATAATAGTGGGATACTCCTACTGAAGGTGTTTGGGTGTGTGTGTTTTGTGAAGGACAATAGGCCATCAGTTGGGAAACTTGACCCTAGAGCGGTCAAATACATCTTCGTAGGCTACTCGGCGACCCAGAAGGGGTATGTGTGCTGGAGTCCAGTAGAGAAGAAGAAGTTTGTCAGTATGGATGTCCACTTTTGGGAGCATGAGCCATACTACCGCCAGAACGGAACTTCACACAACACGCCTAATCCTGCCAGTATTAGGCGAGAGGGGGAGATGGAGAACTTGGTGGTAACCGATTTAAAAGTTTGGCATGGAGGCACGGAGAAGGGACAAGAAGGTGAAGGTGTTAGGTCTACGGCTCAGGGAGAGTTACTTACCTACAGCAGGAGAGAGAAGCAAACTGCAGGACCAGTACTGACAGTGCCAGTGCCAGTGCCAAGTCCCTTGTCTACGTTCGTCCCAACTCCTGAGGCACCGACACCAACCCCCTTTTAGGTGATACCCCCTCCTTCACAAGATATCATTCCTCCTACTTCTACTCCTCCCACACCACTATCTGTACGGAGGACCACTCGCAACAATGCAGGAAATCCTCCAAACAGATATGGTTGGAATATTGCTCAGTTTGTTTCTTATGACCATATCCCTTCTTCTCATGGAGCATTTATAGCATCTTTGGATAGTATTACTGTACCTAACAATTGGCAGGTTGCCAAGAACGATCCAAAGTGGAAAACGACAATGCACGAGGAGTTGGAAGCTCTGGAGAAGAACCACACTTGGGAGCTTATAAGACTGCCAGAGGGGAAGAGAGCAGTTGGATGCAAGTGGGTCTTTACTGTGAAGCAGAACCCAGATGGACAGGTTGAGCGCTACAAAGCTCGACTAGTAGCCAAAGGATACAGTCAGACGTACGGGATCGACTATGACGAGACCTTTGCACCAATTGCAAAGATGAGCACTGTCAGGACTCTGATTTCTCTAGCAGCGAATGGTGGATGGAAGCTACACCAACTGGATGTGAAGAATGCGTTTCTTCATGGAGATCTAGTGGAGGAGGTGTACATGGAGATACCACCAGAATTTGGCACCAATCAGACAGTGGGCAAGGTCTGCAGGTTGAAAAAGTCCCTCTATGGACTGAAGCAGTCTCCTCGAGCGTGGTTTGACAGATTCAGAAGGGCGATGATAGGGATGGGATATCAGCAGATCAATGCTGATCATACTGTGTTCTTCCGTCGGAGTGGAGGCCACATCACCATGCTTGCGGTGTATGTGGACGATATGATTATCACAGGAGATGATGAGCAGGAGATCGCCCAACTCAAAGGAAAGCTTGGCAAGGAATTCGAGGTGAAGGATCTCGGCCTTCTTCGGTACTTCCTTGGGATTGAGATTGCTCGAGAAGCAGAGGAGATTGTTCTCTCTCAAAGGAAGTATGCACTGGACCTTCTCACAGAAACTGGGATGTTGGGGTGCAAACCCGCAGCGACACCAATAGATTAGAGGTTCAAGATTGATGCTGAGGCTGGAGAACCAGTTGATCGGGACAGATACCAGAGACTGGTTGGCAAGTTGATCTATTTGAGCCATACACGTCCTGATATCTGCTTTGCAGTAAGTGTGGTGAGCCTCTACATGCATAACCCACGGAAGGGTCATATGGATGCAGTGTACCAGATTCTGAGGTACTTGAAATGTGCTCCCGGGAAGGGACTAATATTCAGGAAGAACAATCACGTGAGCATCGAGGGCTACTCTGATTCTGACTGGGCTAGTTGTGCTGATGATAGGAGGTCTACCTCGGGATATTGCATATTTGTAGGAGGTAACTTGGTCTCCTGGAGGAGTAAGAAGCAGTCTGTGGTGGCCAGATCGACAGCTGAAGCAGAGTACAGAGCTATGGCCTTGGGAGTTGCAGAGCTGCTATGGTTGAAGAATATGCTGGTGGAGCTGAAGCTGGATCAAGGAGCCAAGATGAAGCTGTGGTGTGACAATCAGTCAGCTATTAGTATCGCCAACAATCCAGTACAGCATGACAGGACCAAACACATCGAGATTGATAGATTCTTCATCAAAGAGAAGTTGGATAGTGGATTACTGGAGCTTGGCCATGTTCCAACCAGGGATCAAGTAGCAGATGGACTAACCAAGGGACTCGCCTCAGTGAGCATGATTAGAGGATGTGACAAGATGGGCTTAGTGAATATCTTTCACCCATCTTGAGGGGGAGTGTTGATATGGTATGTTGTGTGTCATATTTAAGTATAGTATAAGCACATGGGAATATCCTGAGGACATATTTGGGATGCCAGAATATGTCACAGGATATTCCATTATGAGATTATTGTCATAATGATTGAGATCATTGTATTAATGACTGTAAGGCTATATAATGCCAATGAGACAATCAATAAAATAATCAACTAATTTCAACAGATTTCCCAAAATTGGGTTCAACTCCTGGATAAAAAAAATTATGAGAAACAAGGTACTTATTTTGAAAGCTGATTGGAACGAGAGTACAATAGAACTCGGATACAAATGATTTTATGGATACAGATCCAAATATCATTTCCAGATTTATTAGAAAGTACATCTGAATTCAATTTCATATCTCGAATAAGAAACTTTGAAAAAATTGGGTACAACTCCTGAATAGAGAAAAAAAATTGTGACCAATGTACTTATTTTGAAAGCTGATTGGAAGGAGAGTCCAATAGAACTCGGATACGAATGATTTTCTGGATTCAGTTTGGTATGGATACAGATCCAAATATCGTTTCCAGATTTATTGGAAAGTACATCTGAATTCAATTCCATATCTCCAATAAGAAACTTCGTAGTTTATATACTCACATAAATATTGTATATATACAATGTAATTTACTAGAATACAATATAGTGTTATTATGTCGTGTAATTTAATCATGTCCCAAACCGTAACATGTTTAAAGTTTGTAATCGAAGTATTGTTCAAATATTGTTATGGACCCAAATTATTCAGGCAATATTTTACTTTAATTTTACTAGTTTATTTGAATTTTCCTGTTCCTTGAGTATAAAACTTTCTCAAGACTTACTTGTGAGGGGCTTCGAATTTATTACCACTCCTGGGTAATTACACATTCATGATGTTAGTGGTAGCTGCCAAAAAAACATAATATAATGCTGTCTTAGTTTTATACAATTAATTGTTTTGTGTACGTCTGATGAATAGTATTACCACTTAGGTAATATTTCTTTGCCTACAGTCTGATTTTTTATCCATGTACGCATTTATTTGTCTGAAATAATTGTACCACAAGCCATTGCCCAGATAAGCTGCATCGATGAAGACTTTGGTGATGACAACCTCTTCAGTGAAGAAAAATGCTGAAAGAAACCTTTGATAGGCATTGAAATATAGATATGCACTGTTTAATGGTGTGATCACTTTTATCTCTCTCAACTTTCTTAGAGTTTCTTAAACTATAAGTATCTCCTCTTGTTGAGATTATATTTTGAGGTCTTTTACGCCCAGAATTCGGATGGTACTAGATACTAGGACTCATTTGAAGATTAACACTTTTTTGATCCGTATTATGATATTCTTGGATACGATCAAAATCTGTCAGTGTGCAATACTATATCCTTAGGTCTCTCATAGCAGATATTGTGGTAATGTCGAGCCGGTCAACTCCTGCACTTGGTCAATGGACTTGGTCTCAGCCAGTATCCAAGCTTGCTGATCTCTGCAGAATATAATCAGCCTGCCTGAATAGTGTGCAGGCAACATAAGCTGAAGCATAATCTGAGGTTGAACCTACTAGTAGAATATCCAATGTAATTTAACTCTGCTTATGTTTCTGCACAAAATTACACCAGTTGTAAACATAATCAGTCAAATGTGTTAATCTGTTGCGGTCAATCTACGCAACACATCCTAGTCTGATGTGCGCAAATGAAATTTGTGATCAGTCAATAGTGTTAATCAACCAAACTGAGATTCTGGGTTACTTTATCCAGGCAAACTGGAAAATTCGGGTACACTGCTGGAGCTGGAGAAACTACAGATAGTGACAATTAATCTCTCTGTGCTTCGTCCTCTCATGAAACATATGGTTCCAGACAATCTAAACAACAAATTATTGTTACAATGCAGGGGTGTAGGACAAGATATAAGACCCATATAAGTAATAAGCCAACAAAGCCAAGTGATCTTAGTAGTAGTAGTAACCCTAGATCGTACTCAGTCTCAATACTAGATTTGGCAATCACATCTTGCTTCCAGGAAATCATAGAATTACCAAAAAATACAGAACCTAGTAGTGGAACTCTAATCAGAAACATGACCAACCCAATCAATATAAGAATAAGAACGGGATGAAATGACAAAGTAGTCGAGAAAACAATTATCTAGTGTTGGTGCCCCTTATATAGCGAAGAATCCGCAGCAGAGCAGTAAAGTGTGTAGTATAGGATGCAGAAACAAACTGACTAACGACATATAGAACATGATAAGAACCAGGACGACTGATAGTAAGATAAACCAACTTACCAACTAATTTTCTATACTAAGACGGATATGAAAGACTATCTCCATCATCAAAACACATCTTGAGGTTCAACTCAAGAGGCATAGGTGTCGTGCGAGTCTCAATAAACTTTGCTCAATTATGTATCTCCTTAATGAACTTCTGCTGAAAAAGAAGGTACTCATAATAAGAATGATCAATCTCCAAACCAAGAAAGTAGACTCACTTTTTCGATATTCGTATATTATATTAGTATTTGTGCTATTCGTATATAATGAGGATGGGTCACTCAGATTTGGGAGTCATCTTTGTGTGTTGTGCGGAGAGGTTCAGTAGGAGATTATGGCAGAGGTGCACAACTTGCAGTACTCAATTCATCTTGGAGGTACGAAGATGTACACGGATGTTAATTAGCATTTCTGCTAGAATGGATATGAAGAGAGAGAGAGAGAGAGAGAGAGAGAGAGAGAGAGAGGGAGAGGCCAATATGTTTCGAGGTGTTTGGTTTGTGTGCGGGTGAAAGACCGAGCATTAGATATCTTTTTCCACAATCTATCGGTTAGCTTGAAACTTATCTTATCATATTCCTAATTTAGAGTAGGTAAGAAAAGTGAATACCAAAAAGAAACAAGGGCAATATTCTACTATAAAAAGTCTTTCCAACATTGGACAACATGTAGATATAATAAACCTCGCATACTAAGGACATAATATTTTTTCCCCTCTTTTTGAAAAAGGATGGGATCAAGGAGATTATCTAGATATGTTTTCATGTGTGTATATAGCCGTATCCGTACCCTAAATTTTACAAAAATGACGTACTATGAATTCGTGTGTTCATATTCGAATTTGTGTCGTGTCTATACAACCTAGATAATAACTATATATCCAGGGTATAACAAGATCCGGTTGATTACTCAAATATATATTAGATTTTTTTTTTTTAGGATTATAGCTAGCTTCATTTCAGTTTATTTAGGATTCCTATTTTGACCGATTTATATTGAAAAACTCTTCATTCCATCTTGATTATGATATAGAAATGGAGTCCAAACTCTTCATTCCAACTTGATGTATAATAAGACCAAACCTATTTTAACCTACGTTTATTTAGGATTCCTATTTTAACTTCAAGTTAAGATATAGGAATGAAGTCCTAAAGAGGACACTTAATTGTTAAGAAACTTTATTATGATCCATGTACATTGAAAAACTCTTCACCCCAACCATTGTAGTATATTCTAAGCCTTTAAGTTTACACACAAATAGGAAGTTGTAGAGTGACATTAAACTAAATGATTATATTAGAAACATAGCTATGCATTAGAAATTAGAAATTAATAATTTACGACTAGATTTTGAGAGGAGGAGGAGGACTCTCAGACGACAAGGATGGAGAAGAGGGACGGGGTCAGGGGTCGATCGGGTATTAAAGAGGGCCGGAGACGTCAGTCGGTCGTGGGGCTGGGGTGGAGGGGGTCGTCGGTGACGGTGGTCTCCAGAGCCGCGTACGACATCATCGGGAGTAGGAAGAGGGTCGGGGTTGGCAGTCAGGACACTACCAGAAAAAGTCAAATTAGCGACGTCTAAAAACGTCGCTAAATAACCAAAAATCGTCGCTAATTTGGTTTAGCGACGATTTAAAGCAGTCGGAAAAACCCAAGTCGCTAAAACAAAAAACGTCGCTAAATGTCGCTATGCCGACGTTTTTAGCGACTTTAATGCGTCGCTAAATCTAGCGACGTTTTACGACCCAGCGTCACTAAATAGCGACGTTTATTAAAGTCGCTAAACGTCGCTGATTAGCGACTTATATAGCGACGTTACACCGACGTCATTAATGACCTGCAATACTGCCATGTCAGCAATTTGCGACGTACAGCGACGTAATTAGCGACTGTTTACAGCATCGCTAATTAGCGACGTATTTAGCGACTAAGGATAACGTCGCTAAACGTCGCTAATTTTAAAAAAAATAAAAAAAATATTGCATTTCTGGGTTTACCAACTCCCTTGGGTTCAGTTATTACATATATCATGATCGATACAGAAATAGATCGAGTCATCTGTTTCTTTACCCAAGAAAAAGTATTTCTATTTTGCATGGTACAATCATTGATCCCGAAATTTCTACAATAAATTAGATAGGTAGCTAGTATAGTTCCCTATCCACGAATCTGCCATTGTACGGAAATAATTGTACTGGAATATAAGGTATATGATGGTAGTAGAAATAATTGAATAAAGAACACAGTAGCAGCACCAAGGAAAAAAATTCTAGTGCACTGGGTAAATACAGGCCAAGTATCAGTCATCAGTTGTAAACCAAAATATGAATAATATAATAAAATTTGAAGAAAAGAAAGCATCCAGCAAATCTCATCGTAAACGTAAAGAATATGGCAAATTTATATCCATACAACCGCATCCTAAATAATAAAAAAAATATAAATATTCAGTGACTAACAATACTACTGCGGATCTGCAGGAGGCTGACCACCGGCACGTTTGAAGGATAAGAACTCCTCATACTCTTCCCGTGGAATCGACACCGATGTCGATGGAGAAGGCAGTGACGTCGGTGGAGTCTATGTCGATGTAGGCGCACCAGGAGGCCGTGCCCACTCCAAGTCTACGAGTCCCTGGTTGTAAGAATCCATGGTAGATAACAGCCTCGTACTGCTATGAACCATTGAATCATGCATCATCGTCAGCCTCTCGCCAATTGATACTTGTGACGCCTGCAGCTCCATGATGTTGCGGTCATTGGAGGCTCTAATATCATTTGTCAAATCCCGGAGCTCCGTCATGGTGCGGTCGAGCATATCCAATCGTGCGATGAGCATCGGATCGTCGGCCTGCGGCTGGGACGGGGGCTGCTCCTCCATACTTCGCAGCAACTCGTCACGGAGAGACGCAATCTGACGGTCAACGGCCTCCTGGACGGCCTCCTGGACTCTGGCCGACGACTGCGAGGGCTGCGACTGCGAGGGCTGTGTGGAATGCGCAGCTGTCGGGGAGGCCCTAGATGACTGAGTCGCAACCAGGGCGCCATAGGAGCTCTTACCGTAGTACGTACCCCTCTGGAGACCACCAGCTGCAGTCACCCACAGGTCGTCCGCCGACGGAGCTGGAGCGGGCTGCGACGAAGTACCAGCCTCTCCAGGTGTAGGTGCACTAGCAGTCGCCCGCTCATGCAGCCTAAGATACTCGGCCTAGAAAGGTTTGGAAACTCGATAATTGCCTAACTTATATTAAAATTAACACAAAGTAAAGTAATACTTACATAGGTCTGTGAGGCCCTCTCATCAATGAGATTTCCGTCCTTACGATGGGTGGCCAAGAAGACGGTCACCATGTTTGCATCCTCACCCCTCTGTACCTGTTAAAATATATTATTTATTACTAAACTTAAACATTTTTTCCATGTACCATTTTATGGTACTTATATTAAAATAATATATTTTAAAAGAAAAAATATACTAGACGACGAAAATATTCCGTCATCGGAATTGTCACGCCCCAGTCCCAAAATACATAGGACTAGGAACACGTAAGCATGCCAGCCGCATGGATATGGCAACTCCAATATATGGAAACCAAAATCCACACGTACGCTGTAATATAAAAATCAATCCACAAGTGGTATAAACATATGTCACAAGTCATAGGGTACAATCTAAATCTCATCCACAGAAAATCAATATAAATGAATAACCAGCATCTATATAACTAGATCTCAACATAAGTATCTAAGGATGATAGTTGGATGGAAACAAATCCACTACCAACTCGAATGTAAGAGCAAATATAAAATAAGTACAACACAACAACACCATATAAGAACACCATCTAGCAATCACGGGCTCGAAGAGAGGACATCCACGAAACATATATAGCCATCCAATCTGCGCTCCTGCAAATACTCAAGAATAGATACACCTGGCAGAGGACCAGGTCCTCAGAGGGACGTAACAAGATACAGAAAAGCGAGCCAATTTGAATACAGTAAACATGCATATTATTTGAAAATAAATAAGTACGTTGTACAAGACCATCTATATGAATGCAAATGAGGACAACTTTTCGACGTATGGGCAAGGGTAGGCTACTCGATCTACCTCACAACTCACACACACGTCAATGGACATCAGAAATTGACATACCGCGGGGGTAGCGACCAGTGAGACTCCAGAAATCGACATACCGCGGGGGTAGCGACCAGCGCGACACACGCCCGTAGTGCGAACTATATACTACGGTTTACCAGAGTGGTTTAAAAGCCCATACGCCTAATGATTGTCCTCTCATGATACTAAGTGTCAAGTGTGTGTGTCAACATATCTAATATATAGTAATGACTGAAGAAAAACTACACATGCAAGAACTAAGCAGAAATATAATAAATATACGGAAATATACTAAGCATGCAAAATACTGTAAGCAATTTGGCAAGGTATCTTGCCTGGCAAGAAAGCTGTAAAGTGTAACGTCCCGAAGTCCAACACACAGGATCAGAAGCTATGGCCGCAGAACAAATATCTCCGGATGCTGAAATAAACATCACCAACGTTCCCAGAATAAGCAAAATAGCTAAAAAGTACTTTCCTTTTCTTCCAATTAGGACACAGGGGTAAAACCGTAATTTCGGGTAAAAGTGGGGTCCACGTGTGGCCCACTTTGCACCGAAAAGCGTGCCAAGGGTAACAGTCTCTAAATAGGACAAACTATAGGTCAAACAACTCTAAATGTCAATACGAACCCAACGGTATGTCCAAATGTGGATTCCGATGGGCCGAACACATTTTGTCCAAAAAGTCAACTGTGGGGCCCGCCAATTGGCGACTTGGTCAACCATCTCAGAATTGCGTGAAAATTGGGTCACAGGACCAGCGCGTTACCACGAGTCCAGTGGCGCAAGTTTCGTCGCAATCTGACGTGCGTGCAGAAAATGCACGTGACTTCCACAAAAGTTGTGACACGGGATGTGTCCGCTGATACGGGCTGATTCCGGCGCGCACACGCGTCCGAATCAGTTTCTACGAATTTTTACGTGTCCAGTTATGCTGCGCGCACTGTTCGGTACACTAGGTACACGGCGGAGCGGTCCCGTTTGACGGGGCGCGCTCCGTTTCACAACTTTTGGAAATATGGAAAAGTGGGTTCGCGGAATTTTGTAACGAATTTAATTCTGTCCACAACAGTTAATAATCTAGGATTATTTAACATAAAATAAACTAGGTCAAGTGGTCTACGCATACCAAAAAGAATCACCGAATTTGGATCTCTGTGGTGGGAGATACGAACTCGGCAACATGGGTGGTCACCGCAGTTTTCTGCGATCCCAGAATTTGGTCTGCTTGTGCCAACTTGGGCGCTGTTTTCGCCTAGGGTTTCGCGTGGTTCGAGGTCTGCTATCATACAGATAAGGAAGAGGGTTAAGGGGTGAGCATACCGGTGAAGACGGAATGTCGTTTGGTTGAGCGAGTCGACGGAAAGCAACTCCGGAACAAAGGTACCTTGTGTGGAAATCTGCAGTGCGCGGGGTCGCGGTCGTCGGGATTGGTTTGAACGGCCTGGCGGGGTTCTCTGGCTGCGGTGACGTCTCTCTCTAGGTCTAGATGAGAAGAGAAGGGTCTGGAGGTTTTAGGTTTAGGGTTTACAAAAATAATATATATATATATATATATATATATATATATATATATATATATATATATATATATATATATATATATATAAGAATAGGGAGAGAGGAGAGAGAGTTCGGTCGGGTCAACGTGGGCAAGGGGGGCGGGTCTAGCTGCGGAAGGTGGGCGCTGGCTGTGTTGTGGGAATGTTAATGGAAAGGTTTGCTATTGATTGCTAACGTTTGCTAGTTGGAATGCTATTAGTTATAGTTATTAGTATATTAGTTATTATTAGTTATTAGTTGTTTATTAATTCTTTTCTTTTCTTTTCTTTTCTTTTCTTTTCCTTTTTCTTTTTAAAATATATATATATATATATACATATATATATATATATATATATATATATATATATATATATATATATATATATATATATATATACTCATAAGAAAATTAATAGATTAGAATAATGCACACCGTTAGGCTAGCAACCGCTCAAGGGGTCTCCTACATGAAATAAATTTCAAAAAATTCCTAATGGTCCCATAAATCCTCTAAGTGCCCGAACACCTAAAATAAAAATTATTAAAAAATATATTTCTCCCATTTAGCCACTAATTACTACAATTAAATTAATAATTAATAATTAAAAGAAGGTATATACGATTTCTAGGAATAGAGATTTTACATTATACCCAACTTATAAAAATTTTGTCCTCGAAATTAAAACTAAGTCGTGGTAGAAAGTCAAGGGTGGTATAAGATTTGCATTGTTTAAAATACAAGACTAAGTTTAAAGGGGTGGGCGATGTTGCGCGTTGCACATCCCAAAAATTATGGGAAAATCCACATGAGCGAAAAATAGGTTTCTTCATGTGTCATGTCCAATGGTGTGGACACCTAAATGCTCTTTTGCATAAAAGCACCCAACAAATAGAAAATTGTACAAAGATGAGAATTGGATGATGGGCACGTCTAGGATTAGGGTGTGGAATTTGTAGGAAGGCAGTGGCTAGTGTAGTGCTCCAATTATCGGAGCACGATAAGATGCGCTAAGTGATATAATATTGCAAAATTAAATAAAAATACCGTGTTATATTTCTAACTGGATTCAATCTAGCCTTAGTCTCTCACTATCTCAGCCAAGTAGGTCTAATTTTGGGTGAGGGTTCACAATCTACCGAACTTAAAATATATCCATCTATCACCTAAGACTATACATCTAGGAAAACTATTCCTCAAATTATTTAATCATGTTATTCAATTCTTAAGGTTTAACACCAACCTATCACCTATGATATGTCCTTAATCAATTATAAAAGAGTGTCACTAAGTCATGTGATTAGCCTTATGGGGTTTATCTAGTACTATCAGTGTGTCAACTTATACCAGCACGAGGTTTCGTCTTTCCGAAATAAGGGAAGACGGAGAGCAATAATAAAGAATTCAGGGTGAAGGTGACAGAATACAAGTACGAGGTTCAAAGAGATTAAATAATTCGAAGAGGGAGTTGTCAGGACAATTGTAGATTGAAATCCTTTTTTTTTTGGTAACTTCCTATTTACATGCTCGTATCAGTACAGTTATGTAACCGATACGATGTGTCAGACATGTCTAGGGGCAAGTATATCCATCTACTACCATATATCTCAATCCACGTAAAGTAGTCATGCGAAGAGCGAACCAAGCGCACTAAGGTTAGCTAGACCTTAATACACCGATTCTGATTAGGCAATTGTATCATTGTGTGCACCCAATAATACATATGCCATGAGCAAGCTCGATAAAAGAATAAGCTTGCAAAAACTAGGCTATAATAGTAGCATAAGTCAAGGTAGTACAACAACATAAATACGCTGGATTATGATGAAAGAAGGTACATAACAATTCAAGTTCACAAAAGATAAGACTCCATAATCTCTACAGTTGTCATACTAATTCCTTGTCTAAGTCGATAGTCGACAAAGTAGGGGTATAGCCTCTAAGTTCTACAGTCTGATGAAACATTATCTTCTTATGCTAGCACACAGTTAATGTCATTCAGCTACACTTCAATAATAGGGCAAAAGACTATGTGATACTAGGTTGTGAGGTATGCTACCCAACTTATAACAATTAACTAATATTATAATTGCCTTAAGGATACCGTAGAAACTCCTGTTAAGGTCTACGAGAAGGGGGTCTTGGTATTCATTAGGGTATCCTCTTTCATTACATAGGTCATGGTCGTCCTAAGTCTTAGTCATAGCGCTTATAGAGCAAGTGTCAATAGTAAGAATGGAAAGTTACTGGCCGTCAAGGGGAAAGGATCTAACTCGTATCAAGGTGGGGGTACATGTTACGCAATTTAAAACTAAGGGATAAGCACCAGGTCTCAATCTACAAGAATAGCTTAAACCATCAAGTTCTAACTACTAAGCACACAATTTCAAAATTTATCATTAACCACTATAATCCCAGCAACTATATGTCCTTAACACAGAATAAATCACCTGGCCTACAATCAGAAGTGTCAGATGGCACGAGTTGAAAGATGAAGAGTAGAAGAACAAAATTTAGTCGTCGCGCAATTGGCGAACGCTAAGGTCGCAGAGGAACAATATATGAAATTAAAATAGAGGGCTCTAGATAGCATCATGGTTCTCTAAGGGGGTGGTATGCTAGTTACTATGTTCGAGGTATGATCAAGGAAAAAGTGTTGATCACAATCCTCTAGGCTTCCTAAGGTGTTGTCTACTAATAATAAGACAATGATCTAAGTTTATAGTTCTCCAATACTTATCTAACTATGAAGGTTAGGTTCAGTCCTAATATTCAATTTTGGTTTTCTATTGGTTCCTCAATACTAGGGTCAAACATTATGGTAAACTTCTAACTAACTATAGTAGTGTCTATACTACTCTCAAGTCTTCATAATACATCCAGGGGTAATGGTAAACCATTCTATAGATAAGGAATTCTACGGTTCAATAAATATTCTAAACTTAGTGGGGTGTCTATATTCTCGTTGTATTCTTAATAGGTGTGCTACCATAATCATCATCCTAATAACAAGGGTTCCTATATTCTAGCAGGAGGCCATACTCAAAGAACTATTAGGGAAGTACATGAATCAAGCAGGATGCAATTGTTCAAATAGAACAGATAGGAGGAAGATGAATCATGGTCAATTACGGATGAGATCCTATACTCTAGTCCTAGGTGCAGGCTTGTTCGGTACAGTAACGTAACTGAGACAATATGCTCTCGACCTGCATGGGCCACCACAAAAACATGTCACGCCCCAGTCCCAAAATACATAGGACTAGGAACACGTAAGCATGCCAGCCGCATAGATATGGCAACTCCAATATATGAAAACCAAAATCCACACGTACGCTGTAATTTAAAAATCAATCCACAAGTGGTATAAACATATGTCACAAGTCATAGGGTACAATCTAAATCTCATCCACAGAAAATCAATATAAATGAATAACCAGCATCTATATAACTAGATCTCAACATAAGTATCTAAGGATGATAGTTGGATGGAAACAAATCCACTACCAACTCGAATGTAAGAGCAAATATAAAATAAGTACAACACAACAACACCATATAAGAACACCAGCTAGCAATCACGGGCTCGAAGAGAGGACATCCACGAAACATATATAGCCATCCAATCTGCGCTCCTGCAAATACTCAAGAATAGATACACCTGGCAGAAGACCAGGTCCTTAGAGGGACGTAACAAGATACAGAAAAGCGAGCCAATTTGAATACAGTAAACATACATATTATTTAAAAATAAATAAGTATAATATACAAGACCATCTATATGAATGCAAATGAGGATAACTTTTCGACGTATGGGCAAGGGTAGGCTACTCGATCTACCTCACAACTCACACACACGTCAATGGACATCAGAAATCGACATACCGCGGGGGTAGTGACCAGCGAGACTCCAGAAATTGACATACCGCGGGGGTAGCGACGAGCGCGATACACGCCCGTAGTGCGAACTATATACTATGGTTTACCAGAGTGGTTTAAAAGCCCATATGCCTAATGATTGTCCTATCATGATACTAAGTGTCAAGTGTGTGTGTCAACATATCTAATATATAGTAATGACTGAAGAAAAACTACACATGCAAGAACTAAGCAGAAATATAATAAATATACAGAAATATACTAAGCATGCAAAATACTGTAAGCAATTTGGCAAGGTATCTTGCCTGACAAGAAAGCTGTAAAGTGTAACGTCCCGAAGTCCAACACACAGGATCAGAAGCTATGGCCGCAGAACAAATGTCTCCGGATGCTGAAATAAATATCACCAACGTTCCCAGAATAAGCAAAATAGCTAAAAAGCACTTCCCTTTCGTCCAATTTGGACACAGGGGCAAAACCGTAAATTTGGGTAAAAGTGGGGTCCACGTGTGGCCCACTTTGCACCGAAAAGTGTGCCAAGGGTAACATTCTCTAAATAGGATAAACTATAGGTCAAACAACTCTAAATGTCAATACGAACCCAACGGTATGTCCAAATATGGATTCCGATGGGCCGAACACAATTTTGTCCAAAAAGTCAACTGTGGGGCCCGCCAATTGGCGACTTGGTCAACCGTCTCAGAATTGTGTGAAAATTGGGTCACAGGACCAACGCGTTACCACGAGTCCAGTGGCGCAAGCTTCGTCGCAATCTGACGTGCGTGCAGAAAATGCACGCGACTTCCACAAAAGTTGCGACACGGGATGTGTCCGCGGATACGGGCTGATTCCGGCGCGTACACGTGTCCGAATCAGTTTTTACAAATTTTTACATGTCCGGTTATGCTGCGCACACTGTTCGGTACACTGGGTACATGGCGGAGCGGTCCCGTTTGGCGGGGCGCGCTCTTTTTCACAACTTTTAGAAATCTGGAAAAGTGGGTTCGCGGAGTTTTGTGACAAATTTAATTCTGTCCACAACAGTTAATAATCTAGGGTTATTTAACAGAAAATAAACTAGGTCAAGTGTTCTACGCATACCAAAAAGAATCACCGAATTTGGATCTCTGTGGTGGAAGATACGAACTCGGCAACATGGGTGGTCACCGCAGTTTTTTACGATCCCAGAATTCGGTCTGCTTGTGGCAACTTGGGCGCTGTTTTCGCCTAGGGTTTCGCATGGTTCGAGGTCTGCTATTATACATATATGGAAGAGGATTAAGGGGTGAGCATACCGGTGAAGACGGAACGGCTTTTGGTTGAGCGAGTCGATGGAAAGCAACTCCGGAACAAAGGTACCTCATATGGGAATCTACAGTGCGCGGGGTCGCGGTCGCGGTCGTCGGGATTGGTTTGAACGGCCTGGTGGGGTTCTCTGGCTGCGGTGACGTCTCTCTCTAGGTCTAGATGAGAAGAGAAGGGTCTGGAGATTTTAGGTTTAGGGTTTACAAAAATAAATAAATATATATATATATATATAAGAATAGGGAGAGAGGAGAGAGAGTTCGGTCGGGTCAACGTGGGTAAGGGGGGCGGGTCTGGCTGCGGAAGGTGGGCGCTGACTGTGTTGTGGGAATGTTAATGGAAATGTTTGCTATTGATTGCTAACGTTTGCTAGTTGGAATGCTATTAGTTATAGTTATTAGTATATTAGTTATTATTAGTTATTAGTTGTTTATTAATTCTTTCTTTTCTTTTCCTTTTTCTTTTTAAAATATATATATACATATATATATACTCATAAGAAAATTTATAGATTAGAATAATGCACACCGTTAGGCTAGCAACCGCTCAAGGGGTCTCCTGCATGAAATAAATTCCGAAAAATTCCTAATGGTCCCATAAATCCTCTAAGTGCCCGAACACCTAAAATAAAAATTATTAAAAAATCTATTTCTCCCATTTAGCCACTAATTACTATAATTAAATTAATAATTAATAATTAAAAGAAGGTATATACGATTTCTAGAAATATGGGTTTTACAGGAATCGAGCCACCACACCACTTGGCAGCATTCTGCCTAGCCGCCTTGGCCTTCTTAGACCTTTTCTTGTAGCTCGGATCGTCGAATCTAGCCCTCATCGCAGTCCACTGCTCAATCGTGATCCAACCTTGGATCGGTTTTCCAGCACGATCACGAGCCTTCTAGTCATCCAGAGCATCTCGGATAAGCTTGGCAGCAACGGTAGGAAATAGCCGCTCGATCAACTTGGTCCGGTGCGGAGGATAAAAATACGTTTGCTACAATAAATAATTTAGTAAGTTAGCATCACGGATAATATGCATAAATTAGAGGATTTATTTAATATACTTTTGTTGTACACCCTCAATGAATTCATCCCGCACACCGCACATGTCATCAGGATGACGGTTGTACATCCACGAACGATGACGCAGATAGTAATTCATATCCATTTCTAGATACTTCTGTAAAAATGACAGTATGTATCATATAAATCATTACATATAGTGGTTTATCACCTAACTTCATAACTTAACCGTACTATAAAAATCATAACTGATCGATATAATACATACTTTCATTTATCAAAGTCTAAAATAAGCAATATTCAAAACAACTGACCATTTATCAAAGTCTAAAATAAGCAATACTTTTATTTCATAACTGATATAATACATACTTTCATTTATCAAAGTCCAAGAGCCCTTGAAATGATAAACAGGGTTAACTAGTTCATGGTGATGTTTCTAAGCCACTTCTAGATCCATACTAGTTTATACTAGTCAATACTAGGTTAATACCTTGCTACACTATGGATATTCTTCTTTGAAATTAAGTAGGTTAATACCTTGCAGTGGCTAAATCTTTCCTTCACTTAGTTGTTTCCAACTGCCCTTAGCTACTGCCATGGCTCGCAGCAGTGCTTGTTGCTGCCTTGTCATTGCTCAAGCATGCATGTGTTTGATGCTACTCAAGTGTGCACCAACACTCTCCCACTGCAGAAGATGACAGGAACCAATCCCCTCCTCACAGTGCCAACCCGACACTACTGCAACACATTGCCAGCTTGCCTAATGTACTAGGCCAAACTGAATTGAGTTCTGTTTCTGAAGCCTCATAGTTCAGTAGTGACACCCACACACAACTCGACTCTTCTACCCTCTCCCACATCAAGCACAGCTAGAAGACACTATGAACACCAACACAGATAACAGTAGCTATATACATATATATATATATATATATATATATATATATATATATATATATATATATATATATATATATATATATATATATATATATATCGTGATACACCTATATATGCATACACACTCTCATATGCAAATAGATAATACACCAATTTACATATACATATCATATGATACTCTAAGGCATAAATAGACACACACACACACACAACCACTAGTCCAATTCACAAACATTTGGTGTGCAACACCAAGATACTCTAGGATACATCTCCATACACCACACCACCATGATACCAACCCTCAATTCACATGGACACAACCAATAGATCAAATATTGTGTGTGTGTCAGTGTGTGTGTGTGTGTCGTGCCTATGGCAGTGTCAGTGTCTGTGTGAGTGTGTGTGTGTCTGCGTCTGTGTGTGTGTGTCGTGTGTGTCTGTCAGTGTCTGTGTGCGTGTGTCGTGTCTGTGTGCGTGTGTCGTGTATGTCAAGTGTGTCTTGTGTCAGTGTCACATGAGAGAGAGAGAGAGAGAGAGAGAGAGAGAGAGAGAGAGAGAGAGCGATTACCTAGAGCTCGAGGAGGAGGAGGGGGAAGCCGCAGCCGTGGAGAGCCGGTCGCTGGAGAGGGGGGGGGGGAAATCGAAAAGAAAAGTTTCGAATTTTTTGACAGATGGGAAAAGAAAACTGAGACCTAATTAACCAAAATTTAGCGATGTTTAGCGACGTCAAAAAAAAAACGTCGCTAAATTCGACGTCGCTAAATACGTTGCTAAATATTTTTGATAGATACGTCGCTAATTACGACGCTAAACGTCGCTAAATCAGATATATTAGCGACGTTTAGCGACCTTAATTGAACTTATAGCGACTAATCTTTTAAAATCTTAATAAAATTCGCTAAACGTCGCTAAATGTCGCCATTTAGCGACGTATAGCGACAATTTTTTACGGAGTCGCTAATTTAGCGACGTTTTTACTTGAAGTCGCTAAAATACGTTGTTAATCCCGCTTTTTCTAGTAGTGGGAGTCGGACGGAGGGGGGGAAGGGGGGGGGGGGAGGGGGGTTGTGGTGGATTGGTCGATTTGAAAATGAGAAAAACTGATCTGTCCTGCCAAAATCTTGATTTGCAATGACAAAACATGTTCGTCATTAAGACATAGCTAGGTATTTTCTGACGGATTAACGAATTAGGGACAAAAACTTTTTATCTGTATCTAAACCACATATTCGTTTTTTTGTCTTATTGTTTTCCACGTAAAATAGGCGGCAAGCAATAGCTCTCCCGATATTATTTTGACGTTCAAATCATATTTGATATTGAGGTGGGTTTTTGAAGAATAAATTTATATATCTAGGAAGCCTTTGGAAGATACGAAAAGCTAAGAAAATACTAATGTGACAACCATATCATGTTGTAAATATTGTGTCGTGTATGTGAATATATATATATCTATTCTACTATATAATGCCAAAACTAGGCTTCACCGTGAAAGTTTTTCATTCCAAAAATACCCTTCATTACATTTGAATATGTATTAACGTTGATAAAGATATCTAAGTAATTAAAAACAGTAATTAAATACGTATTAAATATATGTATGCATGCATGAGGCAACTTGGGAAATGATAGTTAATAAAAACAAAGATATGCATGCATGCAAAGTAGGTAGTTTGGAGAATAAAACAAAAGTTAATAAAGCATGCATGCAAAGTAGGCACATGAACCCAAGAGATAAGAGAAATCTTTCATATTTTCGTCATTTAATTCCTCTCAACTTTCCCTATTATATTTTCACCTATAATAAAATTAAGAAATTGTCGGTTGCTCTTTTAATAAAATATTTTTTTTTCAAGTAATATGAAATACGTGCAACGCACGTGCGTATATACTAGTAATATATAATACTTAAATTTAAGACCCTCTGGAAACCAACAGTCACTCCCTCCATGGAACTGTAGAGCCTTCATAGTTCACTCTCATACTCTTCAAACGCCTTCTTTCGGTTTCAATCACATTGATTGCATAATATTCCATGCATGGAGATGGAGGAAGGCTCTTCTTCCCTCTCCACCCCCAGAAACCGTAGCGCACTAATTCTGGAAGGTTTCATCGGATCTTTCGAGGGCTCCGGTGCCGGAATATCTACCAGAGATGTCATCTTTCTCAAGGATCTTCTCATGGTACGTACACCCTCACTTTCCCTTTCGCTTAGCATGCGCTAATTAATGTCTTGTTTGTTATAGCAAACTTTTCTTCTTCTTCTTATTCTTCTTCTTCTTCTGCGTGTTTGTGCACTGTGCATGCGTAACTTTAGGGCTTTGTCTGGACCCAACAGCAACTGATCTATGTGGAACAGTTGCTTGGTTATCCAAGGAGTTCCCCTATTCGGATTAAGGCTCACTAGTAAATGCACAACAGTTTTAGAAGCTTAAACATTGAGAGAGAGAGAGAGAGAGAGAGAGAGAAAGAGGATTCTAAGAGATTAATTCAAATCAAAATGATATTTGGACCGCGGTCTTGGCCCGCAGGTCACATGGCCGAATCCCATTGGCCATCTCCTATTTGCTTGGGCCCACCACCAGTTAACCTGTCGATGGGACGGCGATACGTGGCCTGCGGGCCAAGACCGCGGTCATAGACCTCGGTCCCTATAGCATCTTCGTAATTCAAAATACTAAGCTAATTCTTTCAAGTGGAGATCATTGCCTTCCGGGTTGCAGCGGTGACAAGTTTGGACAATTTGGTGAGCACTCTTGTAAAAAAAAAAAAAATTTCAGTTTGAGAGTTTGTGAGTGAAGAGAAAATTATTTTCTAGATTTATTTTCACTCATTGATATTGATCTCTATTTATAGGAGAAGAGCTAGAGATTTACGAAGATGGAAAAACTAACATATAATAACTGTTGATATGGTACGTTGGGTGTCATATTTAAGTATAGTATAAGCACATGGGAATATCATGAGGACATATTTGGGATGCCAGAATATGTCACAGGATATTCCATTATGAGATTATTATCATAATGATTGAGATCATTGTATTAATGACTGTAAGGCTATATAATGCCAATGAGACAATCAATAAAATAATCAACTAATTTCAACATGGTATCAGAGCGAAGTTTCCACAAACCCTAGCCGTCACCAAGCTTCCACAAACCCACAGGAGGATTTCCTAGATCTCCTCCACCGAACTCTTCCTCCCCCCTTTTCTTCCCTTCTCTTCTCCGCCCTTCGCAGGCCGCCCTTCGCTGTTGCTGCCCCGTCCCGCTGCTGCTGCGGCTACTACTGTTGCTGCGGCTGCTGCGACTGCTGCTGCTGCGACGACGGCTGTGACATGCGTGCTGCCGGCTCCTCCGCACCAGCACGAGACAGCGCCTAATAGGGATGCCTAGATCTGAAAAAAAGGGGACATGTTCGGATCTAGGAGCGGACGACGAGGACGAGCGTGAGTCGTGAAGCGAACGTGACGTGATTGGATAGACGACGCATCGATGGAGGAGATCATCAAGAAGCTAGATTCTGCAGAGGTGGCGACATTGATGAAGTTGTTGACGATGTCGGCTGGTGAGAACACGACACGAACGTCGCCGGAGTTGAAGCTTCCCTCCATCGATCTAAAATTAGATGGACCAGCCACCTATCTGAGTTGGTCACGGCGGGTGAGAAGAACCCTCGCAGGAAAAAATATGGAGGGGTTCCTGACGGACGAGACGACAGAGCCGGACGAGGGCTCGACAGGACGCGATGAGTGAAAGTCCACTCATATGGTGATATACATCTGGCTTCTCAACTCCTTAGTCCAGTCTATTGCCGCCACAGTAGACGGTATTGACACGGTGAAAGATGTGTGGGAGAAGTTGAGAAGGACCTATGATGGTGTGGGGAACAACTTACGGGTCTTCCAGATAAAGGGGGAGATTGATGACACCGTACAGGGAGAGAAGACGATGCAGGAGTATGCCACGGAGTTGGAGCGTCTGTGGTTGGATTATGATCACTCCTCAGATCGGGCGAGCTGCGGGGACCCTAAATGTAAGGAGAGACAGGTGTGTCTGCAGGAGAGGACGATGAAGTTCCTCAAAGGGCTGACTGCAGCTTTCGCACAGAGGACGGCCCTACTTCTAGTCCAACCAAAGATCCCTAGCCTTGAGGAGGCTATCTCAGCCATGATCCAGGAGGAGACACGCATCAGGCTGCAAGCCGGGACAGGTGGTCCCCCCGAAGCAAAGTCAACACTAGCGATCACCAGCTCAGGTAACACAGGATCTAAGGGAGAGCCCTGGCAGCATAACCGGCAGTGCTATAACTGTGGAGAGATGGGTCATCATCGGTATGCTTGTACCAAACCACCTAGGGAGGGAGATTCAAGTGGTGGACGAGGACCATTCGGCGGACGAGGATATAATGGAGGACGTGGTCGTGGTCGAGGGGGTAGACGAGGCGGCCGAGGAGGTTATCGGGCGAACCTCCTGATATCAGAAGGGAACGGAGAAGCTGATGGCACCTTTACTGTGGAGGACCAGGCACTGGGAGACATGAGGAGTAGAACAGAGGAGGCGTCCACCTCATTCTTTGTTAGGGGCAACGCTGCCATGTATGCCCATCCATCAGAAGGTACTGACGAATCAATTGCCCTTGCGTCTATCTCTTCCCTTAAATTATCAGACTGGATTATCGACTCGGGAGCATCTCGGCATGTGACGGAAAATGCTAGTGAGTTTTCTTCCTACACTCACCTAGCATCAGCAGACAGCATTCAGACAGCTGATGGCACTTTCCAGCAAGTGGTCGGTAAGGGTACTATTAATTGTACAGGTTCAGTAAGATTATCCAATGTTTTACATGCTCCATCCTTTCCAGTCAGCCTCTTGTCCATTAGTTCTATAATCCTCTAACTTAAATGCATTATTTCTTTTGATATTCCTAAGGTGACCTTCCAGGAGAAAGGGACTGGACGAAGACTTGGGACTGGCACTTGGCATGAGGGACTCTGGTACCTAGATCGAGAAGGACTGGACTCAGCATTGGTATCTATGGCAGAGAAGGCTGGCATGGAAGGACTACAGCAGAGGAGTGAGGATACCTTGATACTCCATCATCGGAGGATGGGACATTCTTCCTTTGATACTCTAAGTAAGTTGTATCCAGAGATTTATGCAAAAACAAATAAAGAGAAATTAGTATGTGATGCGTGCGAGTTAGGAAAACTTACTAGGAGCTCATATGTTGGCACGGATCATAGGAGCACTTTTGCTTTTGAGGTAGTACATTCTGATGTCTGGGGTCCATGTGCTACTAACACTATGAATGGTTATAAGTACTTTGTTTCTTTCATTGAGTGTGCCTCTCGTGTTACCTGATTATATTTGATGAAAAATAAGAATGATGTACCTGCTTGTTTTCGGGATTTCCATAAGCATGTCCAGACTCAGTACAAAGCAGTTGTGAAGGTACTGAGGTCTGACAATGGGACGGAGTATACCAATAGGACGCTTGTAGAATACTTGTCAGCACACGAAATACAGCATCAGACCACCTGTGCATACACACCAACACAAAATGGAGTTGCAGAAAGAAAAAATAGACACCTTCTGGAGGTCGCAAGAAGTATGATGATCGACATGAATGTCCCACAGAGTCTGTGGGGTCATGCAGTGTTGACAGCAGCTCAACTCATCAACAGGATACCCTCGAAGGTCCTCGGATGGAAGTCCCCATATGAGGTATTGCAAGACAATAATAGTGGAATACTCCCACTGAAGGTGTTTGGGTGTGTGTGTTTTGTGAAGGACAACAGGCCATCAGTTGGAAAACTTGACCCTAGAGCGGTCAAATGCATCTTCGTAGGCTACTCGGCGACCCAGAAGGGGTATGTGTGCTGGAGTCCAGTAGAGAAGAAGAAGTTTGTCAGTATGGATGTCCACTTTTGGGAGCATGAGCCATACTACCGCCAGGACGGAACTTCACACAACACGCCTAATACTGCCAGTATTAGGCGAGAGGGGGAGATGGAGAACTTGGTGGTAACCGATTTAGAAGTTTGGCATGGAGGCACGAAGAAGGGACAAGAAGGTGAAGGTGTTAGGCCTACGGCTCAGGGAGAGTTACTTACCTACAGCAGGAGAGAGAAGCAAACTGCAGGACCAGTACCGACAGTGCCAGTGCCAAGTCCCTTGCCTGCGTTCGTCCCAACTTCTGAGGCACCGACACCAACCCCCCTTCAGGTGATACCCCCTCCTTCACAATATATCATTCCTCCTACTTCTACTCCTCCCACACCACTATCTGTACGGAGGACCACTCGCAGCAATGCAGGAAATTCTCCAAACAGATATGGTTGGGATATTGCTCAGTTTATTTCTTATGACCATATCCCTTCTTCTTATGGAGCATTTATAGCATCTTTGAATAGTATTACTGTACCTAACAATTGGCAGGTTGCCAAGAACGATCCAAAGTGGAAAGCGACAATGCACGAGGAGTTGGGAGCTCTGGAGAAGAACCACACTTGGGAGCTTGTGAGACTGCCAGAGGGAAAGAAAGCAGTTGGATGCAAGTGGGTCTTTACTGTGAAGCAGAACCCAGATGGACAGGTTGAGCGCTACAAAGCTCGACTAGTAGCCAAAGGATACAGTCAGACGTACGGCATCGACTATGACGAGACCTTTGCACCAGTTGCAAAGATGAACATTGTCAGGACTCTGATTTCTCTAGCAGCGAATGGTGGATGGAAGCTACACCAACTGGATGTGAAGAATGCATTTTTTCACGGAGATCTAGTGGAGGAGGTATACATGGAGATACCACCAGGATTTGGCACCAATCAGACAGTGGGCAAGGTCTGCAGGTTGAAGAAGTCCCTCTATGGACTGAAGTAGTCTCCTCGAGCGTGGTTTGACAGATTCAGAAGGGCGATGATAGGGATGGGATATCAGCAGATCAATGCTGATCATACTGTGTTCTTCCGTCGGAGTGGAGGCCACATCACCATGCTTGCGGTGTATGTGGACGATATGATTATTACAGGAGATGATGAGCAGGAGATCGCCCAACTCAAAGGAAAGCTTGGCAAGGAATTCGAGGTGAAGGATCTCGGCCTTCTTCGGTACTTCCTTGGGATTGAGATTGCTCGAGAAGCAGAGGGGATTGTTCTCTCTCAAAGGAAGTATGCACTGGACCTTCTCACAGAAACTGGGATATTGGGGTACAAACCTGCAGTGACACCAATAGATCAGAGGTTCAAGATTGATGCTGAGGCTGGAGAACCAGTTGATCGGGACAGATACCAGATACTAGTTGGCAAGTTGATCTATTTGAGCCACACACGTCCTGATATCTGTTTTGCAGTAAGTGTGGTGAGCCGCTACATGCATGACCCACGGAAGGGTCATATGGATGCAGTGTACCAGATTCTGAGGTACTTGAAAGGTGCTCCCGGGAAGGGACTAATATTCAGGAAGAACAATCACGTGAGCATCGAGGGCTACTATGATTCTGACTGGGCTAGTTGTGCTGATGACAGGAGGTCTACCTCGGGATATTGCATATTTGTAGGAGGTAACTTGGTCTCCTGGAGGAGTAAGAAGCAGTCTGTGGTGGCCAGATCGACAGCTGAAGCAGAGTACAGAGCTATGGCCTTGGGAGTTGCAGAGCTGCTATGGTTGAAGAATATGCTGGTGGAGCTGAAGCTGGATCAAGAAGCCAAGATGAAGCTGTGGTGTGACAATCAGTCAGCTATTAGTATCGCCAACAATCCAGTACAGCATGACAGGACCAAACACATCGAGATTGATAGATTCTTCATCAAAGAGAAGTTGGATAGTGGATTACTGGAGCTTGGCCATGTTCCAACCAGGGATCAAGTAGCAGATGGACTAACCAAGGGACTCGCCTCAGTGAGCATGATTAGAGGATGTGACAAGATGGGCTTAGTGAATATCTTTCACCCATCTTGAGGGGGAGTGTTGATATGGAATGTTGGGTGTCATATTTAAGTATAGTATAAGCACATGGGAATATCCTAAGGACATATTTGGGATGCCAGAATATGTCACAGGATATTCCATTATGAGATTATTATCATAATGATTGAGATCATTGTATTAATGACTGTAAGGCTATATAATGCCAATGAGACAATCAATAAAATAATCAACTAATTTCAACAAATATAATGAAGTCGGTGGTCACCGTAATCTAGAAGATATAAATAGGACTTTATTCTCTAATAATTGGAACTTTCTTGAAATAATAAATAACTTGTGTGGGATCGTGGATGTAGGAGAAAATCTTCAAACCACATTAAACCTCGAATCCTTGTGTTTCTTCTTCTTATTCGCTAGTACCACATTCATAACATATTTTAGTCTCAAGCTTCTTTTCTTGAGCTTGAAAAGCCTAGCTCATGACCTTTTCAGCAGGTTGAGCCAGCTCAACAATAGCTCGGCTTGTTAACACCCCTACTACCTATAAATAAATTTATCTCAACTCCTCATAAAAATAAGCACTTTATATTGTTTATATATGGCACAAAAAGCTTGATCCTCGAGAAAGAGACCCTAATCCTAATTATCAAGTAAATACCAAATCATACTAAATCAAATCCTAACTACAATCAATTAATTTGATGCACTTAAACAAGTGCACCAAAAAAATAGATTATCACTAAAAAATGTCAAATCAGTCCTACTCATACTCAATATCAAACCCTAATCTGAACTGGTCAAACTTGTCTTCCATCATTGTCCATGTTTTATTTCACCTTTCGAGATGTGTATGCTTCCATTTATGTATGCTAAATTCATGTACAAAAAGCTTTGAGTGAAGAATACTATAAGACATTTTTATTCCTGAGGGTTAATCAAAGATGGTAGAACAAGAAGTTGAAGTCGAGATCAGGAGTTCACACAAAAGTTTTCTCTCTGATATACCTCAATCCAACGAAGAACTATATAATATAGAATATAGTTGCTGATTACAACTCCTTCTTCATCACAGAATTCAAGAACCAAAAACACGTTCTTCCTTGCAAACCCAGTTGCAATTGGAACAGAACGTTTACAACTAGAAGAAGAGGAGAGAAATATAAAATAAAAATTATTCTTGCTGGGGTTATGAAGACCACCATTGCTCAAAGCAAGAGTCGTCCTCTATCGACGATCTGCTCCCAGGAGCCAGCAAGTTCACAAGAGAACTTCTGGAACGCTCGTAGTCACCTCTTGTGTGACTCGAACGGACTCCTTTGGACTCATCTTTCTCAATATTTGGTGTCTCAAAAGGAGGCTAGAGGGCTCTTTATATAGGGAATGATGGGAGCCCATCCTCTTCTTCTTTCCAATGTGGGACTAAAAAGCCAATATACAAAATTGATATCCCACAATTATAGCCCAATATATAGTCCGCTCAACGCCCGTTCAGCACCCGCTCAGCGTCCGCTCATGCAACACACGAATGCAACCCGAGCATAAAACTCGCACATTAAACAAGCATCTTGCGACGATGCTGACGTGCTAAGTGCAAAGTACGCCAACAAAGCGCCAATTTGCGCCCTTAAGCCCGAGTCCGAGCCCGAGTCTGAGTCGCTAAGTCCCTTTAGGACTTAGCTCCTATGGAATAATATCCAAGAACATGACAAAAAGCTTAAAAGCTTTCATTCAGGAGTTAATCTTTTTTTCTCCTAATAAAATACCCCCACATGGCACCTATGTACCCCACCACACCCCATGTGCACACCTTAACACATACAAAGTATTATATTAAGATACCCACTTGGTGGTGTAGCCAATATGGGACTATCTTTACTAGTCCAAAGGCAAAAATACCAACAATCTCCCACATATCTCAATATATGGGTTGAGCGTTCTCCACAGTGACTGTCCATCATGTATTAGGATATGTGTCGCTTTGACTTGAATCTTCCCGCATGGGTCGAATAACAGTAAGATAAAAGAATGGACTAAGCCTTGAATTCTGTACCATAGTTACAATTCTTTTCACTCACACAATGACATCAGCTGTGCTTTCGGTTGCACATTAAAGGTCCTGTGCATGCCTGGTTTCAGTGTATGCATCTTGGGAGTCTACAAGTTTACCCTTAAGAGACGGCGTATATCTCTTTCCATACACTCTAGGTGAGTTCTTTTAAAGAGTCCTTGGCATGAAGTCTTGCGCTTTCTTGCGGTGCTACTCCGCTATGACATGGCCCAAAGCCGAGGTCCCACCTCATTGTGGTATCATCCACTGTAGCAAGAGGTCACAGCCTCTTTGTAGTGCCAAACTATCCAGCATGAAGCCTTGTGCTTCCTTGCAGTATTACACAGCTGTGATATGGCTCGCGTAGACGAGGCTTTACCCTCTCTAGGTACCTCTTGGTAGTGTCACACCACTGTAATATGAGGACACCGGCCTCTTTATAGTGCTGCCTACCACTCTTCATTTTACAGCATTAGGCCACCTGCCTATATGCGGTGCTACGCCGCTGTGACATGGCTGGCGAAGCGGAGGCATTACCCTATTGAGGAATCTCATGGTGTTGTCACCCACTATAGCAGGGAGTTCTCTGTTCTTTTGTAGTGTTGTGCTACCGTGCTTCCTGTAAAGCACGCCGGATATTCCAAATGTCCTAGAACTCATTAAGGTGTCTAAGCCATCCTCCCATAGGATCTTGTTCTACTCAAAGAACAGATAGTAGACAACAGTGGTTCTGGGTCTGTAACCCCTCAATGTCTCAAAGAACTACCCACTATTCCTGATATTCTTCCAATCAATGATCCTTCTTTGAACCAAAAGCTAGATGCCTAGTAGATTTCTCGTTGAACTAATAGCATAAAACTTTATGGTAGAATTACAAAGACATAATATCAAAAGTCCTCCAAATCCATGTATGTAGTGTCCTTGACTATATGCGGTATTACGCCGCTATGACATGGCCTGAAGCCGAGGCTTTATCCTGTCAAGGTACCCCATGTGGTGTCACCACTGTAACATGGAGTACTACGCTCCTTTATAGTTATTACGATCAGCTAGCGCTTGAGGGCTTATATGAACGGATCCGCCAGACCCTCCTGACTTCGATCATCAACCACTGTAATGATGTCATCTTTGATGCGCTCGTGTAGTATCTTGAATGGACCCGCTAGAATCACCTAGCTCCAAACATTAACCGCTACCATGATGCCATCCTTAATGCTCTCATACAGCACCATGTGCCTTAGCAGCACAGATTTCTTCTAACCATTAAAGAGAAAAAATTGATGCTACCGCTGCAGTCGCCTAGTTGTCGCAGTGAATCGGTACCGCCGAATATGCGCACCAACCACTGGAAGATCATACATTAGCTCCCGAAGCCACTCTGCTTTATCCATTGCAGCCGCTAGTGCATAAAAATCAGATTCCCTTGAGGAATGAGATATAGCAACTCCACCCTTTGAGAAGACATATTCTCATGTAGACCTTTTGCTCTCTACTTCTGAATACCAGCTTGCATCACTGAAGCCTTTCACTACTGTCGGATACCTGCTGTAGTGCAGTGCATAATTCTGAATCCTTTTGAGATATCTCATTACTCTCTTCACAGCTTTCCAATGCTCAACACCTGGATTGCTCGTGAACCGACTCAGCATCCCCACGGCGAAAGCTATGTCAGACCTTGTGGCAGTTGTTGCATACATCAAACTTCCGATGACGCTTGAATACTCCAGCTGCCTGACACTTTTCCTCGGATTTGGCTTCAGCTTCTTGTCATACATGTACGGAGTATCGATCCCTGGAAGATCCTGATATCCATAACGTGTGAGCATCTTCTCAATATAATGAGACTGTGACAATGCTACTCCAGTGCCTGTCCAGATGACCTAGATCCCCAGGATCATATCAGCTCCCCAAGTCCTTCATACTGAACTTGGATGAGAGAAACTTTTTTGTCTCAGTGAAACATGCTCGATCCGTGCCCAGGATCAGCATGTCATCCACGTATAGACAAACGATGACTCCTCTCCCGTCAGTAAAGTTTGTCTAAATACACGTGTCTGGCCCACTGATCCTGTAGCCATTTGATCTTCTAACTTTATTAAACTATTCATGCCATATCTTAGAAGCTTATTTCAGACCGTATAACGATTTCACCAACTTGCAGACTTTGTCTTCAAGGCCCTTGATGATGAATCCTTCTGGTTGTTGCATGTAAATCTCTTCGGTCAATTCACCATTCAGGAATGCTATTTTTATATCCATCTGATGTATAACCAGCTTATGAATTACACTTATAGAAATCAACATCCTGATGGTCATCATCCGCGCTACTGGAGCATATATGTCAAAGTAGTCGATCCCCTGCTTCTGAGAAAACTCCTTGGCTACCAGCCTTGCCTTGAATTTGTCAATAGTTCCATCGGCCTTCATCTTCTTCTTGAAGATCCATTTGTATTTGATTGGTTTAGCTCCTTCAGGCAGATCGACCAACACCCAAGTATTGTTGGAGGTTATTGAGTCATACTCATCATTTATAGCCTCCCTCCAGAAGACATCGTCTCTGGTCTTTATCGCCTCGTCATAGGTAAGCGGATTTGCTTCCGCATAATAGGTGACAAAATCATCTCCGAAGTCCTTCTGTCTCCTCACCGGCTTAGACACCGGTTGTGAGCTCTGGTTCGAACATTGTCTCTAGAATGACAACTTCTTCTTGGACTAAATCTTTATTGGAAGCGTTAGCCTCCTGTGCACTCCGCTATTCTCCGAAATGTTCGCGAAAATAATGTTCTTGGGCCTTGCAAATTTATCTTTCAAAGAATTTTGCTTCGCGAGATTTCGATGATATAATTTGACTCAATATCAAGGAACCTCCGATCATTACTCTTCTCAGCATGTCCTAGGAAGATTGTCTTCGTAGTCCTCATTCCTAGCTTCTGAATCTTCAAGTCTGGAAGCTTCACATACGCCAGACACCCCCACACTCGAATGACATTCAAGTTTGGTCTAACTTTGAACCAAAGTTCATGAAGAGTGACATCGGAAGTTGCGTACAACACTCTATTCAGAATGAACGTAGCCGTTAGTGCAGCTTCTCTCCAGAAGTACTTTGGAAGACCCACAGTTAACAGTATTGACTTTATCATCTTTGTCAATGTTCTATTCTTCCGTTCAGCTACTCCATTTGATTGAGGAGAATTCGGAGAAGTCGTCTCATGGACAATTTCATGTTCTTTGCAGAACGATGCAAATTCAATGGACCTATACTCTCCGCCTCGATTACTGCTGAGTATCTTGAGTTGTTGCCCTTTTCGACATTCAGCCTCAGCTCTGAACTCCTTGAACTTCTCGAATGCTTCATTTTTTGTCTTGAGCAAAAAGACGAATGTGTACTTCGAGTATTCGTCGATAAAGGTAATAAAATACTTTATTATGGCATTTGTGGAGAACTGTTTGAAGTCACAGATATCTGAGTGTACCAACTCAAGAAAATATGTACTTCGATTTACCCGTTTGAAAGGTTTTCTTATAATCTTTGTCTGCGCATAGATATCACACTTCTCTACCTCCTTACCCCCATATTTGGAGATAGCCACAGACCAAACATCTTGCAGTACAAAGTACATGTCCTAGTCTTGGTGTCCCAAAACTCTTGTAATGAGACTCTACGCACAAGCAGAAGCTTGAACATCCATCTCATACTGAAGCATTGTTTCAAAGTATATCTCCTGCCAAGATATCACCATCTGGCAACCATGGATGTTCACCTTCAAGTCTGCAATAGACTTTCTGAGATTAGTTCCTTGGTAATCACTGGTACTTTGCTACACGTACTTCTTTGACTATAACTTCTCGAACTCCAGAACCATTGTCCCAATTCCCAGATCTTCTGCTTGATCCTTGTTCGCTATCGAGATCTTCAGTCTTCTTCAGTGATAGACTTGACCACGGTGAACTGCTCTTCCTAGAGCTTCCGTGGCTAGATGCACTAGTGTCCATTCACCAGTCATCAATCACGCCAGATGACTTAACATGCGCAATCATAGCAACCACGTTAAGTAATCAAAGTAACCAAATTAGGTTTTTACCTTGCTATTTTGGTTTGAAATTGGATCTGCAATCCTCATTCTCATGATCATTTATGCTTGAAGAGACATGCGCCAAGGTAATCATAGTCCTATGTGCATAACCTGGTCGTGCATAGACCTTGCTTAGAGCTAGCCACATAGACGCTTCCATGCGCCAAGTTCTGCTATGCATCGAAAGAACGCCATGTGCAGTGACTACACTGTACTGAGCCCACCATGCGCAGTGAGTGCCCTGCGCCGAGACTTCTTATGTGTCGGGTTCTTCCATGTTCTAATTGTTGCCATGCGTATATGCATAGTTCCAGTCTCTCTTCGGCAACCGCAGTAGACTTCTCCATGCGGCTACTAGCTTCAGACATCTCAATGCGCCAACTTGCATCAGATGTTGACTTCCTTTCTCTTGGAATGCGCATCTCCAGCGGCGCTAGATCAAGTTCACTTTCATCCGTAGGAATGGTAGATCCTGGATTTCTCTACCCACGTCCAACATTTGACAGAGTACTCATTCTTCATCCAAATGATTGAAGTGTAGCCCGTCAATCTTCTCAAGTTTGTAAAAATTTGTGTTGAGAAGACTTGCATGGTTGTTCTCCATCTTACTCGGATCTTGCTTTGAGATTGTTATTTCCGAGGCTTAATCAAAGATAGTAGA
Organism: Iris macrosiphon; assembly: GCA_036927795.1. NCBI lineage: Eukaryota > Viridiplantae > Streptophyta > Magnoliopsida > Asparagales > Iridaceae > Iris > Iris macrosiphon. The sequence goes on from JAYESA010000004.1 coordinate 235,314,669, forward strand.
ACAAGAAGTTGAAGTCGAGATCATGAGTTCACACAAAAATTTTCTCTCTGATATACCTCTGTAAGCCCCCTGTTTTTTCAGAATTTTAATTTCGGATTTTCCCCAATTTTCTGGTATTTTTTTCGGGAATTAAACCCTAGGCGTTGGTGATTTAAGGATTTTTAATTTCGGTCAATCTTTAATAAAATATTATGGAAATAATATTTTAGGGTGTAAAATGGAAAACCGGACATAGGGTAATTTTCCGTGAATTTATTGGACTCCGGAAACCCGTTTAAAGCCCTGAAGACCCATGTAGATTTTAAACCGAATTAAATCCGTGCCAAAGCCCGACATCCCCATGAGAGCCGAAGCCCAGCCCGAGGAGCGTTGACCCGTTGACCCAGCCCGAATCCTAGGTCTAACCCTATTCCAATTTCTGCATGTATTAATACAGGTTCCCCTAATTTTTTCCACAAACAAAGAAAAAGAAAAACAAAAGAAACCCTAATTACCAAATCCCTAATTACCTAATTCCAAATCCCTAACCCTAACCCTCTGTCGACCCCTCTCCGGCGCCGCCCCTAGCCGGCCGCCGTCCTCAGCCACTCCCCCAGCCCCGCCGTCGACCCTAAGCCCTCCGTCCCCTCCGCTGACACCTTCCCTCTCCCCATCGGCCACGCTGCCCTCGTCTGAACCCTAGCCGACGACCCCTCGACGATCGCCTCCCCTCAGCCTCCCTTCCTCGATCACCAGCACGTCACCGCCCTGAACCTCCCTGAGCCACTCGCCTCCACCGTGCTCAAGCCGACTCCGGCAACATCCAGCTAGTAGATGCCCTAGGAGGACACAGCTCGTGTCGAAGAAGACGACTCGGACACGTCTCGGACACGGGAAATCGGACTTCACGGAGCCCTGTTCAGGTAACGTTTCCTCTCTCCTCGTGATTTCGATTTCGTTTCCGTCAGTTGCGTTGCGAAGCCTGTATAACCCCCTCGGTGCCCGTGCAACTCGCTCGGTGCATCGCGTCCTGTGGTGATCGTACACCGCGATCCAAAAACAGGAAAACCAACAACCCAATTCACCCCGGAACCGAGTACGCCCCGCCAAACGGGACAACTTGGTCGCGCGCGGTCTTCACAGATACGTGCGCGTCGTCGATACGGACGTGTAGGATTTCGCGGAAGTTGATTTGGATGTGCGTGCACACCGGAATCAACGCGTATCCGCCGCCGACACCCCGTATCCGACCTTTCTGGAACACGCTGTAACTTTGTGTACACACGTCGGATCGAGACGAAACTTGCGCCATCGGACTCGTAGCGATACGCTGGTCCTGTGGGTCAAGTTTGGTTCGATTCTGAGAACGTTGACAAAATCGCGTATCGTGGGCCCCACAGGCTCCACTTGACGGGCGATTTTGTGATCGGCTCATCGGAACCCAATTCTGGAAGTTCCCTTGGGTTCGTATCATCGTCCCTGACTTGTAGACGCTGAGTTTGCGGAATTTGGAGACCTTTGACCCTGACGCGCTTTTCAGTGCAAAGTGGCCCACATGTGGACCCCGCTTTGGCCCGGAAATGTCATTTTTGCCCTTGTGTCCAAATTGGACTCAAGTACAGGCGTTTTTAGCTATTTGATATTTTCTGAATCTAATGGTAATGTTTATTTCAGCAACCGGAGTAGTACCTGCAGACCACACTGAGACCAGAGCTACAGTTGGAGCCAGGTCCCCAGGCAAGTGTACCTTGCCAAACTTTGCAGTATTGTTACATATTTTCTTTGCTTCATTATATTGCTGTGCATGCCTAACCTAGGACCGTGTGACGTACTTAGCGTCCGATTATCAGTCGGGTGCCGACACCGTACGCGGTGTTGGGTACGGTCACCTAGAGATGGACATTCGTGACACTATATACTCTCGTACTTGTCTTACCAAGTACACCTTGACCCAGGACACTTGACACTACTCATGAGACAGGATCTTCCCGAGATATTCGTGGTGATTCTGTATAGGATACAGGACATGGACATCGTATTCTTAGATATTAGATGACTTGTTGCATTAAGAGATGATTGTGCGTGACATGGACATGGTGCATCGTGGACATGAGACGTGTGATTACATGGGGTGGGGAGAGACACACAGGCTACAGGCTGTTTCGTATATCTATCTACTACTATTGTGAGGCCTCAGACTCTCGTCGTAGAGCTAGGCACATTACGTGTTTATTACCGCTACCGGCTCCCAGACACAGAGCTTGTAGTGGCTTCAGCCTGAGACTAGTGATGCTCTCACTTGCATTTCCACATAGATGGTTATATAGCTTACCCTATTTATTGCATTTTGCTGCACTGCATTTATTTGGCTTGTATTTTCTGTACCTTGCTGTCCCCTGAGGACCTGGATCCGGACTTTGTCCCCAGGACTAGCAGAGGAGATCCCCCTAGAGTTATACAGTACAGGAGCATTATCAGGAGCAGAAGCAGGAACAGGAGCAGATACAGGAGCTGTACCAGGACCAGAGGACGGGATCGTACCAGAGGACTTCTCCTGGGTATTGGTTTGAGATACTCATTTACTTCTGTTCCTATTTACTTTACTTCCAGTCTATTGCATTTTTGTATTAGACTTGTGTTCTCGGATTGTTCTCCGAGACTCTTTATTGAGATATGCTAGATTATATTTACTTGTTTTATTCTGACATTTGATCTGTGATTATCTGTTGTGGATGAGATTAGTATAGACTGTGACTATTTATATTGGACCTGCTTATTACAGCTTAAGTATGCCCTGATGGATCCATTAAATTGGGTTGTCCATCTGTGCGTACTGCTGGCCATTATCACGCATCCGGTCCCTCGGTATTTTGGGACTGGGGCGTGACAACCTCGATCCAATGAAGAACTATATAATATAGAATATAGTTGCTGATTACAACTCCTTCTTCATCATAGAATTCAAGAACCAAAAATACGTTCTTCCTTGCAAACACAGTTGTAATTGGGACAGAACGTTTACAACTAGAAGAAGAGGAAAGAAATATAGAATAAAAATTATTCTTTCTGGGTGGTGAAGACCACCGTTGCTCAAAGCAAGTTCGTCCTCTATCGACGATCTGCAAGAGCCAGCAAGTTCACAAAAGAACTTCTTGACCGCTCGTAGTCACCTCTTTGTGTGACTCGAACAGACTCATTTGGACTCCTCTTTCTCAATATTTGGTGTATCTCAAAAGGAGGCTAGAGGGCTCTTTATATAGGGAAGGATGGAAGCCCATCCTCCTCTTCTTTCCAATGTGGGACTAAAAACCCAATATACAAAATTGATATCCTACAATCGCAACCCAATGCATAACCCGCTCAGCGTCCGTTCAGCACCCGCTCCGCGCCCGTTCAGCATCCGCTCATGCAACACGAGCATAAAACGAGCGCAACAAAAGTGCACAAGCACGCCTTGAGACGATGCTGACGTGCTAAGTGCAAAGTGCAAAGTGTGCCAACAAAGTGCCACTTTGCACTCTTAAGCCCGACTCCGAGTCCGAGTCCGAGTCGCTAAACCCCTTTGGGGTTAGCTCCTATGGAATAATATCCAAAAGCATGACAAAAAGCTTAAAAGCTTTTATTGAGGAGTTAATCCTTTTTTCTCCTAATAAAACATCCCCACATGGCACCCATGTGCCCCACCACACCCCATGTGCACACCTCAACACATAAAAGTAGTATATTAAGATACTCACTTGGTGGTGTAACCAATGTGGGACTATCTTTACTAGTCCAAAGGCAAAAATACCAACATACATTATTTTAAAAAGCTCTAGACTCTCCTACTTGAGATGCCTCGCCTTATCGCCGAGGAGTGTCTAGCGTCGTCCGGAGAAGAGAAGTGTCACATAGACAGCTTCTCAAATTCCCTTTTCATAAGAACTTTTGTCACTTTTGTAGTTCATGTTAGGTATCCAAATTTTCTTATTCCCTAAAAACTCATCAAACTTAAGTTTTCGGACAATAAACTCAAAAAAAAAGTCAAAAACAATACGAAATTACCAATAGAAAAGAACAAAGTAACTTAACAAGATAAAAAATAGTTTATGAAATACAACATTAAGTTTTAAAATAATAACATCAAACATAAGTCATTATTATAGAAGACAAATTGTTCAAATGAAAAATGAAACATAAGATAATCAATGAGTCAATGATCCACATTCTTAAATGACTTAAACAAATCCTTCTTCCTACTCGATCATCTATCACTCATCTTCATCATCTAAGTCTAAGAGATGATCATTAAAATTATCATGAATGTCATCATCGAAAATGAAATCTTCATCTTGCTCAATGTCCTTACTTTCTTTTTCTTTTTTGATTTATGTATATTAGTTTGTAACTTAGTATTAAAACTTAACAAAAACTATTTGGGCTTTTAAAACTTAAGCTTGCAACTTTAAAAACCAATAAAACCAAATAAGCTCATAAAACTTATAAAAAAAAATCCAAACAAAGTAAAAAAAAACTACATAAAACACCAACACCTACGTGTATGTCTAGGCTCGCCTAATTATCCATTTGCCTAATCTCGCCTTTGGCGCCTTTCTCGTCTTGTCGTCGCCTATAAAAGATTACCTCGTTTGGTTTTGGATTAGGTAGTGAAACATCGCCTCTCGCCTTTTGGGTGCCTTGGCGTGCTTGGGCGATACCTACAACACTGCTATGAGATACAATCCGATCTTCTCTATTATCATTACTAGCATATATGCACGTGCGTTGCACGTATTTATTATGAAGAAGATTAAAGACACTTGTAGTCAAAACTTGTTCGTTTTCTAATAAATGAATGATGCTTAACAAAGTCCATTTTTCAATGCCTCCTTTTTAGATACTCAATGCATTTAAGAGCTGTTGTAATTAGGAATACCAAAGGACAACTCTTGTATTTACCTAGATACCCCCAATTAATTTTAGTTAATCTTTTCAATTATTAAATATAATAAAGGGTATCTTGGAAAGTAAATTTTTACGGTGAAACCTACTTTTGGTATTATATAGTATAATAGATTGTTTTACATTTCTACTATCTGTATTTTTAGCAGGTATTTTGTAGCCATTCCAAATACTCTTTTTATGTATTGAATTTATGCCTTTTACTTGGGAAATTCTATATTCATTGGGTTGTTCAAATGAGGTGTTCTAATGTCTTATAGATAGCAATAGATATAGCAACGATTTTACTCAGATCTACTATCCGACAAAAATAATATGGAAGTGTAAGGGGAGAACTTTTTCTTTTCTTTTCCCAAAAACTAATTAAGACTACTCTATACATACTTCTAGAAATTTTGAATTAAAGTGTACTTGTTCATCTGATTTTGCAGAGTTGTAATCTGACCTCGGACATTTCAGAAACTCTTTATATGAAACTTCTTTGCTTTCTAGCTGAGAATTGGGGAGATAGTTTTGCTGACACATCCATTACTGATGTTCCTTTGTTTAAGCACCTCAATCAACATGGGAGAGTCTCTGTATGTAGTGTGAACGATCTTGCAAAAGGAAATTGCAGAATATGTATGTCTTCCAATAGTCAGTTTCACAGCTGGCTGTTAAAATGGAACAATGAGCTCAAGGATGCATCAGATTTCTTTTTAATACCTGAATCAACCTTCCTTGCATTACATCAAGTTTCAAAACGAGAAAAATTGTATTCTTGGATGCATGAATATTTGGGCATTTTGGACATCACATTGCATGATTTCAGCTATACAGTTTTGTGCAGTTTGCAGAGTACCAAAAACAAAGGCCTTGTAATTGGTTTTACTCACTTCTTATTTAACTCTTTGTTGAAGAATTATCTCACTGAGGATTACATTTCAGCACTATGCGAGTCAATGCCATTAGTTGATAAATATGGGACAATTGTTATGGCTAGGAATGGAGCTCTTTTGCCTGCCTCCATGAGCAAGTGGGTGGAACTAGCTTGCACAAACCTCTGGAGTGAAAATAGCTATGTAGAACTATCTAGTGACTACTTTTATCATGAGTACAGTGGTGGTGAAAATGTGGATGAGATTCAACTCTCTGACTTTCTCAAGAGGTGCATAAATGCTGCAGATGTACCTGACATACGCCCACCTGATGCACTTTTGCCAGCAGCCTTTTCACCTTTATCTAAAGACAATGCACTTCTATTACTAGATTGGATAAGGAAAGCGATGGATAAAGGTTATACATTGCCTGGCCAGTTCTCGAGGAGTATAACCGAAGGAAAATGGTTGAAAACTAATCTGGGATTCAAGTCTCCATCAGAGTCTTTCTTGCCTACTTCTCAGTGGGAATCTCTTCTTCATATTAGCAGTGTTGCGGAATGTGTTCCCTTGGTTGATGAGAATTTCTATGACAACCAGATTAATTTGCACGTGAACGAGCTAGAAAGTTTGGGAGTAGTCACTGATGTTGAAGAATGTTGCTTGTTTGTGGCTTATAGACTTGTGTCATCAGCTAGTACCATCACATTAAGAAAGGACTCTGTTCTTTCATTACTAAGGTTTATTAGGTATGTGGTTCAAAACAAGTTGGCATCTGACCAGATCATAAGAATCTTTCAGGAGGAAAGGTGGCTTAAAACCTCAGAGGGTTGCAGGGCACCAGTTGGGTCTGTACTGTTTAATACCGAATGGGAAGCTGCCCAGCAAATTTCTGATCTTCCTTTTGTTGATGAGTCATATTACGGAGAGAAAATACACTTGTATAAAGACGAGCTAAAACTTTTGGGCGTTGTGGTATCATTTGATAAAAGTTACAGTCTTATTGGTGAACATTTTAAATTACCTGACATCTTATATCCCATGACACTCAGCAGCAGTATTTTGATTTTGGAGTGCATTGGACACTCTAGTTTATCATCCCATATGCTTGATGCAATAAAGGAAAGGGAATGGATAAAAACTAATCTTGGATACAGGTGTCCAAATAAGTGTTTCCTGTATAATTCGGCATGGGGATGTCTATTACATTGGGCAGATGTACCAGTTATTGACGAGTCTTTCTATGAGAACAGCATAAGTTCGTACATGCATGAATTAGAAACTATTGGAGTCTCAGTTGGCTTCGATAGTGTATGCAAGAACATTATTGATCATGTTAAGCTTCTCTTGTGTCCATCTTTAACTAAAGAAGCATCTATGCTGCTGCTTGAATGCTTGAAACAGCTGAAGACAAATGGTCTCTTTCTGAAATGCGAGCTTAAAGACTGTATATCTCAGCAGCTATGGCTAAAAACTTGTCATGGATTCCTATCTCCTTGTGTATCTGCAGTTTATGATTCTAGGTGGGAGCCTATCACTCAAATTGCCGATCTTCCGTTCATCGACAAAGCCTACTATGGGGAAGACATTTATGGTTACATTGATGATCTGGGTTACATTGGTGTAACAGTTGAATTTAGTAAGGCATTTCACTTAGTAGTCACAGGTTTTAAGTATCCTAAGCACAGAGCGAAGATAACAGCTTCAGTTGTACTTTCCTTGCTGGAATGCATAAAATTCCAGCTGTCGGAGTCTTCAGAAAATCCTCTCCCTGCTGAGTTTTTGAGGTGTATAAGAGAAAAGAAATGGCTCAAAACATACATGGGTTATAGATCTCCAGTAAAGTGCTTTTTGTATGACACTGACTGGGAGGATTTTCTTCAAAGGGAGGATGCACCATTTATTGATGAGTCATATTATGGTTCTAATATTGTGTCATATTGGCAAGAGCTGAGTTCTATTGGAGTTAAAGTTAGAGTTGGGAGTGGATGCCGGTTGATATCTCAATGTCTAAGACGTCATACAGACTTCTCTGCGATTACTAGAATATATAGTTATCTTCAAACTTTCAATTGGGAGCCAGAAGCAGAAGAGAAATCTGATTGTTGGATATGGATTCCAAGTGAGAATTGTAGTGCTGGGGAATGGGTGAATGCGAATCATTGTGTCCTTCATGCGGAGGATATTAATGTATGTAGTTCAAGCTCAAGAGTTCTAGAGCGGTACTATGACAAAAACTTGCTCTCTTTCTTTGAAATATCTTTTGGAGTGGGATCACATACCAGAAAGTAGAAACTAATCAAGTGATACTAATAGTGTGTTATAATCATATCAGCCTCCCTGTTTTCCAATCTGAACTATGTAACTTCCATATAAATCTATTATACCAAGTCTGTTTGACTTGGGCTGATTTTCCCTTGAAGATTTTCGTTTAACTATGATGTCTATCTGCAAACTTTAACTGTACTTTTACTCTTGTTATTTCGATATTTAAGATTAGATCTCTTCATATCTTGCCATCATGTTTGATAAAGGTATTTTTTGGCGCGTATAAGTATTGTAGTTTCATTTGAATTTATGCGTACCTTCATAACTCAAGGTATGAGTCTCTGATTAACTATAGCTGTATTATCTTTTGATGTCATTTGTCTATTTTGTTTAAGTTTTCATCTACAGGATGCAAAACTTACTTTTACTGATTCCTTCTCGGCACTTGTGATCTGTTCCAAACCCTAATTTTCTTCCTCTTTGGTGTCTTTTCTAAGCAATAACATCTTAATAATATAGAAAGGTCTACTAAATTTATATTTCATTTAAAGATCTGTTTGAAGTACTGAAAAATATTGTCTAGATGGACTAATGCATTATAAATTCAAATGACTCTTTTGCTTAATATGTCATAGAGATGAATGCAATTTCCTATAGCAAATTGTATCATCTTACCTCTTATTTAGGCTCGTTATAATCTAGGGAACTTGGAGGGCCCTCATTGGAGAAAACAAGCTTAAACTTCAATCCAAAAGGCGGGTATACCTACCTGCCAACTGGCCACCTTGGCTACCTCATGCTCATAGCTACCTTGGCTAGAGATTTGACACCAACATAAAGGTTGACGTCAGCTCGAAAAGTGGTCATAAAACTGTCAAATCGATTGTAGCCAACCTTATTATGATGGAAGAAAGCTTGGATAATGATGATGGACTAATGCATTATCAGTTCAATTTAAATGTTAGCACTGTGGCCATCGTATGTACAGATAATACTATTATGCTTCATGCTAATGAACTTTAAACAATAGATACCCGCTAAATTTTATGAACAGTAATTTATGGAGTATAGTAGCTAAACCATAGTTGCTCTGGTGTACAAAACAGTTTTGACTATGAATCATTTCTTATAGGGCTACCTGGAATTTGGAACGTTATGGCACGTGAATAAAAACAGGAAAGTGGTAGCCACTTGGTAAGATACAATCATACGAGGTACTATAAGGGTAGACTTCGTTAGAACACTTTACCAAAATGATAGATGTGTTTTGGAACATGGTGTGCTTTCTAATCGTGTGTGTGTGTGTGTGTGTGTGTGTGTGTGTGTCCACTCCATACACACATGCGTGCATGCACACTAATCTCTGAATGCTTACAACCATACACACATAAGCAGAGAAACATAGAAGAGGGGTAGTCCTTGGAACCTGGATGGAGGCTCTGAAAAAGGATACTGTATCAGCTAAAATTAGAAAGGAAATAGCCCTCAACATAGAAGAATGGAAGGTCATGATCAGCATTACGAAAAAAGATGGTATGAGAATGAGAGCTCTCATGAAAGCTAGATATGGTGTCAATTGAAAATCGATCAATATAACATTGACCACGAACGCAAATAGATGGATGACATGTATACTTCAGATTTGTCACATGAAAATTGTACCAGCATTAATCTTCCATCAGACATGGTACTTTTACCTTTTGCTCATAGGCATCATTTGGATGTGGAATTTGGAATATGGGAATTAGCTAATCCCTAGATTAAGGAAGAAGGTCTAATCCCTTGACTCTAAGAATAAGTAATTATAAGGAAATAGGGGTTATTTTCTCAAATCCACCAGGGAATCTAGGAATAGATCAAAAGGCACAAAGACAAGAAATTAGGGAGGTTTCACAGTCATCAAAGAATTATAATTATGGGTATATCAAAATAACTTTTAGCAAGTAATTAGCCAGGATTCTAAGAATAGCTAAAAGCGTAGAAAACATGAATTAAGGAGGTATATTTAAATCAATGGGGTTATAAATCTTGAGAACATAAATGGACTTTGGTAGGAATTTACATGAATTATGCCACAATTCTTTGATTCCTCTCCCTAATTCCTCAAATCAAATGGTACCATATAAGATATTGGAGGACCAGTTCAGTCACTATTCAAAGTTATGCTGCTCATATACTATTTGGGAGGACTGTATCCATGTCCGTGTCCATATCTAATACGCATTGGACGCGATAATTCCTCAACAGTCATGTTAATATGGATTACCGAGACTCCAAAGAGGCCCAATATATAAGTTGAAGGTGGTTTAACATATCGTGTTTGTGTTGAACATAATTGAGATATGAGAAAGTACATTTTTTACAGTGTTTAATCCATTTTATAACTTTTTTGAACCTAGCTACTAGCTAAACATTTCTAAATATAAATATTATTAAGATCTAATGTATAAATATCAATATTGATATGTTTTGTTGTGTATATAGAATTTTATCCATTTGTACCTGTACTTCGGAAATTTTCTAACAATGCCATATTTCAAATCCCTCTTGTGTCTGTATTTGAACCTGTGTCCGTATCTGTGCCACCTTGATTTGAATATCGGGTTCAGTTGGATCACTTTTAGACATTGACTGCAGTTTGCTATAGTTGATTTATTTAATTTTATTTAGTTGGTTTGGTTTATTTTATTTATTTAGTATTATGATTAGTTAGCATCTTGTTTGGTAGGAACAGTCGGTTTTATTTGGAAAGATCGATATCTTGGTCATTAATTTCCATATGCATGCCTATATAGATGCGTAGAAAAGTTTTACAACTGAAGAGTTGAACTTATTCGAGACTTACGGTTAGATTGTCTACCCCTAAATAAATTGTTTTTCTTTATTTATTTATATATATGTAACTACTACAACAAAGCCTTTATTCCAAAAATAATTGGGGTGGCTACTTGAATGCTTTTCTTTCCATTCAACTCTGTTGAGGGCCATGTCCTCTGTAACATTAGCAAAATCCATGCTTTTGTTTCCGACCTAATCCAAATTCATTTTGGCCTACCCCTACTTCTACTTTGACTAATATTTCATCACTCAAGTGGTGTATCTATTGGTTTTGTTGAACATATCCAAACCACCTGACATGATTTTACCTCATCTTAAACCTCAATTAGTGTCACGTATAACTTTCCACAAATACAAAGTTATTGTCCTATATATTCACCCTTCTCCGCGTCCTCATTTCAAGTAGGATATTTCTACCAAAAATCCCTAATCCCCAAATCCCCTCATTGTATCTGCCTATGTCCAGATCTTCACCCGAGGTCTGATCCCCTCCCACCCGACGCTTAGGTTATTGTTTTGTTTATGTTCCAATGTGCGGAAAAGTGGTTGTATCATATCATGCCAATATCTTTATTAGTGCAACATTGGGGACTATATATGTATTTATTTAAAAATATTCGTATCTTATCTGTATTCATGCAACATAGACTGTTGTGATGATGTATTGATTTTTACCCAAACAAACTTGACAATACATGATCCTGGACTTGTGTATTGTACCAGTTGACCGCCCCATTTTCCGTGTGAATGCAGCTACTGCATGTTGCATCTCTCTTGTTGTTTTCCTAGTATCATCTAAAATATAAGTTGCACGAACTTGAATTCGAATACAAACACAAAACGAATTTGAAATACAATATTAGAAAATTTAAGTTGCTCATATCAGTTAGGAACATGGTGAATCTTGAAGCGAAGTTGATTCATGAGATATGATGTTGGACTTGTCCAATATGGAAATCATTTTAAGCCATATGGGCCAGTGTAATATTATATATAATGGATCAACTCCAGGTTGAATGTCACCGCGTTTCTAACAAGTGGTACTAGAGCCTAATGTTACAAGTTGGGATATCTTGAATTCTAATTAAATAATCTAGCCCCCAAGTCAGGTTCATCCACACTAGCAGAAGGGTGTGGTTCTGTAATGCTCCACTCCACGCTTTTATTAGCCAATTGAACATGCCAATTTGGCTTACAACTTTTAAAATTGAAAAAAAAAAAATTACAATGACTTAGTTCCATACATTATATCCCTTTATACAAAAATAATAATGCGCCTTCAGATCTCTAACTTCCGGATGATGATGGTCTTCTACAGTCTTGGAATGTCCAGCAGAACATCTAGTACATGTTGATGGGTCAGTACACTGGGGAATACACTAGTGAGCGGCAAAAACTAGACTCAACTGCAATCAAATAAGTAATTATGTGAGAAAATATTTTTTATTAACGGTGGTCTTTCTATCTTTTACCTATTTTCATTTCATGTCAATACTCAAATATAAGCCATATTTAATTTCAATACTTAATCAAAAACTATATTTTCTTCTTTCATTCGTCTAAGCATTAGATATTTCTTGAACAATAAACATTCCTTGCTACTCTTACCAAACACAATATTATTCTTAAACCATATTCAATCTTTAGGGACATGATAGAAGCTAACACTTAATACAGATTCTTTCTTATTTACATAAATTGTCCAAGACCAGTCATGAATACAACTTCTATCAGATAAAATACCCTGATGTAGAAGCTAAATAACAAGTAAACATTTCTTTCTTTCTTTCTGACCATAGAGCCGTAAGTCTGTTCTTCTTCCTTTCTTTCTTACAACCATGTCATGTTTTTTCTTTCTTTCTTTTTTTCTTTCTTTCTTTCGTATCATTTCTTACAAACAGTAAATTCTTTCCATACAATTCTATCTTTAGGAACATAAAATTATTCTTTCTTTCTACAGGCATAATAATAGTTCTTTCAATTGTATTAACAGTCTAACTCAAGAATGTAATTCTTTCGGTCTTTCTTTAACAAGTATAGCAATAGTTCATTATAAATGCATAGTCGCATTCATTCTTTCATTACAAGCATAGCAATAATTGTTTCAAATAGTCTATAACTTAAGCATGTAATTCATATCTTTTAATAACATACGATAAAGAGTCCATATGATCATTCTGTCAAGAGGATACATATTTAATCTAATTATTTTTTTAGTGATTATGAACCTTATTCTTAGCAACAAAGTATGTATCTATTCTTTATGGATTTTTTTATTAATCATAAAAGAACCATAAAGCGAAGTCTTGCTCACCCAGTACCAATGATGAAATATCTTCTTGTCCTAATAATGGAGCTTTTACTGAAGGCTTCTTCTTACTTAAGCCAGTAAACTAACATCTATAGAAATATAATACCACCGCTAGGAGTAGGGCATTACATAATATCCCACTGAGAAATAATTTTATCCACAAAACTTACCAATATCCCAAGCATTGATGGTCCTCTTTCCAGTGCCATCACCAATCAAGAAAACACACAATCAATGTAAACCCCCTCGATTAATTCTATAGATAGTCAGGTTTGGACTGGAAAAATTTTGGATTTAGCAGAAGATATTGAGGTTTAGAGTAGAGTTAAGTTTGTCTGTTATTTTAATTTATTTAATTAAAATTCTTGGGGTGCCCTATCATTGTTTAATTATCCGGAGCCCAATATCAGCCCATAAATTCCATCGGACTATTGTACTTCTGACTTGACTCGCCAATTTAGGTACTGGACTTTTTCGTCACTCAAAATCAAATTCGTTGTGCTCTAAATTAATTGCACAATTTTCTGTAACCGTAATCCATATTTAATTTTGTGTCGGACACCTGTGTCGTTACCCTCAATTTTGAGATACCAACTTAACCCGTTGAGCCGGACCAACTAAAGGGTCCAAGACTGACTCCAAGCCCCCACCATTTTTGACCTTTGTGTCATTTCCGAATTTTGACCCCAAGTGCCTCCATTTAATTTAAAAGCGCGGGACACTTTAATTCTATTTAAATCGGAGATACCAATTTTGCCTAATCCTTTTTAATACCCAATTAATCCCAATGCCCATTTAATTAAACTCGTGCCTCACACACAACACCCCCTCACCATGCAAATCATCAAACATAATTTTCTCCACAATTTTTGCATTATTTTATGTGTTCGTACAATTTTCCGAATTTAGGGGACTTAATTGTAATTTATTAATTTAGGTGTCCTCACCCCATTGGCCAAGGCCAAATGGAGAGGTTACAAATTGTTGACCGTAGTCAACACCTCTCCCCCTCCATTCCTCATGAAGAAATGATTTTTCTTATGTGAAATCCTAGCCCTCTATTTTAAATGGGAACATCTCCACCCTCCATCCAATGCACCCCTCCCTATAAAACCATCACCATCACCCTCACAACTCCCAAGCAGCCCTAATCCCAAGGAGCCTAGAAACCCCCCCTCTCTCTCTCTCTCCTCACTCCTCACTCCTCCATTTTTTATTCTACATGCAAACTCCTCCTTCTCCATAATATTTCTTCTTCTTCATCCTTTCTTCTTCCTCTTTCTTCTTCCTGGAGACCCGACCGGCCGGCCGACTGACTCGGCTCCGGCCAGCCGAGCACCCCGGCGGCTCCGGCCTACTGCCGGCGGCTCCAGCACAGCGCTCCGGCTGTGCAGCTCCGGTCCCCGCGACTGTGCGTTTCTCCCCGCGACTGTGCGCTTCTTCCCGCGACTGTGCGTTTCTCCCGCAGCGACTGCCGACCCACTGAGCAGTCGTCCCTCGCATGTGCCCGACTCTGGCCAACCCCGCACCGCACAGCTCCGGTGGTGCAGCCATTGCCCCTGGCCAGTCCATCACGACCGCTCCGGCAGTGTACATTCTCCCCTGCCGCTCCGATCCAGTTCCACCCCGCCGACTCCCACAGTACACTTCCCCCCCCGACTCCGGCAGTGCACATTCTCCCCACGACTCCGGCCCGGCCGTGCACCCCCGTCCGGCCGACCTCCCTGTCTAGCCCGACTTCGTTATCACCACCACCATTAGCTCCTATCACCACCACCATTAGCTCCTATCACCACTACTACTACCACCACTCGGCACCACCCCGCGGCCACCCTCCACCGGTCATGCTCCGGCGTCAACAACCTCGTCGAGGTCGACTCTCCCCCTCTCTTGTTTTTAATTCCAGAATTTAATATCAATTTAAATAGGATGTTATTTATATATATGGATGTGTGTATATTAGCTAGGGTTGTGTTTATATAATGTTGAAATATATGGTTAGTGTAGTGTAGTACTTGAACTATGTGATTAAGGTTTATATTAGTTAAGGCTAATGATGATTAATGTGAATGTGGATTTTAATGACTTGAGGTTGGGTTTAATGAGGGTTAATATGTTTTTAGGGTTTATGTATTATAGTGATCATGTATCTTGTGTTTAATGAGGTTGGATTTGGATGATGTACTTAGTTGGAGTTAGGGT
Source organism: Iris macrosiphon (assembly GCA_036927795.1). NCBI lineage: Eukaryota > Viridiplantae > Streptophyta > Magnoliopsida > Asparagales > Iridaceae > Iris > Iris macrosiphon. The sequence goes on from JAYESA010000004.1 coordinate 235,330,065, forward strand.
AAATGCAACTTGTGAGAATATCATTACGATATTGAGCATGTGATGATGATTGAAGAGGATGATCAAGGACTTGGGAATTTGGCTTGTGGTATATCAAAGAGGAGTATTTGTGATAGGTGGATTGTAGATTAGGGTTATCTTCTACATGAATTATAACAATTTAATTAAGTTATGTATTCGAGAAGAATTGGGTTTTTGACCTTTAAATAAATAATCGGGATCTATAGTACATGATGGAAAAATGTTAATTTAATTACGGAGAATTAAATCGAGGAGAGTGTACAGATGACTAGTTGATTTGACTATCCTACCGATAGTCAACTGTGGTCAACCCCCTAGCGTTTTGTCCCTGTGAGTCATAACTGAGACTGAGTTTAGGTGTAGATGTGTGTCGCATCCCTGCTTGACGTAGAATAGATTATTGATTCTGGTTTGTATCTCATCTCTAGGTACTGCGGGACCTGAGGACTTGGACACGGTACCGGATCCCCGTCATCAGCAGCCGCACGCAGGCAAGTGTACCTTGCCACCCTGTATTTCAGATTACAGATATTTGTTGTTCTTTATGTACATTGTGCGCGTATTTATGTTGACGTTCGATACTTCGCATCCGGATCACAACCGGGTGCTGACATTAGACGTAACGTCTTAGAATAATTGATAGATGCTTCATAGTACCTCGATGCACGTACCTGAGTATATCGATACCCCAGGACACACTCATACACTATGATCGTGCCAAATTCCTGTATCCTGATACTGACATCATGACCAGAGACTGGGACGACTTTAGGGTCGCATATGTTGAGTTAATTCTGTGTGTCGAGACTGTAGTTAGAGGTTCAGGTTCAACGCACAATCGTTGACCGCTTGGAAAGGGGAAGACAATTACTAGACGTTTGGGCTCCTCTGCACGCGCTTATATATATATATGTAGTATCTATGTAGTGATCTTGTATCTAGTGTAGTGGTATCACCCATGTGACTCTTTGCCCGGAGCTGCGGTACGGCCCGTGTGTTTCCGTGTCCGGAGCTACAGTTTTATTTTAGAAAGCCCACGCGTCGAACATTGTCTTCAAACTGTGTCACACTTGTTTGGTTATGATAGAGTACCCTGTTGTTGCACTTGTAATTTTCTGTTTACTTGGCATGCTATATTTTTGTACCTTGTTACGTCCCTCTGAGGACCTGGTTCCCTGCCAGTTTTGCAGCATAGATGATTACAGAGCATTTGGAGTTGCTGTTGGTGTCGCATGTCTCGCGAGTATGGTACCAGGTACTCACATTTTATCTACCGGCATTATGGTTACTTGTTTCATATTGATTATTCATCTGTTGTTGTAGCCTAGTCTTTGTAGACTCATCTCTTCTCGAGTCTATTCGAGTTTGTGTGTTATTGGGCGGCCGACTTTAGCACATATAGCTCTTTCTTGTATACTGATGTACATTGTGGATTGAGACATAGAGATTTATATTTATGGGATATCTAGATAGTGCCTTTATATTACAGCTTATACGTATTCGAGTCAGACTAGAGTCTGGTCGAATGCGTAGCTGGCGTGTCACGTATTCCTGGTCCTATATATTTTAGGACTGAGGCGTGACAATCAACAAAATATCCCCTAGCATCATAGAAAATATTTATGGACTTATTGTATGAAAGTTTCATCTTATCAACAATATTAAGGAAGCTAATGGATTTCTGATTAAGGAAACATCTTTGAATTAAAATAAACCAAGAGAGGGCTAAAGAAAATGAACCTGACTCTGATACCATTATGCCATACCCCGATCTCGGAGGTACCGAATATTCACCACTAGGTATGATGACGTACAAGCCTAAGTTGTGCTTGTATAAGGCACGAACTTGTACATTAACAAAATAGACTGATTAGATAGTGAACCAGCAAAACATTAATGAAGAAAACCAAATACCAATAATGAAATAAGAACTCAATCTCTTTTATTCATAACTTTCAGCGATTACAAAGACTTTCAATAGCCAACTAAACATACTAACTTGGCTTAAAACTTACGAAACTGAAAAAAATTATAATGACTTTTCCATATATTATATCCCTTTATATAAAAATAATAATAATGCGACTTCAAATCTCCATATTCTAAAGGATGTGGGTCTTTTACTGTCTCGAAAAGTCTAGCAGAACATCTAGCACCTATGGAGGTGGGGGTCAGTACACTAGAGAATGTACTGGTTAGTAGTAAAACTACACTCAACTGAAAGAATTTACCAAGTAATTGTGTGAGAAAATATTATTTTATTAACGGTGGTCTTTTTGTCTTTTACCTACTTTTATTTTATGTCAATACTCAAACGAAAGCCATATTTAATTTCAATACTTAATCAAAAGCCATACTTTATTCTTTCATTTATTCAAGCATTAGAAACTATTTCATGAACAATAATCATTCCTTGCTACTTTTACCAAACACAACATTATTCTTAAACCATATTCAATTTTGGGACATGATAGATCTTAATACAAATTGATCTTAATAGAAATTCTTTCTTATTTACATGATAGCAATATTTACTTAATAAGGATTCTTTCGTATGAACAATTTGCCATAGGAAATATATAACGAAAGAAACATCACTAATACAGTAATTCTTACCAATGATCGACTATCCATACATGCAACAAACAAGTATTGGAATAATATATATATATATATATATATATATATATATATACACACACACACACACACACACACATAATTTTATATCCTTCTTTGTATGAAATTGTTAGGCTTGCAACAATATTATCCTTAGTATGCGATCTAGCTAGATGATTGTCCATGGATGACTTCCCATAATTAGAAGTTGGGACATATAAGCACATCTCTCTAATAGACATGACACTCCCCTGAACGCAAAAAAATACAAGTCTCAGGGCATTCCATCTTTTCTAGGCCAATACGATCACGATGCCTCGACAATCGATCGAGAGACTAAAACTAGTGCACAAGTTGTCCAAGACCAATACATGAATACAACTTCTATCAAATAAAATACTATGATGCATCAGTTGAATAACATGTAAACATTTCTTTCTTTCTTTCTTTCTGACCATAGAATTTGTAGCTCTATTCTTCCTTTCTTTCTTACGACTATGTCATTTTTTTTCTTTCTTTTATAGCATTTCTTACAAATAGTACATGTCCTTTCTATATAATTATATCTTTACAATATATGATAAAGGAACATAAAATCATTCTTTCTTTCTACATGCATAGCAATAGTTATTTCAATTATATTAACAGTCTAACTCAAGCATAGAATTCTTTTTGTCTTTATTTAACAAGTATATCAATAGTTCATTATAAATGTGGAGTCTCATTCTTTCTTTCATTACAAGCATAGCAACAGTTCTTTCAAACAGTATATAACTTAAGCATGCAATTCTTATCTTTTGACAACAAACGATAAAGAGTCCATGCGACCATTATGTTAATATCATAATATTTCACGCAATTATCAATCTAGTGATTACGAACTTTATTCTTAGCAATAAAGCATGCAACCATTCTTTATGGGTTCTTTATTAACAATATGAGAATCAGAAAGCAAATGTCATGCCCCAATCTCCCGCATGCTCGATCATTCCCGTTGAACGTGAATCACCACGTTCCAGCGCTCTCGCGGGATTATCGTTCTCATCGGGATGTGATACTGTACGAGCTGGAGTTGCGCTCGTACAAGGCGATGATGTCAAACATCAAAGTTATCATCGAAACGACCAAGTTGTAGCAAAATTCAAGTATTATGTACCAAGCACACATCAGAGAATATGCAGCGAAGCTCCCGATAGGGTCCAAATAAAAATGCCACAAAGGAGAATGACGCAAAGGCGATGCAACACTCTTGCTCTTTCTCTTGCCCACAAAGGTACTTATCATTCCATATATCATGCCTCGTATATCCAAGCAGTGCCACTACACTGCGTACCTGAAATAATATCCACAAACGTGGGTCAGTACACGGCTGTACTGGTGAGCGGGGTAACCTACTCGTCTAAACCGATACTAAGTAGAATAGTGAATGCAAACAGTTATATGGTGATCTTTCTACTTGAATCCTAGATTTATTTTATGGCAAAGGTATGACATGTTAAGGAAAACTATAAAGCAGGTTAAGCATGCAAGCATTCAACTCAAGCAAAATATACAAGCAGATATATCCAACTCAAAAAAAAACTAGCATACAAACCATCATACTCAAACCCAAGCAACGTGTGAACCTATCGGACCATAATCCAAGCCTCAATATCCATCCTTAATCCAAGCCTTATTAACCCAATCATCGATATACACACCCTTGCCGAGGCAAGGTGGCCGCCGCCCACACGAAAGCACAAACCAAACCAAACCAAACCAAACCAACTCTTATCTATATGAAGTCACTGGCCAAACCATAAAAGACTAATCAACTGCAGTTCTACCCTATCCAGACTGAGTAGCTAGCCTGCCTGATCATATCGAACTGTCGACACCGCGCCCAAGGCACGTTACCATTGTCTCCTTCATGGCCGAACGGTCCCGGTGCCCCGGAGCATATCTCGTTCGAGGAAACCAAACCCTGTGTGCAACAGGTTGTCCGTAACCAATGCAGACACCAAGTAGGTATGGCGAGAGAATCGAGCCTTCTCGCCCCACCAAACGATCCTAGCCTCAATCCAACCAACTATCCATAACCATTCTCCAACTTATATCCCAAGACACAATCTCAAGTTTTCTCCATAGGCACTATGTCGCTTCTCGATGTCACGCCCCAATTTTGTGGAATCAAAAGTTGTCCCCCGGGCATGACGTCGTGCATGCCTAGGTTGCGCATCACACAAGGCTATGGTATTTTTGCATAACGAGCACATATTTAGAGTACGCAGATAATTGAAACACAAGTTAAAACATGGAAAAGTTCTCTTTATTAATAATGAACATCTTTTACAAACTCTTGAACGAGTCAGATAATTGCCGTAAGGGCTTACAAAAGTGGACTCAAAATGAGATAACTGTCATGTACATTACATCCTTTACTAAAGCTTCAAAATAAGAGACCTCCAGGCGGAACAATCGATTTTCCACGAAGCTGCGTGAGTATGGGAACGAGCTCCTAGAAACTTTAAAAGACTTCTTCTTTGCACAATCAGGCCGTACAATTTGATGGACTGGATTGGGAAGTGGCTTCAGCTCATCGCAGGATCTCCTTAGTGCGGGAAACCTGTTTCAACGAGGGTCAGTACATCGAAATGCACTAGTGAAGGCGAATTAACCCAATTCTACCAATCAACACATTGATTATGTGAAAGCATACAAGTTATTTGTGGTCTTTCTATCTTGCCTTAGTTCATTTTACAAGCAAGCATTGATATAAAAATTTATTAAAATAAACTTGCCACCGTTCGGTGACTTTTACCTGCCCGTCTGAACCACCTGCATAATACTTACCATATCCTTCCCACGAAGACACAAGTTAGCTTGCACAGGTTTAAATATACGAGGGGATCACTGGCAGGTTGTCATAATGGACGGTTTAGTCTCGGGATGGAATGACATGCAATGCAAGAAATATGAGGCATCACAAGCCACTCCATCCGAAGCAGACAACTATCAGGAGTTTCGTCCGGGTCGGATCAGTGCCAGTGCCCCAGCGACCGTCCGCAGGAACTAAGACCTTGTGTACAAGTTTTCCATGATCAGTGTAGTCTACTAAGTTATTAATTAAGGAAATTCAGGGCAATTTCAAGTACAAGACAAGTAACAGGGCAAGATCTATTTTGCATAGTCTTCCTGTTCAGTTTATTGCATGGCAGGATGAGTTCTATATACAGCACAATTTATAGAAGAAGTATACATTCTAACTTGAAATTTATGCATATGAAGAACATTCTAAATGAACTAGCATGCAATAAGGTAAATGTTCACAAGTTGATTGACAAATATAAGTAGTCCAAGTTTATTTCTTTTTATCTTGACATCTTTTAGTTATTATGGTATTGTTTGATTGGGGCAAGCAAGAAAGCAAGATTTTTAGATGTGAAGACTTGAAAGAAGGGTCAACTGAATCGAATATAAGCCACTCACAAGTTGGTTGGTGAAAGAAAAGAAAAGAGGTGCTTCAGGACTCCGCTCGCACGTCGTCTACTACACGATCACCTGCATTGCCACGAACAGCTGATCAATACCTCTTCTACTCTTTCCAAGCTCAAAATTAAAGTGCAGTTCAACGAACGAAAATAATAAAATCTATCGAAACCGTTCAAGAAAATGCAAACAAATCCGAAAACCAACTCAAAGCACGAAAGCAACAAGGCGACAACAAAAACTAGGCAAGAAAACTTGCAGCGGAGATGTCCCTCTTGACTCTGCCACTAAGTCTATCCTCGGGACATGGTCCACTGAATATGGAAATCGATTCCGAAGAAGCAAATCCATAACGAGGATAAGATCTTGTTTCAATCTATCCCGTTATGAATGATACCGACTTATATTTCTTGTATTTCTTAGCCGCGCTCCCCGAATAGGGGGAACAGGGCACCACATCCTAACCAACTAATTGGTAGTTTCATCTATGAAACTTAGGAATAGAATCTACCACTATAAAAAAATAAAGGAAACCTTTTCCTTATCTCAGACTCAAGCTCCCAAGTAGATTCTTCGACCGAATAATTTCTCCAAAGCACGCGCACGAGAGGAACCGAATGACTTTGAAGCAGCTTCTCTTTTTGATCCAAGATCCGCACAGGTTGTTCAACATAAGTTAAGTCTGTCTTGAGGTCCAGTTGATCAAGATCCACCACATAACTCGGGTCATACACGTACTTCCTAAGCTGTGAAACATGGAAGATATCGTGCACTTCTGATAGTGACGGTGGCAGGGCAATCTGATACGCGACTGGGGAGACTCGCTTTAGTATCTCGAACAGACCGACGAATCTTGGACTTAGCTTTCCCTTTGCTCCAAATCTGGTAACTCCTCGCATGGACGAGACTTTGAGGAATACTCAATCACCTTCTAAGAACTAAAGGGGTCGTCGGTGCGTGTCTGTGTAGCTTTTCTGGCGACTCTGTGCTACCTTCAGCCGTTCTCGGATCAAACAAATTTTTTGGACAGTTTGCTCCACAAGCTCAGGGCCAAGAATTTGCCGTTCACCAACTTTATCCCAACAGATTGGGGATCTGCACTTTCACCCATACAATGCCTCATACAGTGTCATCTGAATGCTGGATTGATATCTATTGTTGTATGCAAATTCAGCTAATGATAGATGCATGTCCCAACTAGTCTTCAAGTCCAAGACGCAGAGTCGTAGCATGTCTTCAAGGATTTGGTTGACTTTCTCTGTTTGGCCGTCTGTCTGAGGATGGTAGGCGGAGCTGAACTTCAACTTTGTCCCCATTGCTGACTGCAGGCTTTCCCAGAAGCGTGATAAGAATCGACCATCTCTATCGGAGATAATAGATACGGGCACACCGTGGAGTCGAACGATCTCGTTGAGGTAGATCTGGGCCAGGCGGTCGGCACTCCAAGTACTTTTGATAGGCAAAAAGTGAGCTGACTTGGTGAGTCGATCAATGATAACCCAGACGGCATCATTCCCCGTTGCATCTTCGAAAAACCAACAATAAAATCCATCGTTATATGTTCCCATTTCCACTCCGGTATAGCAAGGTTCTGCATCACTCCGTCCGGCTTCTGGTGCTCGGCCTTTACCCTCTGACAAGCCATGCATTACGACACGAACAATGCCATATCTCTTTTCATATCGTGCCACCAAAACATTGTATGGAGATCTTGATACATCTTTGTGCTATCCGGATGTGAAGTATAACTTGCATAGTGGGCTTCCGTGAGTATCTATTTTCTGAGGGTTGCATCATTAGGAATGCACAATCTCTCCTTTACTCGCATCATCCCGTTCGTGCTTACCGCAAAGTCGGTTGCCTTTCCTACTGAGATAAGACCTTGCATATTTTGCAAGAATAGGTCATCCTTCTGAGCGGACTTGACTTTTTCTAACAAGTCAGGTTCGAGGCGCAGTTGTGCCACTTGCGCCCCCTTTTGTAACTGATTTTAAGTGTAATGCCCAAAGTTTCAAGATTCTGACACAGCTTTTCATCGATAGCCAGGCTCCCAACGAACACTCGACTCAGTGTATCAGCTACAAAATTATCCTTGCCCGGGGTGTATCTGATCATCAAGTCAAAATCGCTAAGGAGTTCAAGCCAGCTCCATTGACGAAGATTCAAATCCTTTTGTTTATAGAGATATTTTAGACTTTTATGGTCCGTATAGATCTCGCACGGTACACCATAGAGGTAGTGGCACCACAACTTCAGTGCGAATACCACCGTTGTGAGCTCTAGGTCATGTGTTGGATAGTTCTTCTTGTAAGGCTTTAACTGCCTCAACGCAAAGGCTATCACCTTATCCCTCTGCATAAGGACACATCCTAATCATTTTCCTGAGGCGTTGCTATATATCTTAAAGTCATCAGGTCCGTCCGGAAGGATAAGAATTGGTGCTGAGACAAGTCGCTGCTTTAACTCCACAAATAAAGCTTCGCAGTCGTCCGTCCACGCAAACGTTACTCCCTTCCAAGTGAGCTAGGTCAGAGGCGAGGCGATTCTTGCAAAATCCTTTATAAATATTCTATAGTAGCCTACTAGACCAAGGAAACTCCGAATGTCGCTAGCTGACTCAGACCGTTTCCACTTCATGATGGCTTCTATTTTCTTTGGGTCAACCGAGATGCCCTCTGCAGAAATAATGTGCCCAAGGAAGGATATGCTATCCAACCAGAACTCGCACTTACTGAGCTTTGCGTACAACTTGTTGTCTCGAAGAGTTTGAAGCACCATCAGCAGATGTCCTGCGTGTTCATCCTTATTCTTCGAGTACACTAAGATGTCGTCTATAAAAACTACCACGAACTTGGCGAGGAAGGGTCAAAACACACGATTCATTAAATCCATAAAAGCAGCAGGAGCATTCATTAGTCCAAATGGCATAACAGAAAACTCGTAATGTCCATAGCGGGTTCGGAATACAGACTTTGGCATGTCCTCTGTTTTAATCTTTAGTTGGTGGTAGCCCGAGCGAAGATCAATTTTTGAGAACACCGATGCCCTTTGCAGCTGATCGAAGAGGTCATCTATCCTGGGCAGGGAATATTTGTTTCTGATAGTAACCTTATTCAGCTCCCGATAATCGATGCAGAGTTGTAACGTCCCATCCTTTTTCTTTACGAAGAGTACAGGAGTGCCCCAAGGAGACACGCTCGGACGGATGAACCCACGATCTAGCAGTTCCTGAAGTTGGCACTTTAACTCCTTTAGTTCAGCAGGGGCCATTCTGTACTGAGCCTTAGAAATCGGTTGAGTATTTAGGAATGTGTCGATGGTGAACTCGATCTCTCGATCAGGTGGCATGCCGGGTAGTCCACTCGAAAACACATCAGGGAACTCCGCTACAACGAAAGAAGACTCAACGTTTGCGTAATCTAGCTGCGTATCCTGAACCGACACTAAGTATCCCTTGAAGCCAGAGTGTAGCATCCGTGGCCAAAATTACTATGCAGGCCCTAGACGCATCAGTTACTGGACTACTCATGTAGCAGAATTCGGCTTCTCCAGGTAGGCGAAAGATGACTCGTTTCTCTGCACATTCGATAGTTGCCGAGCAAGCGCCAAGCCAATCCATCCCCAAAATGATGTCTTAATCCCGAACATCTAGGACTAACACATCGAGCGAGAGTTTTCTTCCTCCAATACAGACTTAACCGCCTTGACATACTGAACGGACAGGTACTTTCGTGCCCGAGGGGGTGCTAACGCTAAGATCTAAATATAATGGTGATATTTCTATATTGTTTTCCACGGGGAAATTCGTGGATATAAAGCTATGCGTTGCACCATAATCAAATAGTGTAGGTATGTTATTGAAAAGCAATATACCTGACACAACGGTGTCCGATGCCAGGGCTTCTTTCCGTGTTATAGTGTACACCCGGCCTTGAGCTTGACAACGCTCTTGCTGCGGCACGGCTCGATTGGCTTGGGTACTGAGGCAGGATTTGGATGCTGAGGGGGGAGTGGACAGTTATTAATCTGATAGGTTAGATCACCACAACGGAGGCATGTGCCAAGCTTCTTACGACAGACGTTTTTGATGTGCCCCCTTCTGCTGCAGTAGGTACAACATTGCCCCTGATTTTCTCTCTGATGCCCATCGTTATTTGGATGCTTTGTAGCGTTGTTTCTTTTTTTGTTGCTATAACGCTTATGATTGGAAGTATGTACAGTGCCAGCAGCAACTGTAGGATACTGCAGTTCGAGAGAAAGGGCATGGTTGAGGACTTCCCACATCTTCTGGTACTGAGGAATGACCACGTGCGCATGGATGGCAGGTCGCAGGCCACTTTCAAATCGTCTTGCACGACTCGCCGCATCAGGTAAATAGGAGCTTGCAAACTTGGCGAGCCGGTTGAACTCGGTGGAGTACTGCATTATGGTCATACTACCTTGACGTAGCTGCACGAACTCGTTCTCCTTCTGCCGATGAACAGGAGGGGGTATGAACTCCTTTTCGAACGTGCCACCGAAGGTATCCTATGCGATCGTCTCCTCTTCATCGTCAAGTGGAAAAGATCTTCGATGCACGTCCCACCAATCGTGCGCATTCAAGCAAAACTGTAGTTGGGCACATGCGACTCGCTTCTGCTCAGTTACCTCTAGAAGTTTGAAGTGATCCTCAAATTCTGCAAGCCAATCTAGAGCCACGATTGGGTCTTCAGTCCCTTTAAACGGCGTATTGCACACCTTCTTAAAGTCAGCAAAGTCGAAGGTAGTCACATCCTTCTTCCTTGGATTTTAAGATATTTTGACTTCAAGCGCGGGTTGCTCCACCGACGTCGCTGCTATTGCCGCGGAATGGTTGGAGGCTAAGGTCTGCACGATCTGTTGCAGGATATCTACCTGCTTCTGTTGGACTGTAAATCGGACTTCTAGATTGTCTTCAAACTTGCTCTAGCTCTCTTTCGTGCGGTTCTCGGCTTGTTCATAATGAGCCTCATCTCTCTGTTGGCTAGCCTCAAGCATACGGATCATCTGCTGAATGGGATCGACATGGAACATGGCTCACTGATTTCGTGAACTTTCTGATGTGCCAGAACTACTTTCTTGGGCTTGGGTTCCACCCGGTGCTAGCGATGATGCTTGCGCTTGAGTCATTCCTTCAAAGGAAGGTAACTTAAATCAGGATCATAGTATATTATGGACTTATTGTATGAAACGTATCTTAGTTTGGCCTAACGAGTTTAAGAGTTCGTATTGGAAATAGATCGGTAAAGGAAATTTTCTGATACGAGGGTCAAAGGAACTTGAAGTTGTGCTCAGATACCAATATGTTACGCCCCGATTCCGTAAAATCGATAGTCGTCCTCCGGACATGATGCCGTGCGTGCCTAGGTCGCGCATCGCACAAGGCTAAGGTATTTTTGCATAACGAGCACATATTCAGAGTACGCAGATAATTGAAACACAAGTTGAAACATGAAAAAGTTCTATTTATTGATAATGAATATCTTTACAAACTCTTGAATGAGTCAGATAATCCTCGCATGGGCTTACAAAAGTGGACTCAAAATGAGATAACTATCATATACATTATATCCTTTACTAAAGCTTCAAAATAAGAGACCTCCAGGCAGAATAATCGATTTTCCATGGAGCTGCATGAGTATGGCAACGAGCTCCTGGAAACTTCAAAAGTCTTCTTCTTTGCACAATAAGGCCGTGCAGTTTGATGGACTGGATTGGGAAGTGGCTTCAGCTCCTCGCAGGATCTCCTTAGTGCGGGGAACCTGTTTCAACGAAGGTCAGTACATCGAAATACACTGATGAAGGCGAGCTAACCCAACTATACCAATCAATACGTTGATTATGTGAAAGCATGCAAGTTATTTGTGGTCTTTCTATCTTGACTTAGTTTATTTTACAAGCAAGCATTGATATGAAAATTTACTGAAATAAACTTGCCACCGTTCGGTGTCTTTTACCTGCCCGTCTGAACCACCTGCACAATACTTACCATGTCCTTCCCTGCCACGAAGACACAAGTTAGCTTGCACAGGTTTAAATATACGAGGGTATCACTGGCACGTTGCCATAATGGACGATTTAGTCTCGGGATGGAATGACATGCAACGCAAGGAACATGAGGCATCACAGGCCACTCCATCCGAAGCAGGCGACTAGCAGGAGTTTTGTTCGGATCGGATCGGTGCCAGTGCCCCAGTGACCATCCGCAGGAACTAAGACCTTGTGCACAAGTTGTTGGTGATCAGCATAGTATACTAAGTTATCAATTGAGGCAATTCAGGGCAATTTCAGGCACAGGACAAGTAACAGGGCAAGATCTATTTTGCGTAGTCTTCATGTTCAATTTATCGCATGGCATGATGAGTTCTATACACAACAAAATTTATAGAAGAAGTATATATTCTAACTTAAAATTTATGCATATGAAGAACATTCTAAATAAACTAGCATGCAATAAGCTAACCGTTCATAAGTTGATTGACAAGCATAAGTAGTCCAAGTCTATTTCTTTTTATCTTGACATCTTTTAGTTATTATGGTATCATTTGATCGGGGCAAGCAAGAAAGCAAGATTTTTAGTTGTGAAGACTTGGAAGAAGGGTCAACTGAATCGAATATAATCCACTCACAAGTTGGTTGGTGAAAGAAAAGGAAAGAGGTACTTCAGGACTCCGCTCGCACATCGTCTACTACACGATCACCTGCATTGCCACGAACAGCTGATCAATACCTCTTCTACTCTTTCCAAGCTCAAAATTGAAGTACAGTTCAACGAACGAAAATAATAAAATCCATCAAAATCGTTCAAGAAAATGCAAACAAATCCGAAAACCAACTCAAAGTACAAAAACAACAAGGCGACAGCAAAAACTAGGCAAGAAAACTTGCAGCGGAGATATCCCTCTTGACTCTTCCGCTAAGTCTATCCTCGGGGCACGGTCCACTGAATATGGGAATCGATTTCGAAGAAGCAAATCCATAACGATGATAAGATCTTGTTTCAATCTATCCCGATCAAACGATACCGACTTGTATTTCTTGTATTTCTTAGTTGCGCTCCCCGAATAGAGGGAACGGGACACCACACTCGACACAGTGTTCCAATTGGTGCAACACCCCTTCGCTCAAAAAACTCTATGGCACAATGCCCCAACAGTGGCACAATGCCCTCACCGATGCAATTGTCCAGTTTCGAACCACAACTGCACGCTTTGCTTGACAAAGCGCCCAACTGATACTCGTACACGAATGCACGCTCGCTCGCCCGCCTGCCCGAAGTACCTCGATGTTCCATACAAGATGATCCACTCAAGCTCCAACTGCCTAACACAAAACAACTCAAGCCATAAATCGTATCCTACCAAACGACGCACACTCTATGCACGTCATAATGTAGTGATTTTCAAGTTCCAGTCCAAGTGTTCAAGCAATTATGTGTGTTCCATATTATTAGGCATAAAGGAGTAGAGGAGAAGGTACAGAGCTCACTCACTGAGTCTGATTTCGTTAAGCACCCTGCCTTGCCGATACGGCCAATCCCTTGAATCCGTGGTCCGATGCAAAGCACGATCTACTCAATTGGTATGACCGTACGAGCAGGCCGTGCTCTCCAAATCATCCGACCAATCGGACTAAGGAAGATGACATTATCGCTCCAATCCAGCTATCCCAGTACTGCTCTGAACGGATAGCTGATTCCATCGAACTCCGCTTGCGATCTGTACATAAAACTAACTTAAATCAATACTTGCTCCCAAATCCAACAAATTAAAATGTAACCATCTATTGTCTCATTCAATCAGACTCAACATAATACAGCGTGCGTTTGTGGGACATTACATAATATATCACTTAGAATCAGGTTCGTCCTCGAACTAAACTAGTTTCCATTCCTTATCGCATGCCGCTTGCCCAATTCATAACTCTGCTCCATGCAACTCATATTCTCTTGATCCAAACTCAGCATCTCGCTCGCGTTGAACTCTCACACAAATTCTATATTCCCATATCCTCCTTGCAGCTCAATAAGAATTCCTCATATCGCTTAGTTTTGGATCATACACATATTTAAGGCATTCCTGAAATACATGTTATTCTATTGAGCTTAGCGATAGCAAATTTGGACAAGTTACAAGGGTATCTTTATGTCTGAGGCATTCATTCACTTCACTCCCAATTGAACCAATCCTGACGTTCATCCCAACACATTCGCACAAGCGCTATTCTCAAATACGATAATTTTCTACTAACGATCTTTCCACCTGACTCAAATCAGTTCGTGTTCCAACTCATTCCATCCAACTATTTATGAATCTACACTAGCATCGTCCAAGATCAACCAACAAAACTCTACCATGACTCTAATCGCATAATATTCTGCAAGCACCATCTTCAAATATTATTTCATGCTCCGAACGATCATCACAACTGATACTACCCCCGCTAGGCAACTTACCCAATATTAAACTATGCTCTTAGTTCATCTCAGCCTAACACCTCTTCTTCAATCTCAATACCTCACTGGGTGAACATCTATATTGAGGTTCATGTGATCCACGAAGATTTTGTCGCCACATCATAGGGATAGTGTCGCCATGATTTCAACGTGGATACAATCGCCATAATTCCTAGGTCTCGCATAAAATAGTTCTCTGCGCTACTTCCACTTCCTCGAAGCATAGGATATCACCCTAGCCTTCTGTACGAGCATGCATCCCAGACTAAGTTCTAATGCATCTTGTAGATCTGAGGCACATTGCCACATCCGGTAGTGCAAGGATTTAATCTGAACGAGCCGTTGTTTTAACATCTCAAAGCTAGTCACACAGTCGTCAATTTATATGAATGTTATTCCCTTACGGGGCACGACGAGTCAGAGGCGATGCCATCTTCAAAAATCTGCGACTCTGAATCTCATTAGTTGACTTAGGTCATTTTTATCATCGCTTCGATCTTCTGGCTACATCTTCAGCTGAAGGCTATCCCAAGAAACTCTCAAATCCAACACTCAGTCACTTAGACCTATCTCTAATATACATCACTCATATCCACCCTCAACGTATTCCCAAATGCGCCATCGCAAGGGTCGTTCTATGGTTCTACAATATTTATCTCTGATTTAGTGGTCAAGTTGCTAGGGTTAGTTGTCCCGAAGCTAAGCTTTATAATTGTAAGTCATCACGATGGACAGTTACTACGAACCGTGCTATATCTTCTCTACAAATCTGAGCCATAATCCAACCATCCAATCCGAATTAACTTCTGAATCTGAGCACTTCATGCACTACCTCTGACGATCTGTCAACCAAATGCTGCTTAACCACCTAAAGTATCACTATCTATCCAAGCCACAAATCGAGAACTGTGCTCGCTGAAACTGTCTTCCATCACTCCGCTGTTCTGTCCTGAATTTATTAAAAATTTCGAACTGCCATGTTCGACTTCTTGCATTACCACTTTTAATGATTTCCGAAACCATAGACTTGGTCCGATTCTTATCAGGTTGCCATATTTCATAGTGCACGTCCAACTGCTCGAGCAATACAGTAATTTTCTTCAGCGTTGCTCTCTCGTTTAGCTATCTTCAAAAGTCCATCCGCCATAATCTTTGCTCTTGTTTCATTCCTTAGCCCATCTTGATTTCTCTATGTTTCGATTAGTCCACACACTATCAATGACTCGTGCATGAGTTCTAACACAAATCTTAAATCATATTACCTTTACTTGTTGCCTCCATCTATCTCGGGACTGCAAGTGTTAACTTCCAATCTGACTTAACATCAACTAGACTTGCCTTATATCCGTTCACGTCTTCCGGAGAATCCGTCCACCATCATTGCACCATTTAGCCAAATTTTACTTTCGCTAAACCTGAGTCAAACTTCTCGAGCGCCAATATCCAAAATCCTTCCAATTCATACGAATCCATCACATTGCCCCTCCAAACCAAATCGTATTTTATTACTCAACCAATAGCTCCAATGTGTTACCAAAATTCGTAGTCCGTGCTAGCTATCCTTCGATACACTCAACGCTCGCTCAAGCATATCCCAACTGTTTGTTCCTTATGCTCAACTATATCTTTGAATCCATGAATGCTTCACCGAACTTTCAAATCGTGCAAGCAAACTTTGATATTCAGCTTTCCATCTGATCGATCTTAACTATTTCCATTACTTGGTATGCATCAATCCTTCAAATTCTAAACACTCTTTCCATTGCTTGTTTCGTTCTCGTCCATCACTCAAGTCCAACAATACATCCATTTGCACAAGTCCGTTCTTGATCACTCAAGTCTAATATATCAAAGAATACCTGAGTCAAATTCTATTGCACCATATACCACTTGGAAAAAGAGTCGCCCTCGCGCTTACTCTGTGTCAACGAACATCTATTCCAAACTAACTATTCTGGGATAAACTTGTCGATCGCAACTCAACATTCGCTTGCTACATGTTCCATTTTCTAACTCAGTCGATGTGCACCAACCAACTTATATTCATGTTATCCGCATCCGTTGCGGTAATTCCATTGATGTCTATCCAAAATATTCCAATTCCACTTAACTATGTGATATACCATATACCACTCAGAATCAAGTCACTCCTCATGTCACCCTTCCTTGCACTGATCCAAGATCCGTTTGAACCATCCCTTATGCATTATCCTATCATCCCCAACTCAAGTCTGACACTAAACTCAGTCAACGCATGAACCATCTAACTCTTTTATCAATCTCGTTATACAACTTGTGCCATGTTCTATTCTCAATACTTCCAACTATTCTCAAACCGTCCGATATTTTTGCTACACGAGCAACCCGTGCAATGATCTCTTCCAAGTAATACAACCCAATACCCAACTGTTCCTCATATTTGTTATACGAGAAACTCGTGCAATGCTATCCTGATATCCCCAAGCGTACTCAAACCTGCTCAGCCAATGCTCTCTTTGATATACCTAGCCAAAAATCAAAGTCCATCCAACACATTCGCTACACGAGCAACTCGTACAACGATCCATTCTCATCCGATGCTTCTACTCATAATATGCCACATAACCAATCTCGTCTTCCAACCAACTGCTCCACTGATACAACTAGAATCTTCCCGAACGAAAAGCCAAACCAACACAATGATACCTCTCAACTTGTTGCACAAATGCAATAACACCACATAATTTGTTGCACTAATGCAACAACACCCGACGATGCTACACGATATATCAAAAATCAACCAAAGCAACGTAACAAAGAACAACATGCACCCACAACCAACAAATATATAGACTTATTGCATAAAATATCCCATGCGGTATCGAGTAGAGCCAAGAGCCAAACGACACACGGAAGCTATTTAGACTTTATGATGAACCAAAGGACAAATTCGAGGAAATGAACTAGACACTCTGATACCAATTTGTCATGCCTCAATCTCCCGTAAGATCGATCGTCCCCGCTGAACATGAATCGCCATGTTCCAGCGCTCCCGCAGGACAATCATTCTCATCGGGACGTGATGTCGTACGAGCCTGGAGTTGCACTCGCACCAGGCGATGATGTCAAACATCAAAGTTATCATCAAAACGACCAAGTTGTAGCAAAAGTCAAGTATTGTGTACTAAGAACACATTAGAGAATACGCAGCGAAGCTTCTGATAGGGTCCAAATGAAAATGGCATAAAGGAGAATGCCGCAAAGGCGATACAACACTCTTGCTCATTCTTTTGCCCACAAAGGTACTTATCATTCCATACATTATGTCCCGTATATCCAAGCAGCACCACTACACCTGCATACCTGAAATAATGTCCACAAACGAGGGTCAGTACACAGCTGTACTGGTGGGTGGGGTAATCCACTCGTCTAAACCGACACTAAGTAGAATAGTGAATACAAACAGTTATATGGTGATCTTTCTACTTGAATCCTAGATTCATTTATGTCAAAGGTATGACATATTAAGAAAAATTGTAAAGTAGGTTAAGCATGTAAGCATTCAACTCAAGCAAAATACAAGCAGATATATCCAACTAAAAAGGAAACTAGCATGCAAACCGTCATACTCAAACCCAAGCAACGCGTGAACCTATCAGACCACAATCCAAGCCTCAATATCTATCCTCAATCCAAGCCTTATTAATCCAATCATCAATATGCACACTCTTGCCGAGGCAAGGTGGCCGCCGCCTACACGAAAAGCACAAACCAAAGCAAAGCAAAGCAAACCAACTCTTATCTATATAAAGTTACTGGCCAGCCATAAAGGACTAATCAACTGCAGTTCTACCCGATCCAGACTGAGTAGCTAGCCCGCCTGGTCGTATCGAACTGCCAGTACCGCGCCCAAGGTCCGTTACCATTGTCTCCTCCATGGCCGAACGGTCCCGATGCCCCGGAGCATATCCCATTCGAGAAAAGCAAACCTTGTGTGCAACCGGTTGTCCGTGACCAATGCAGACACCAAGTAAGTATGACGAGAGAATCGAGCCTTCTCGCCCCACCAAACGATCATATCCTCAATCCAACCAACTATCCATAACTATTCTCCAACTTATATCCCAAGGCACCATCTCAAGCTATCCCCATAGGCACTATGTCGCTTCTCGACACAGTGTTCCAATTGGTGCAATACCCCTTCGCTCAGAAAACTTTGTGGCACAATACCCCCAACAGTGGCACAATGCCCTACTCGATGCAGTTGTCCGATTTTGAACCACAACTGCATACTTTGCTTGACAAAGCGCCCAACTGATACTCGTGCACGGATGCACGCTCACTCTCCCGTCCGAAGTGCCTCTATGTTCCATACAAGATGATCTGCTCAAGTTCCAACTGACCAACACAAAACCAACTCAAGCCACAAATCATATCCTACCAAACGACGCACACTCTATGCATGCCACAGTGTAGTAATTTCCAAGTTTCAGTCCAAGTATTCAAGCCATTACGTATGTTCCATATTATTAGGCATAAAAGAGTAGAGGAGAAGGGACAGAGCCTACTCACCGAGTCTGATTCCGTTAAGCACCATGCCTTGCAGATACGGCCGATCCCTTGAACCTGTGGTCTGATGCAAAGCACGAACTACTCAATTGGTATGACCGTACGAGCAGGCCGTGCTCTCCAAATCATCCGACCGATCGGACTAAGGAAGACGACATTATTGCTCCAATCCAGCTATCCCAATACTGCTCTGAACGGACACCTGATTCCATCGAACTCCGCTTACGATCTATACATAAAACTAACTCAAATCAATACTTGCTCTCAAATCCAACAAATCAAAATATAACCAGCTATTGCCTCATTCAATCAGACTCAGTGTAATGCACCGTACGGTTATGGGACATTACATCAAAGTCTTATCCACTCATCAATAATAAAATATCTTTATGTCCCAACATGAGATCTCTTACTAAAGATTTCTTCTTACTTGAGTCAGCAAACCAACATTTATAGAAATATAATATCGCGGTATTACAGTATTGATATTGTATCATGTATGCATATGGTTAGTATATGTATATGATATTAGATTCTTGTATCCTATTGCTTTATTCCCTATAAGAGTCTCGAGAGTCATATGGACATATCGTCCGTCCGGTGATCGATATATCTAAAACTGTAATACCCTGCTTTATGCACTGCATTAGGCTAGTTTATTAGCTTGAAGGACCTGGCTGGACTTGGATTCCTGCGGAAGAATTATGTTAGCTTCTTGGATTGAATAGGATGGTTGAATTTGAGCTGTGCGAAAAATTATAGAATTTGAGCGGTGATGTAGACATACTTAATTTGGTTGAATGATGGTTTTTGAAGGAGTGCTCGCTTGAATGATTATACCAATTAAGAAGAACATGCTTGTATGGAGCAGAATCTGAGGGATATTTTACTGTTGTTACATAAAAATATGGAATATTGTACTGTTATTATTGAAGTAATAGAATATTGTATTGTCGATATTGACATGTGGAATATTACTATTATTACATAGTAATGGAAGTGTGGAAAAAAGTTTGGGACCGTTAAGTCACCAATGTAAAAAGAAAAAATCTTAGATTAGAAAGCGGTATAGATATGTTATGGTACCACATAACTGTTGGGTTGTGGTATGGTGCCATGGATAGTCGGAATGGTTTGGGACCAATGGATTACCAATCCGAACAACACAAAATTGCGAGTATAATCTAATATACAAGTAGATATTTATATTGCTTTATTTTAGTATATATACTATGTAAATGCTTTATAGTTAAACTATTCACGTATTTTTATGATCATGGACAACTTGTGCATAATATTTGGCTTTCCTCCAACGGGATTCGGGGCACCATAACCGATTCGGCCTAGAAAAAGAAATTATGTGGAACGTACTTAACGTACGAGGTATTGTGGGACCTATAGTGGGGCTAGCCACCCGAACTAAAAGGACGTGTCGTAATGTGTGTCACCAACGACCGCCATATAGTTAGACTGTCACGCCCCAGTCCCAAAATACGTAGGACCAGGACACGTAAGCATGCCAGCCATATGAATATGGTACTCCAATATATGGAAATCATAACACACGTACGCTGTAATATGAATAACAATTCATAAGTGGTAAACATATATGTCACAGGGCATAACTAAATCTCATCCACAGGAATCAAAAATAAATGAATAACCAATATCTATAACTAGATCTCAATATAAAGTATCTAATGATGGTAGTCGGATGGAAACAAATCCACTACCAAACCAGAATATAGATAAACAAGATAAATATAATATAAGAATATCAACTAACAATCACGGCTCGAAGAGAATTCCTCATCGCAAAATACGTAGCAAGTCCGAATCTGCGCTCCTGCGAATACTCATAAACAAAACACCTGGAAAGGACCAGGTCCTCAGAGGGACGTAACAAGATACATAAAAGTATGCCATAAAGTAAATACTGTGAAAACTCAAGGGTGACCTAACCAGCTAAGTGAAATGCACTTTGAAGACAACCTTGGCACGTATGGGTAGGTGAAAGGTATAAAGCGTAGCGTCAAGACAGAGGCTAAGTATCTGGCATTAGCTGTAAACTGGATGCCAGATGTATATGCTGACTACATTACCGATCATGATAGCGCGCAACTAGTAACCTCTGCCGAATGTATCGACAAGCATATACTCCCATAATCGGGCAACACTGATCCTATAACCGGGTAACACTGATCCCATAACCGGGTAACACTGAGGCTCACGGCCCTGCAGTTTACTCTGAAACTACGGCAACCAAATGTCTGTCCCATACGCCTACTAATTGTCTTCCCCGCCTAATGATCTATGCCTATTGTATCCACAACACGCAGTAGCTACTACACCGAGATGGAGTGCAAGTATCGGTATCGTAAATCTGGCTCATAGTCTATCGTTAGAATGATAGTCCAACCTCACAACCAAACAAGGACAAGGATTGGACCTTCGTACTACAATAGTCTATGCTCCAACTGCTAATAACTGCTAAGTCTCTAACATGCAACACTATTAGCAATTATACCCTATCTGTCGTACGACCTACACGTACAGGTGGCCAATTGCATACACAAGTTTGTGTCCTACATGAGACTCACAACACGTATAAAAGAGATGTCAAGGCCTGGGGAGTCATACCAATAACTCCACAACTTTAGGTGGGTCCACTAGACACTAGGTCAGACACAAGTCCTAACGTCAACGCCTTCGTTGACTGCACCCGAGTCTCTCTCGGACGCGCACAATTAAAATAATAAACATGCAGCTAATAATACAGAATTTAAACAGTATAACAAGATAATGTATACTTGCCTGGCGAGAAAGCTGTGTAGCACCAATAACTTGCTTCTGAAGTCGCGCAGATAAATCCAACAGATCTTCGGGGTCAGCGTGCACAGGTACGGGAAGCGGGGTGACTATTGTGTGTTGTCTGGCAAGGGTGACAGTCTATGACGAACACGAGGACGAGGGTGATATGTTGATGATGGGCGTTATTGATGATGATGATGGGTGTTGATGATGATTAAGGTGAGATGATGATGATAATGACGATGGCGATGATGATGGCGAGGACGATAACGTGGATGATGGTGATGACGAGGATGATGATGATGACTAAGTTGATGACGTGGATGATGATGTGTAAGATGGTGGTGATAAGGATGATGATGATGACTAGGTTGATGACGTGGATGATGATGTGTAAGATGGTGATAGTGAAAGTGATGACAATGGTGGTGATAATGTGATGATGATGATGAAGAGTGCTGTCGGAGTCTGGCCAGTGGGGTGGATGTCTGGCCGGAGGAGGACAGGGACACAGGAAGGAGGACATAGACACAGGGAGGAGGACAGTGACACAGGGAGGAGGAAGGAGTTCAGGCCAGTGGGGGAGGGGCTGGTCGAGGTCAGGGAGGAGAGCACAGGGAGCGGGATGGTGGTTCTCCAGGCGAGGGCCGGAGGGGAGAGGAGGATGAGGGGTTGTGCTCTTAACGGGGTCGAGGATGGCTGGGCGGTCGAGACGTTGGGTTCTCAGGCTGAGGAGTCGAGCCAGGGTCGTCGTTCAGGCGACGACTATAGTCGAGGTGCTGGTCGGGAAAGTGTGCAGGTGGATGCACGACGTTGGGAGGAGGGATTCGGCCATGGAGGAGTACGGCGGAGGGGTCAGGAACAGGAAGGTTCGACGGTGGTGGGATGGCTCAGGTCGATGCTGGCAGCTCCGGTGGAAGCTTGACGGAGAAGATGCACAGGGATGGGGAAAGTCGGCTTAGAAGTAAATTTAAGGTTTTGGTTTTAGAAAATAAAGAATGAGGAGGAAAGTTGCATTTATATATGTGGGATTTGGGGTTTTGTTGACCTAGGAAAACTTGACTTGGTCAACACTCTCCTTGAGATGGGCCTTGGGCTCACATGGGGATGTTTGGGAGGGCTACAATTTGTATTAATTAAATACAAGGCTAGAATTTAAATGGGGGACGATGTGCGCATTACACATTCCAAAAATTATGGGAAAATTCCTAAGAAGGGGAAAGTTG
Organism: Iris macrosiphon; assembly: GCA_036927795.1. NCBI lineage: Eukaryota > Viridiplantae > Streptophyta > Magnoliopsida > Asparagales > Iridaceae > Iris > Iris macrosiphon. The sequence goes on from JAYESA010000004.1 coordinate 235,353,231, forward strand.
AATTTCTTCATGTATTGTCCAATGGTGGGGACACCTCAATACGTTTTTGCATAAAAGTGCTCAACAATTGGAAAAATTGTACAAAGATAGAAATTGGGTTTTAATTAATTAAAATACTGCGCATGGTGTTCTAGAATTAAGTAGAAGTACATGGGATTAAAATTAGGTGGGACACATGTGTCAGGGACGTAGAGGGTATAGTGTAGAATATTAATAAAATTCGGGTTATATAAAACGGTCAAGATTGTGTCTCCAATTTCGATTGGAACGCACAAGGGTACAAAGTCATATTTTATTTAGAATTAAATAATAATGTCTGAGACGAATGTTGTGCGACTAAAATATAGCACCTGAGAGCATAATTATAAGTTACACAAAGGTCATAATGGTAGACGGGCACGTCTAGGATAAGGTTGTGAAATTTATAGGAAGACAATGGCTAGTGTAGTGCTCCAATTATCGAAGCAACGATAGGGTGCGCTAGGTGATATAAATATTATATAATTAAATAAAATGACATATTTTAATTCTAAATGGGGTTCAAACTATCCCTAATTTTACTATCTAAGCCAAGTAGGCTTAATTTTGGGTGAGAGGGTTTACATAGACTGTATGCTAATGACATATGCTTGAGAGCTTAACAAGTTGTATGCAGGGATAGACGCGTGACACACACACACACACACACACACACACACACACACACATATTATGAAGTCTGTTAATTGATGGATGGGCACACTTATGACACATTTATATATTAAGAATGATAACATTTTTTATAGGAAATGATGGTAGCCTTGGGTAAGATTCATCGTGTCAAATAACACACTTATCTTCATATGTACATTTTTATTAATCGTTAACTCATCCTAGAGAATGTCACGCCCCAGTCCCAAAATACGTAGGACTAGGAATACGTAACACGCACAGCCGTATGTATATGAACTCCAATATCTGGAAACCATATATACACGTACGCTGTACATGAATATCCAATCCACCAGTGGTAATATACTGTCACAACAAGTCACACATAATCTATATCTCATCCACAGCATAAATAATAAGTAGGAATAAAGAGCTGAATAATAACTGAATATCAAAGATGAGTATCAAGTCTGATAGTCGGATGGAAACAAATCCACTACAAAACGACTATACTGAAGTAGCAATAAAATCTCTAAACAGTGATAATAAAACCATTGAACTCCGAGTGTAAGACCTCCTCAGTATGGTAAGTAGCGTCAGGTCCAGGTCCGTACTCCTGCGGTACTCCTGCTCGTCTATATCTGAAAAGGGACCAGGTCCTCAGAGGGACGTAACAAGATACATAATAATATGCCAATAAGTACTGAAATATAAACATCCAATGGGTCGCCTAACCGTCTAAGTGAATACAGTTTGAGAATAACTTTCCAACACGTAGGCTATCTGGCCATAATGGGATTGGCATGATTCTCTCGAAGAATCAGGGGCCTACAAGCATACCGTCTTTTGAACGGCAGAGGCCGCCTGCAATATATAGTGGTCATCATCATCCGTTTCTCCGACGGAGAATCCGGGCGTACAGGAGAAAAGTGCAAAGGAGCCCAAACACCTTACTTGTTGTTCTCCCTACCCCATGCTCTAAACATGCCACATCCATGACACGATAAAATCTCTAAATAACTGCCAGGTCTACTAGCATACAAAATTTCTATCAGCAGTCATCCCTAGCGCACGTCCAATACGTACAGGAGGCCAGACCTGTCACGCAGTTCGTGATCTATATGAAACTCACAACTCGTGTAACAACTGTGTCACGGGCAATGAATCTATTAATGCTCCATAATACTGGGGTGGTCTCATAAAGTAGGTCCAAAATCTACATAAATAAACATGATACGACAACATCGTCGTTGCACCCAAGTTTCCTTGGACGCACAATTTATTTAGCAATAATTGAACTAAATAAGCAAAAATAAATATGCATGCATCAGCTGGAATATAAATAATAGTACAATGGTATGGTATACTTGCCGAGCAAAAAGTTCTGTATAGTGCACGTCCAAAACAGTGTTAAGTTTAGTGTAAGAAGTGGGGTTAGGTTTGGGAGAGTTTGCAATATATATAGGAATAAAGAGGCGGTGGAAAAACTTAGTGGTCTTAAAAGCCACTGCCGCTGCTGTTTCTTTCTTTCTTTCTTTCTTTGGTTTTGGTTTTGGTTGAGGAGAATTTAGTAATACTAGAGTAAGAAGCGGTGGAATGAGAAAGCTCACACGCGCGGAGAAGGGAAAGCAAAGTTGGTTTTTGCTACTGCTGTTGTTGATATTTTCTTCTCCTAACGGGTCCGGATAGGGCTGAACGGGTAGTGGGTTTGGGTTTCGGTTTGATATCCAATAGGAATTTTATATATATATACATATCTATTCATATAAGATTCTAAGAATTATATTGGTGCACACCATTAAGCTAGCAACTGTCCAAAGGGTCTCCTACATGGAATAAATTAGAAAAAATTTATAATGGCTCCATAAATCTCCTAAATGCACAAACACCTCAAATAAAAATTAAAAAAAATCTATTTCCTCTATTTTCAAAATTAGGGGTTTTACATTCTACCCAACTTATAAAAATTTCGTCCTCAAAATTAAAATAGGGTAGGGTCTCTCTATCTAATCTCTTTTTATCACAATTTAAAAGAATTTACCTCATGTTTAATAATGTAATTTTTACCCAACTTAGAATTTATCCATCTATCACATAAGGCTATACATCTAAGAAAACTATTTCTCAAATTATTTAATCATGTTATTCAATCCTCAAAGTTTACACAAAATATATCACCTATGATATACCTTTAATTACGAGAAGTAATCATCAAATAATATGATTGGCCTATGGAGTATCTCTAGTACTATCTGCATATCAAACTTATACTAAACACGAGGTTTCGTCTTTCCGAAATAAGGAAGGACGGAAAACAATAATAACGAGTTCAAGGGGGAGGTAACAAATTAGAAGTATGGGGATCAAGGCATTTAAAAGGAATTATCAAGACAGTTGTGGATTGAAATCTATTTTGGTAATTCTTATTTACATGCTCGTATCGGTACAGTTATGTAACTGATACAATATACTCAGACATATCTAGAGGGCAAGTATATTTGTCTACTGGTCAACTATATATCTCAATCCACGTAAAGTAGTATTGCGAAGGGCGAACCAAGCGCACTATGGTTGATCAGATCGGAATACACTGATTTTAAAATGTATTAATGTATGCATCTACTAATACATATATCATGAACAAGCTTGATAAAAGAATAAGCTTACAAAACTAGGCTGTAACAGCAGCATAATCCAAGGTAGTTCAGAAAATATAAATACGCTAGATTATGATGAGCGATGTTACAAAATAGTTTAAGTTCATAGAGAAGATAAGACTCATCCAATCTTTATAGTTATCATACCAACTCTTGTAATGACATGCCCAAGAAATAAAACTTTGTCCAAGAAGAACTCATATTTACTGAGCTGGCTTTGGTGCTGGAAGCGCTAGCCTCTGTGCTGGCGGTGGAAGTGTCGATGCTTGTTGCATAGGACAGTCATTCATCATATGCTGTCTGGAACCACATCTCATACACTGTCCCAAACAGATCCGACAGTCCCTTGAGATGTGCCCGCGTCTCCCACAATAATTGCAGTGGGGTTTCTCTGGGATCTGGTATGGTCCTGCTCTGTGCTGGTACTGCTGTTGCTGAGCTAAAGGATGTCTGGTAGGTCCTCCTTGTTGTGTTCTTGCTGGTCCTTGCTGCATCCTCAGTTGACCTCCTTTTCCTCTGCTGATGGTTTCTTGCAATCTGGCTTCCGTCAGTAACTCGGCATAAGAGATCCGGGACTGTGAGCTAGTGTAGTGTTGTAGCTCCGGAGTTAGTCCACGATAAAATCTCTTAGCCTTAGCCAAGTCATCTGGTATCAAGGCAGCGCCATATTTACTGAGGCGACTAAACTCAGCATCATACTCATCCACTGTTCTGTTCCCCTACTTTAGGTGGAGAAACTGATCGTACAATGCATCTTTAATAGTGTCCGGGAAGTACTTCCTTTCAAAGCATTCCAGGAACTGCTCCTAAGTCTGGTATGTACCCAACTGGCGCTCCATGGATTTTCACCAGTGATGAGCATTACCATCTAGAAGCGTCCTTACACCTGTCATCCATAGTTCTGCAGGGAGCTGTGATGCCTCTAATAACTTCTGGGTGTGAGTGATCTAGTTAGTAGTCTCCTCTTGACTCTCAATGCCTTTATACGACTTCGGACCCATCTGTAAAAAGTCTTTTACTGAACCAACTTTAGCTCGAGGCACTGGAGCTAGTGCTTGAGCTGGTACAGTAGTTTTTGCAGCCATCCTTTCAAGTGCTGCTAGAAACTCTTGTCTATGTTCTGCTGCTTGCTGCCTTTGCTCTGCAGCTAGGGTGGTGGCCTGTTGTCACTGTTCCTGCATTATCATCTGGAAGAATTGGAACAGTTGTGCTTGGCCATCCTGCGGTGTCGATAAAACTGGAAGGTTCCCATTAGGTGGAATGGGAAGATCAGATGGAATTGGATATGAATCTGTCCATCTGGTCCCGAAAGTCTAGGAATTGTTAAGGTCTCTCCTTGAGTCTGACCATTGACTCCAGGAGTTGTGTCACCATCGGCGACAGTACATCCGTTCTACATATCCATCTCTCTGTAGATAATGTACACAACAATTTAGAAGAAGTACAGGAATCAAACAGGATGCAAGCATTAGATAGATTGTAGAAGCATAAAATACGCTAGGAAATTGCCCGCGTAAAATAGAGATTCAAAACTGTCGGCGTAAAACATGGTTTCAGAACTGTCCGCGTAAAATAGAGAAGAGTAAAGTAAAGCTTCAAAATTATCCGCGTAAAGTAGAGAATCAAGGTAATTTTGGCATAAAACAGAGAAGCGTAAAGTAGAGAATCAAAAACTGTCGGCGTAAAGTAGGGCTTCAAAGCTGTCTGGGTAAAAGTCTGTGTACAAGTTTTCGCGCGTAAAGTCTACGTGAAGAGTCTGCGCGTAAAAGATCTGCTGCATAAAATATATGCTGCGTAAAGTCCGCGCGTAAAAATTCTGCGCGTAAAAGATCGCTATACTTCCTGTGTAAAGTCTGAGTAAAAAGTATGCGTAAAAAGTGGCTATACTTCCTGCGTAAAGTTTTCGTAAAAGGTCTGCGCGTAAAGGATCGATGCGCGTAAAATCTGCCCGCATAAAATCTAGCATACGTTGCAGCGTAAAGTTGTACGAGAAACTGGATGAATTTGTCAAACAGATCAGTGATCCTGACATCTGACAAAAAGTACTTGCATGATGATCGAGAGGACGGCTGTGATGATGATTTTGTACAGAGACCTAGGTTGTCGTTTAGTGACATATTTGATACACTAAAGGAAGAAAATTGAGTCTTCTGAATACGCTGCCTATTCTTCATTGATAGAAATGAGCTTTTACGCTCAAGTCAAAAATAAGTTTTTTTACGCTCAAGATAAGACAAAATCAGACGCCACGTCAAACGTTGTTTCTTGCACAGGGCTCGAGGCATATCTCTGCATTTAATGCACAAAATTTGCTCAAATGGGTCATGACTGGGAAGGCTAAGTCTGACAAATACGCTCACATCACCATCCTTACATTTTACACCAGTCAGGTTACTTTACGCTGGTTATCTATTATCAAGTTTACGCTGGGGTAGTTTTCTATATGGCTTGCATGACGTGTCATACGTAGATTAAACGTGGGTAGCAGTTGTCATAACTGCAGCGTAAAGTTGACAATCTTCTTCATATTTTGGCTTTTTACGCCAACAACAGTCATTTGGCTTTTTTTGCCAACCAGTCAGTCATTTGGCTTTTTACGCCAACCAGTCAGTCTTTTGGCTTTTATGCCAACATGACAGTCATTTGGCTTTACGCCAACAAAGGTAAAGGATCCGGTCACAGGGTAAAGGGTTTTTGGTGTAAACTTTGTTTATCCAAACACAGGATGGTTGAAAGGAAGAATGAGATTTCAGTCAAGCATGGATGAGATCCTTATACTCTATTCCTATACGCAGGCTTGTTCGGTACAGTTACGTAATCGAGATAATATATTCTTGACCTGTATGGGCCACCACCAAAAATATGTCACGCCCCAGTCCCAAAATACGTAGGACTAGGAATACGTAACGTGCCCAGCCGTATGTATATGAACTCCAATATCTGAAAACCATATACACACGTACGTTGTACATGAATATCCAATCCACCAGTGGTAATATACTGTCACAACAAGTCACACATAATCTATATCTCATCCACAGCACAAATAATAAGTAGGAATAAAAAGCTGAATAATAACTGAATATCAAAGATGAGTATCAAGTCTGATAGTCGGGTGAAAACAAATCTACTACAAAATGACTATACTGAAGTAGCAACAAAATCTCTAAATAGTGATAATAAAATCACAGATACTCCGAGGGTAAGACCTCCTCAGTCTGGTAAGTAGCGTCAGGTCCAGGTCCGTACTCCTGCAGTACTCCTGCTCGTCTATATCTGGAAAGGGACCAGGTCCTCAGAGGGACGTAACAAGATACATAATAACATGCCAATAAGTACTGAAATATAAATATCCAATGGGTCGCCTAACCGTCTAAGTGAATGCAGTTTGAGAACAACTTTTCAACACGTGGGCTATCTGGCCATAATGGGATTGGCATGATTCTCTCGGAGAATCAGGGGCCTACAAGCATACCGTCTTTTGAACGGCAGAGGCTACCTGCAATATATAGTGGTCATCATCACCCGTTTCTCCGACGGAGAATCCGGGCGTACAGGAGAAAAGTGCAAAGGAGCCCAAACGCCTTACTTATTGTTCTCTCCATACATGCTCTAAACATGCCACATCTATGACACGATAAAACCTCTAAATAACTGTCAGGTCTACTAGCATACAAAGTTTCTATCAGCAGTCATCCCTAGCGCACGTCCAATACGTACAGGAGGCCAGACCTGTCACGCAGTCTGTGATCTATATGAGACTTACAACTCGTGTAACAACTGTGTCATGGCCAATGAATCTAATGATGCACCATAATACTGGGGTGGTCTCATAAAGTAGGTCCAAAATCTACATAAATAAACATGATACGACGACATCGTCGTTGCACCCAAGTTTCCTTGGACGCACAATTTATTTAGCAATAATTAAACTAAATAAGCAGAAATAAATACGCATGCATCAGCTGGAATGTAAATAATAGTACAATGGCAAGGTATACTTGCCGAACAAAAAGTTATATATAGTGCACGTCCAAAACAGTGTTAAGTTTAGTGCAAGAAGTGGGGTTAGGTTTGGGAGAGTTTGCAATATATATAGGGATAAAGAGGCGGTGGAAAAACTTAGTGGTCTTAAAAGCCACTGCCGCTGATGTTTCTTTCTTTCTTTCTTTGGTTTTGGTTTTGGTTGAGGAGAATTTAGTAATACTAGAGTAAGAAGCGGTGGAATGAGAAAGCTCACACGCGCGGAGAAGGGAAAGCAAAGTTGGTTTTTGCTACTGCTGCTGTTGATATTTTCTTCTCCTAACGGGTCCGGGTAGCGCTGAACGGGTAGTGGGTTTGGGTTTCGGTTTGATATCCAATAGGAATTATATATATATATATACATATCTATTCACAGAAAATTCCAAGAATTATATTGGTGCACAACATTAAGCTAGCAACTGTCCAAAGGGTCTCCTACATGGAATAAATTAGAAAAAATTTATAATGGCTCCATAAATCCCCCAAATGCACAAACACCTCAAATAAAAATTAAAAAAAATCTATTTCCTCTATTTTCAAAATTAGGGGTTTTACAAGAAAGTATAAAGATCACATAATAATTTTATATGTTCTCATATGATTACCGTATTGGTTTAGGTGAGTCAGGTTAAGACTTCTCATCAGTGCACTCCGCAACATACTGACCCTCTCCTCCACATATGTAGGAAGTCGCTTGGACGTGTTGAGGCATTGGAACTCATTTGGCAACTTGAAGTTGTTCAGTTAGCGATAACATCTTTTGTTTATAAAGGACATAGTGTGTGGAATATTGTTTATTGTATTAGTGTCACGAGTTGTAAGCCCTATGCTATTGTTCATTGTAATAAGATCCAATGTTTGTAATCAAGTTGTTCTTTTGGCCTAAGAGCCTTTGTAATTTTGTTGCAAATTATCAATAAAGAGAATCATTTCATACATCTTGTGTCTATAATTTTTTTACTTATTTTTGCTCCAATGACTTTGTTTCTGAGATGTTTATCGTCTGTGTTTGTTCTATTGTTTTCATATATCTTATGTATATCAATTTTTTGTTTATTTCTGCTGCAATAACTTTGTTTCTGAGATATTTATCGACCGTGTTTGTTCTTGTCTTGTACAAGTGCAATTTAGATATGTATGACATCATGTCCAGTGACAATTTTTTATTTTGTAGAACCATAGATCCATGACATGTCAGCCCATTAATGGTTACCATTGATTCTTTCTCTTTCCTCTCTTCGATTTAATCTCTCTTTGTTTCTATCTCCCTCACTTCACTCTTTTTATATTTCCTCACCATTGTAGCTTTCTTCTCTTTTTGAGCTGGACCTAGAAGCTGACTAAAGTAGGAGCTAGACTTGAGGCTAGGATTGTGGTCTCTGGAACCGTCCCAGAGGTGGAGTGGAAGACCTAGAAGCTAAAGGAATTAGTTTAAGGCAAGTACATTTTGTACTTGTGAATAAAATTGGATTTTTATGAATTTACTATGATTAAATCGTTTTAACTTGATATATGTATTTCATTCCAGTTTTCTCTTATTTTCTTGGTAAATTTTTATGCATATTTGTTGGGTTTTGATTGAAATGGGTTTTGGTTAAAATTGGAACTAGGTATGACACATGGAACTGGGTGTGATACATGTGTTTGGTCACTAGGATAGGTTCTATTGTGTTATAGGAGTCATATCCTAGCTCACCTAGTTTTCTAGGATCCAGTTAGAGATGCTTGGATATATTTTCGTCACCTAAGCATAGCTAGCCAAGTCATATCCCCATTCTCTGTATTATGGTAGTAGAACATAACAAAAGCGAATCAGATATTCTAATATTAGGTCTAAGAACCAGTGGGTAGACACTAGAGAATATTTTAAGGAAGGTCAAATGCCCTCGCAAAGAAAAACAAACAAAACCAGGAGTTATTCCTGAAAATCAGCAAGTCAATGGTATTACTGTTCTATCTCACATAACAGATACTGACTTGCTGGAAACAAAACAAGCACATCACAATACTGTCGGTATACCGACGACCGTTGGTATACTGTTTATATAGTGTTTATACTGGAACTGTGCAAACAATAGCTCGTGTTTGAATTTCTATGTGTTTAAATATTGTCCAAACACTACCAAATCAAATCTCAGTAACTTGGAAAGTTAGGACAATGTCTCTACATTATGTTAGGACTTAGGTTTGGAGTCAAAGCACAAATATTAATTAAAAATCGATAATTTAACCCTAATATCCTGTTATTGTTGGTGTTTTTGCCTTTGGACTAGTAAAGAAGTACCACATTGGCTACACCACCAAGTGGGTATCTCAATATAATACTTTGTATGAGTTGAGGTGTGCACATGGGGTGTGGTGGGGCACATGGTGCCATGTGGGGGTATTTTTCTAGGAGGAAAAAGGATTAACTCCTCATGAAAGCATTTATGCTTTTTGTCATGTGCTTGGAATTATTTCCATAGGAGCTAAGTCCCAAAGGGGCTTAGCGACTCGGACTCAGGCTTAAGGGCACAAAGTGGCACTTTGTTGGCGCACTTAGTACGTCAGCATCATCGCAAGGCGCTTGTGCGCTGTTGTTGCGCTTATTTTATGCACGAGTTTTATACTCGGGTTGCATGTGCATGTTGCATGAGCAGGGTCAGCATCATCGCAAGGCGCTTGTGCGTTGTTGTTGCGCTTGTGCGCTCATTTTATACGCGAGTTTTATGCTTGGGTTGCATGCACCAGTTGCATGCGTGTGTTGCATGAGCGGGTGCTGAACATGCGTTGGACTGACGCAGAGCGGGCTATGCATGGGGCTGCGATTGTGGGATATCAATTTTGTATATTGTCTTTTTAGTCCCACATCGGAGAGAAGAGGAGGATGGGCTTCCATCCTTCCCTATATAAAAGAGCCCTCTGACCTCCTTTTGAGATACACCAAAAGTTGAGAAAGATGAGTCCAAAGGAGTTCGTTCGAGTCACACAAAGAGGTGACCACAAGCGTTCCAGAAGTTCTCTTGTGAAATTGCTAGCTCCTGGGAGAAGATCGTCGATAGAGGACGAATCTTGCTTTGAGCAACGGTGGTCTTCACCGCCCCAGCAAGAATAATTTTTTATTCTGTCTTCTTCTCATTTTTATTCTTGGTTCATTCTATCTGATTGCAACTGCATTTTACAAGGAAGAACGAAGGTAGTTTTATTTTATTATAACTCTGTTTTGTCCGTCTGCAGCTGCGATTGCAAGAAAAAACGAGAAGTTTGGTTAATTCTGATTCTTTTGTAATCTTGAGAGCAAGTTGTAATTAGAATCCTTTTATAGTTCTTCATGAAAATCAAGAATAGTCCGAGTGAAATCTTTTGTGTGAACCTCTGATCTCGACCACACGTTCTTCCATATTTGGTTAAGCCTCGGGACTAACAATCTCAAAGCAAGATCTGAGAAAGATGAAGAACAACCATGCGAAACTTCTCGACACTAGTTTAAACAAATTTGAGAAGTTGGACGGGGATCATTACAATGCTTGAAAGAGTCAGGTTTGTCTTAATCTTTAAATCGCAGAGGTGGACTACGTTCTGACAGAACCGGAGCTAATTATTCTAGACGGTGATGATGCTACTATTCGGGCAGTTGCTACTGCAACTTCTAAGCAGAATAAGTGGAGAAGAAACAACAACCTTTGCAAGCTGCTGATTCTAAACTCCATGGAGGATACTCTGGCGGAGTCATACAGCAAGATGGGCCATGCTAAGGTTGTATGGGAGTCTCTAGACAAGCATTACAAGGCGGATGAGAACCACAACAAGATTCATGTGACTGAAAAGGTCTGGAATATACGATTTGAGGACGATAAGACTATGCTGCCTCAAGTCAAGGAGTTTCTCAAGTTACGTTAAAAACTTGAGGATGATAGCATGCCCTTAATCGACATTTTTTTTGTGGGGGGTATTATGGCCAAGCTTCCGCCAGGATGGAACAATTTTATCTCGGACATGCACCGTAAGAAGATGCAAGTTAGCCTTAATCAACTACTGCACAACATCCATGTTGAAAATGAGTTGAGGGCTCAAAACAAAGTGGACATGTTGTCCAAGCAGTTGGCAAAAGCCAACTTGGTGCATGCGGGCGACTCGAAGGGAAAGCAGAAGGCTTCTCACTACAAGAAGAAGGACTTCAACCATCTCAAGGTGAAGTCGGCTTCGTTCAAGTCGAAGTCAAAGCCTAAGTCAGATGTGACTTGCTTTAACTGTGACAAAAAGGGCCACTATCGGAGAGACTGCAGATCTAAGCCCAAACAAACAGAGCAAGGTGAGCCTAATAAGGTTACTATAATTGCGCAGGTTATGACAGTTGGTGTTAACATTGACTGGTGGGTGGATATTGGCATATTCCTCCGTGTTTGCTCGAAGAAGGAGTTATTTACCATCTACAAGCCTACATCTGAGAAGGTTATGGTGGCAAACCAGGCACAAATTGAAGTACTTAGGACCGGAATGATGGTACTAAATATAACTTCGGGGAAGTCACTGACGCTTCAGGATGTGAAGCACGTACCGGTACTAGCCAAAAATCTGGTCTCGAGAAGTCTACTTTGCAACACAGGCTTGATGATGGACATCAATGCTGGACAAATGGTGATGTCGCACAAAAGAACATACTTTAAAAAAATATTTTGTATCGAAGGGATGTTCAAACTTCAGCTTGTAACTCTTGCAAACAATATTAATGCAGTCTCTTCTTCTGGTTACTCTCTTGAGTTATGGCATAATAGACTAGGACATGTTCACTATAAAAGGATAAACAAGATGTCTAGTCTAGGCTTATCTCCAAATATGAGGGTAAGGAGGTGGATAAGTATGAGGTCTGTGCGCAGACAAAGATCACAAAAAAATCGTTCAAATGGGTTAACCAAAGCACAGATCTTCTGGAGTTGGTGCACTTAGATATCTGTGACTTAAAACAGTTCTCCACAAAGGCCAGGATAAAGTATTTTATTACATTCATCGACGACTACTCGAAGTATGCGTTCGTCTATCTGCTCAAGTCAAAAGATGAAGCATTCGAGAAATTCAAGGATTTTAGGGCTGAGGCTGAACGTCAAACAGGACAAAAACTCAAAAGACTCATAAGTGATCGAGGCAGAGAGTATAGGTCTATTAAATTTGCATCATGCTGCAAATAACATAGAATTTTCAATGAGATAACTGCTATGTATTATCCTCAATCAAATATAGTAGTTGAAAGGAAGAATGGGACATTGACAGAGATGATGAACTCAATGTTGTTAACTGCAGGTCTTCTAAACTGCTTTTGGAGAAGCTGTGCTTACGGCTACTTTCATTGTGAATAGAGCGTCGTACGCAACTTTTGATGTCACTCCTCATGAACTCGGGTTCAAAGTTAGATCCAACTTGAATATCATTCGAGTGTGGGGGTGCCTGACGTATGTGAAGCTTCCGGACTTGAAGATTCAGAAGCTGGGTACGAGGACTACCAAGACCATCTTCCTGGGATATGCTAAAAAGAGTGATGCTCGGAGGTTTTTTGATATCGAGTCAAATTATATCATCGAATCTCGTGACGTAGAATTATTTGAAGATAAGTTTGTAAGTCACAAGAACATTGTTATCGCAGACATTCCGAAGAATAGTGTGAGTGTACAGGAGGGCAACACTTTCAATAAATATATAGTCCAAGAAGAAGTTGTCATTCTAGAGACAACGTTTGAACCAGAACTCCCAGAGCCGGTGTCTAAGTGAGTGAGGAGACACAAGGACTTTGGAGATAATTTAGTCACCTATCATGTAGAAGCATATCCATTTATCTATGATGAGGCCATGAAGACCAGAGATGATGTCTTCTGGAAGGAGGCTATCAATGATGAGTATGATTCAATAACCTCCAACAACACTTGGGTGTTGGTCGATCTACCTGAAGGAGAAAAACTGATCGGATGCAATTGGATCTTCAAGAAAAAGATGAAGGCTGATGGAACTATTGATAAGTTCAAGGCAAGACTGGTAGCTAAGCGGTTTTCTCAGAAGCAGGGGATCGACTACTTCGACACATATGATCCAGTAGTGTGGATGACGACCATCGGAATGTTGATTGCTCTAACTGCAATTCAAAAGCTAGTCATTCATCATATGTATGTTAAGACAGCATTCCTGAAAGGAGAATTGACTGAAGAGATTTATATGCAACAGCCAGAAGAATTTGTCATCAAAGGACTTGAAGACAAAGTCTGCAAGTTGGTAAAATTATTATACGGTCTGAAGCAAGCTCCCAAGATGTGGCACAAGAAGTTTGATAAAGTCATAAGATCAAACGGTTATAGGGTCAGTAAAATGGATAAGTGCATTTACACACGTCACTGAGACAAAGAAGGTCCTCTCATCGAAGTTCAGTATGAAGGACTTAGGGAAAGCTGATATTATCTTGGGAATAAAGATCATCCGGACAGACACTGGAGTGGCGCTGTCACAGTCTTATTATATTGAGAAGATGCTCATATGCTATGAATATCAAGATCTTTCAGGGATCGATACTCCGTACATGTGTGACAAGAAGCCAAAGCCAAATCCAAGAAAAAGTGTCAGGCAGCTGGAGTACTCAAGCGTCGTCGGGAGTCTGATGTATGCAATAACTGCCACAAGGCCTGAAATAGCTTTTGTCGTGGGGATGTTGAGTCGGTTCACGAGCAATCCAGGAGTGGAGTACTGGGTTGTGAAGAGAGTGATGAGATATCTTAAGAGGACTCAGAAGTATGCACTACACTACATTGGTTATCCGACAATGGTGGAAAGCTTCAGTGATGCAAGCTGGTGTTCAGAAGTAGAGCGTGTCACGTCCCAGTCCTAAAATACCGAAGGACTAGCCACATGGCGATGGCCAGCAGCATAACTACAATGGGCAAACCCAAATTAATGGACCTGTTAGAGTGCACTTAAGCTGTAATAAAAATACAGTCTACACCATCTATCACAGAATAATTCTAATCTCATCCACAGAAAGAAACATAACTAAATATGATAGACTAATCAAGATAATAGATAAAGAAAATAGTCCATCATTAAGTCAATATTTATAGTATCTCAGGGAACAACCCGATAAAATAAGTCAATACATAAGTCCATGAGTCAAGATATAAAATAACTGGAATAATAAATAATTGAGTATGTAACAGAATACTTAGGAGAAATCCTCTGGCACAACCTCGTCTTCTGGTGCTAGTATTGCTCCAGCGTCAGCTCATGTCTCGTATATCTCAAGGTAATCCTCCGCTATTGTACTTGGGGACATAATCCGGATCCAAGTTCTCAGGGGACATAACAAGGTACAATAAACACTCAAGCCAAATAAAATACAGTAAGTAAAAACAGATCCTCAGGGCAAGCTATGTAACCAGCTATGTAAAATGCAAATGAGAGCATTACCCATACTCAGGTTGAAACTACTATAGGCTCTGTGACAGGGAGCCCATAGCAGCATATAATATCTCGAAGGGCCAGTAAATATGCCAAAGACAGAGTCTAAGGCACCACCAGTAATATAGTGTGTGTATATATATATATATATATATATATATATATATATATATATATATATATACATAATCAGCCTGTAGTATTCTAAACCCCCTCCAAAATATAGGATTATGGATTAAATTAGTATTATTCAGGATTAATTATTGGAGTTATAATTCACTACTATGATTTTGATTCAATTATTGTACTTTACCATTGTTTAAATATCTAGAGTACTACACTAGTTTCTGCCGTCCAACCAATTTCACATCCTTGACCTAGTCAAGTCAGTCTTCAATCTTGACCTTTGTGTTACTCATAAATACACTCTCTTGTGCCTTATTTTAATTTTATAATATTCGTGCACATTTTCTAATTTTAAATCCAACTTTGCATCCTTGTCCGTTCCAATTGAAATTGGAGACACAACCTCGACCCTTTTCTCACAACCAAATTTATAACAATAATCTATTCCGAGCCTACTACGTCCATGACACTTGTGTTCTACCCAATTTAAATCCTATGTACTTTCAATTAATTAAAGAACACCATTGACACTAATTTTAACTAAATTGGTGCAATGAATCAACCTAACCCAAAACTAGACCCAACACCAACCTAAACCCACACCCACACCCTCATGGCTCATACAAAATACCATACACCAATTTCTCCCACTACAACACACCAAACATGATATTTTTCCACATCCAATCCACTTTTTTTCTCTTTGCGCAAGTCCTAAACTATTGGGGACTTTTGTGCAAATAGCTAGCCATGTGTCCACCTCCTATTGGTTGGAACAAATGAAGAAGATCTATTCTTGAGGCTTGACCGATCACATGTGCATCTCCTTCCACTTTGCATGAAACTATGCAACCTACAATCAATCTCCACCCTCCATTCAAATCCCAATACATCACCTCCATCCATTCCTTCATGAAACCCCCCCTCTCCTTGGGAACCTAGTCGGCCCTAATCCCTACGCAACACTCTCTCCCTCTCTCCTTATTTAAACTAACACCCTCTTCCTCTCTCCCTTAACATGCAACCACCATTAACCACCATCACCACATTAACCACCATCACCATCATCACCACCATCACCACCCCTAACTCCGACTACCACCCTCGCCATCACCACCACAAACCACCATCACCACCGCCGCCCTTACCTCAACGACCACCGCTGTCATTACCTCTACGACCACCACCGCTGCCCTCACCTCCATGACCATCGCTGCCATCACCTCCATGACCATCGCTGCCATCACCTCCACGACGACCACCACTGCCTTCACTTCCACGACCACCACCGCTGCCCTTACCTCCACGACCACCGTTGTTATCACCTCCACGACGACCACCACTGCCCTCACCTCCACGACCACTGCTGCCATCACCTCCAAGACGACCACCACTTGCCTCACCTCTACGACCACCACCGCTGCCATCACCTCCACGACGACCCCCGCTGCCCTCACCTCCACGACCACCCCCGCTGCCCTCACCTCCACGACCACCCCCGCTGCCCTCACCTCCATGACCACCCGAGACAACCTCCAACCTCTCCGCCGAACACCACCATTGCCACCTTCAGCATCACCACTACAATCATCTCCGCCAAACACCACCACCAGCAAACCACCTCTGCCTCCAGGTGAAGCTGTCGCCGCTGCATGCTGAAGCTGCTGCCGCTGCTGCGACTGCATATGTTGTTGTTGCCGTAGTTGCTCCGGCCTCCCTGGCCGGAGCAGGCCGCCGAAGCACCCCCTCTGATAAGCCCCAACCGCCGGCGAGCACCCCCGCTGTCTGGCACTGCCCTAAGCAGCCGTGAATCGCCAGAACGGTCGCCCTCAGTCGACGGACTGTCCTCGAGCGCACACAGTGACAGAATCCACAATTCGTGGGCTCAACTTTGAGTCGCAATTTCTTCGCCATCGTTCAATTTTTTCGTGAACCGCCTACGCAAGTGCGTACACAACATAAACACCTTTGTTTCCCTTCTAAATATAATAATTTAATCAGGTTTTAATATCTAGATAATTTGGTATTAAATTGAAGAAAAACTGTTTTATAAAACAATAAAAAAATCCGATAAGGAGATGGTCCCGTAATCCGGGCAACCACGTCGCGTACTGATTTCACCAAAAGACGCATGCGGTATTTCCTGATATGTAGGATTTTACGGAACTCGATTCGGACGTGTGGGTGCACCGAAATCAACCCGTATACGTCGAAAGTCCCCCTTATCGGTATTTTACAAATGTTTCAATTACTTTGTGCACGCTTGTCGTATCATGACAAAACTGGTGCCATTGGATTCACGGTGTTCGACTTATCCCGTGACCCAAGTTTTGCCTGATTCTGAGACAGTGACCGCATCGTTGTTTCGCGGGCCCCACGATCCGTTCTAACGAGCATTTTTGTGATCGGCTCACCGGAATCTAAATATGGATATACCGTTGAGTTCGTATCGTCGTTTAGAATTTCTTTGACCTATAATATGCTATTTTTAGGGACCTTTGCTCCTAGCACATTTTTTGGTACAAGACGGGCCCACTTGTGGACCCCGTATTGACCAAAAACTGTATTTTTGCCCCTGTGTCTAAATTGGACGTATGTATATGCTTTTCTGAGTATCTCACTCATTTCGGGACTGTTGGTGATATTTGTGACAACATCCGAGGATATATACTCCAGTTTCCATCTTGCGTTGCTACTTCCCTAGCGAGTTCGTGTTCGAATCTTCGCCTGGCTTTCAGGCAAGTATACCTTGCCTTATTGTACTATTTAAGTTCAGTTAATATTATATATTATTCTCTAAATATTATATAACTGTGCACGTCCGAGAATGACTCGGGTGTAGTCGACGAAGGCGTCGATGTTAGGACTTGTGTTTGACCTAGCGTCTAGTGGACGTGCCCTAAGTGACGGAGTTATAATTTTAACTCTAAGGCCTTGACACATATCATTCCACATCACAGAGTGAGTTCATGATAGGACACGGTCTTACGCACTTGACTGGCCATCGGTGCGAGTAGCACGTGTGATGGTATTTAGCGTAGTTGTATGGTTCTTAATGACTTGCATATAGTTACGAGATGTCCACGTCGCACTTGAAACTTGTACATTGGCATTGGGCTGGGAGGACGACTAGTAGGCGTATGGGACACCCACCTCCTTTATACATATACCGCATTCTTTGGAGCGATACAGACGTATATATTTATGCAGATACTGCGTTCTTTGGAGCGTTGGACGTTACATGTACAGATACCACGCTCTTCGGGGCGTTGGACGTCGTGCAGATACCACGCTCTTCAGAAAGTTGGACGTATTTACTTATACAGATACCACACTCTTCGGAGCGTTGGACATTATTATATATGCAGATTGCCCCAATATAGGGGTCATATGTGGCATATACTAGCTAGTCACGACGATTGGTAAATTACGTCAGCATATGTCTAGCCTACACTTCCCATACACACTAAGTTATCCTCAAATTGCATTCACTTAGAAGGATAGTTCACCATGATTTACTTTACTCAGTATTTACATTATGGCATATACTTTTTGTATCTTGTAACGTCCCTCTGAGGACCCGGTTCTCTTCCAGATTATTTGTGCAGTTTTGATGAGGCTTGATCTGGTGGTATGATGGACATCCTTGCATGTATCATTATATCTTTTCTCTATTATGTACTATTTTCCATTGTGATTCTGCTATTGTAGCCTAGTGTTTATAGGCCTATATTATTCTCTTGGTCTATTTGAGCGGCTGTATTATTGGGCTGCAGACTAAATGATACGTACCGTTCTCTCTTGTAATTTATTTACCATGGATTGAGATTTAGTTAGTTGTTGCATGTTAGGATTAGATTTTATTTTTAGCTTGATTACTTGACCGTGGACAGCGTAAGTGCACTTCGTCGGGTCCATAAAATTGGAAAGCCCTACGGAGTCGTACCAGTTGGCCATTGTCACGTGTTTGGTCCCACATATTTTGGGACTGGGGCATGACATAGTTTTATTGGTGGCCCATGCAGGTCAGAGCATATCGTTTCGGTTACGTTACTGTACCAAACGAGCCTACAACTTAGGAATTAATGTTGAATAAGATCTCAATCCATAACTGATTTTAAAACTCCTCTTATATTCGATCGTCGCCCTTGGATTTCATTATTGTATTCGTTCCTTTACCGTCAACATCGTTATTATTGTTTCTCATCTTCCCCTATTTCGGAGAGATGGACGTTCGTGCGCGGTAACTCTCTAGAAGCAGATCCTCGTTAAGACGAAGAAGGCATATCTGATAGGATGTTTGAGTAGATGGTTATCCAGAGTAGAGGAGGTTGATAGGTTATTTCTTGTTGCTAGAGCTAGTATAGACTTTTAGCATAAGAATTAGACATAGAAGTAGAGACTTAAAACTAGATCCTACCCTTACTTAAGATAGCAGAGATTTGGAAGTATTTGAAGTTGGAAAGATTGTTCGATTCTAAATACTCTGGGATAATTTATGAAAATGGATAGCTAGATGCTAGGGATTAGTTGTAGCCCATGGTAGTGATACAAGGGACGATATTATGAACTTGATAAGATGGAATTTTAGGCTCTCACTTGGAAGAAGATTATCTAAATTCTAGGAATTTTATCATGTGCATGGGTGGTACCTATTATTATAATTGCATCATGGTGACTCAGAGTAATAAACAGTAGAAAGAAGAAAATCGAGGAATACAATTTTAGGAATAATACGCTGTGATTTGATACGGTATGCGGAGGGTTAACTTGAACGAAATAGTTGATAAAATTATACCCTGGATAATTTTTGAGACCAATATTAGGTATGAACTATTACAAGGACAACACTAGTTGTGACGGTTTAATAGAGGATTATACCTAGAGGATATAAAGAAATTAAGACCTGGCAAAATTATGTTTATGACAAAGGAACGATGAATATATCGATAAAAAAATTTCGAATATCATATTAGAGAACTAAACTAAAACTTGATTAAAGAAACGATACCATTAAAACTGAGGTATGAAATGGAACATGAATGAGAACAAAATTCGAGGAGAAATTATGAGAAGAAGAGTGTTTATACATTACGGGCGAGAAAACACAAAATAAATTTTTTTTTTGGAGGATTAGTGTTTGTAAATAGAACGAGAGAATTTATTATGAGGTTAAGTCTAGACTATGAGTGGAGAAGCTCTCGGCGAATCAATGAGATGATTAAGTTGTTATAAAATCTTGAAGTTCTGTAAATTTGTCGAGGACGAATTATGGGTAAAGCATAAGGGATATGTGAAAGAAATTTTTGACTTAGGAAAAAAGAGCCCTCTAGCCTCCTTTTGAGACACACCAAAAGTTGAGAAAGATGAGTCCAAAGGAGTTCGTTCGAGTCACACAAAGATGTGACTACGAGCGTTCCAGAAGTTCTCTTGTGAACTTGCTGGCTCCTGGGAGAAGATCGTCGATAGAGGACGAATCTTGCTTTGAGCAATGGTGGTCTTCACCGCCCCAGCAAGAATAATTTTTTATTCTGTCTTTTTCTCCTTTTTCTTCTTGGTTCGTTCTATCTGATTGCAACTGCATTTTGCAAGGAAGAACGAAGGTAGTTTTTGTTTTATTGTAACTATGTTCTGTCCGTTTGCAACTGAGATTGCAAGGAAGAATGAAAAGTTTGGTTAATTCTGATTCTTTTGTAATCTTGAAAGCAAGTTGTGAACTGAATCCTTTTATAGTTCTTCGTGGAAATCGAGAATAGTCAGAGTGGAAACTTTTGTGTGAACCTCTGATCTCGACCATGCATTTTTCCATCTTTTGTTAAGTCTTGGGACTAACAGTTATTTATCCCAAATCCAAATCTAGCTCAAGAACTAAGCTAAAATCCATAACCAACACAAATAATCATCACAAATCAAGAGAAAACTGAAATAAAAGATATAAAACTAAGAAACAATAGTATATGGAGAATAAAAATCAATTATCCACAAGTACAAATGCACTTTCCTTGAAATCCAATAAGCTCCTAGCTGAAAGGCTTCTACTCCTACTTCTAGACAAGTCTAGAGACCACAATCTTGATCTCAAGATTAGCTCCTACTCTAGGTCCAGCTCCTAGGTCAGCTCCAAGAGTGAAGGAGACGTTTATGGTAGAGCTAGAGAAGGAAAAGAGTGAAGAAGAGAGATAAATAGATTAAAGAGAGAGAGAGAGAGAGAGAGGAGAGATGGTGGCCAATATTAGATGGATGCCATATCACTAATACAAGGCCAAAACCAAACAAAGCCTTCCATAACAAAAACATTTACCTAATAGGTAACAAGTCAACTCAGTCAACAAAGCTGACTGGACAACAACTCACGAACTGTACACCAGCATATACTATCGATCTACTACCTACAAGAAAAAAAAATTATTTTTGGAATTTTCGGGTACGCAGTCTCTGTACGGGCCTAATACAGTTCTATAGCAATACCAAGAGTCTATCTAGAGGTCTAGGATGGTCTCTCATTCTCTCATATAATTATCTTACTGAAAACATAAATCTAATAAGTTTAAACACTGTTGATTATCCTATGGGCAATCTGTCGGTATGCCTCTCGAGACTATCCGAAAATTAATAATAAAAATACATGGGTCCAATATTAGGTACTTGAAGTACTACATAATAAAGGTGATGGATAAAGTAAATAAGAGATACAAGATACGAAATAAAATATCCGCAGAAGTACGAATATTTGGAACGAGGAGTAACACTCGACAACGAGGAACTTTACCCAGGCATGAGCAAGGAAGAACTCGGGTCGATTTCTCTAGAAACGGAAGGGTTTGACGTGGACTCTATACCAACCTAGGCCCAGAATTTGGTATGTGACCGATAACAGCCGATATACCAATGGAGTACTATGTACGACCACTTTTGGGCCAGAAAGTTGCTCGATGTTTTCGCATGTTTGAAACATACCACTGGCATGGTATGTCGGTTCGTTGCGAATGACCTATGTTAGACCGTTTTTTGGATAGATTTTTTTCTTTTTCTTTTTCTAGTATGTTTATGACTCTTTCTTAGGTGTTTGTGTTTCTCTATAAATAGAACATTCTAAATACTAGAGACAAGTTTATTGTCATAATATTGATTACGATTTCTCTTGTGATTCTCTTGTTATAGAATTGGGGTTTTAATATCCTCTTTATATTGAGTTGTTGGTTTTAAGTGATTAACATTTTTCTATTTTGTCAGCCTTATGATATTGGCCTTCGACTTGTGGGGACTTGCGTAAGCGTGTTGGAATAATATAAATATTCAAGTCTCAACTCTCGTCACAAGTATAGCGGTGTACAGTGCCATGTACTTTAACAGGCTACTACATATGTATTCTTCACTCTTAAAAAGAACCTGCTTTCCTCATAGTTGGAGATCCCTCCATTTAACCCTCTATTTTAAAATAGAACTTCAACTCTGTTCACTGCCATTCACAAGAATATGAAGATCAACAATCTATTGCCCTTGTTAATAAGGTTATGATGTTGGTAAGTTGGTACTTGCCCACAATAACTAATATACACTGAAACTTAAAGAGAACTACTTTAAAAAAACAAAAACACCTGAAGTCTCTTCCACATCTCTTCTGGTTTAAAAATGGTTCAAACTAAACTGTCTAAACCGTATGTAAATACTCCACTATATATTTTTTTTAAATAACTAATTATTTAACTACTCAATATTATTTATTTACAACTAAACAATCATAACTCAAGTGGTTAAGGTAGAAAATATTTTATTTTGGTTGCTTGAATTCGATTCCTAGAAACGACAGTATTTTTAATAATTTTATATTTTAATTTTTTAATAAATTTTTTTTAATAACTTGCATGTTACTTGTTAAGAATAACAAAGCCATGTCAACCTATGCAAACTAAACACAAACAATTCTGATATACAAAACTCAGTTGGGAGCGGTGTGACTCTGCATAGCTTGAGAACTGAACTTCAGTTACACTTCAAATTCAAACAAAAAACAGCCAACGTTCAAAGAACTACATTTAAATGGTCATATTTCATTACCAAAAAGGAGCTAACAGTTGATAACATACAAACAACCGATTGCGCAAAGAACCTAAGAAAAGACAAATGACAGGAGCACTACGAAATAGGAATTCAAGAATTGGGGCAAGAATAACTTCTTTAGTTTCTTCATCCAAAGACCCTGCTACGATATAAATCTCGTACTTGAAATCCAAACTTGAACTTCCTAAGTCGGAACCGAAGTCGAGCGATACCAAGAAGAATAAAACAAGGAGAGCCGAAACCTCTCGAGTTAATCAAGAACTGTTTCCACTTAATAGTTCAACAAGTTTGCCTTTCTTCAGTTTTGAATACCCTTTGATACCTCGAGACTTTGCAAGGCCCCTCAGTTCCATAAGTTTCAATGATGACAAATCGGCACTTTCCACCGTTGATTCTTCTTTCGCATATTCCTTTTCAAATTCAGTATCGAAAGAATCAGATAGCTCATCAGAGCTCACTTCACTAGGCTCTTCGAAAGCCTTGACCTCTTGTTCTCCCACATCTGCTCCTTCTTTCTTTTTCCCTTCAGACTTCAAAGCGGAATTGGAGCCTCTGACTTCCTCCGCTGAAAACACTGGTTGGAATTTCACCCGAGGGACGGGAGATCTGCGTTGAAATTTTGAAGGAGGCCTTGTAGAAGGTACAGGATTGGGCTCAGGAACCTCATCAGAACTAGTAATACTATTGGAACTGAAGAAACCGGAACTTGGTTCATCCTCAAATGGACTGCTGCTCTCTAATTGGTCGATATTAAATTCTTCGTCTGCAGCACTCTTCTTTCCCTGAGTCACAGAGTGTTTCCTTAACAATTTGAGGAGAGAATCCACTGTGCCTCTCTCCCTCTGCCCTTGTTGCAACGCTTCTATCTTCTTTTCTTCCTTTATAGCTGCACGCTCTCTTAGCTGAGCTTGAACCTTTCTGAAAAGTTCAACTATTTCCTTCTCCCTTTTTCCTGGAGTTGCAGTAGCTGAATACCTCTGGTTGCTGGAAAGAGAAAGAAGAGAACCATTTCTGGATGGTAATGGGTCGCTGTCTTCAAGGCTCTCTGAGTTGTCACGCTCTTGGTATTGCCTGTTCTTGCCTCTAGAAGATCCTTTATGCTGTCTTGAGAAATCTGGGTTCCTTCTGTGGTTGTTAGGGCTAGCTTTGCATGTAAAAGAGACATCCCTTGGACTGTAAACAGGGAAAGTTTTCAGCATAATATTAGCACCAGTGAAGAGTTTGTGACCAACATTACAGGAGTAAGATGACAAAGCTGTTCTTCCAGAGGCGTTCCATTTCCCATCAGGAAGTATACAACCTGTAATGAAAGGGATCCTTTAGCACTTTACCAACATTTATGACAATAGAGTTTAGGCTAAAATCTTGCTCATTTTGTACAAAAGTATCTTTCTAATATTGTAGGATATGTGCAAAAAATCATTACAACATATAGAATTAGATGGAAACATTAAACAGAGACTGGTATCTTGAAAGAAGGTAATTCCTTGGGGAAGCCAGGACTAACCTTCTTTAGTTTTTGTATTGAGGAAGGGGATGGGGGAGTGTGTGATTTGGAAGGGGGTCGGCAATTTTACTGATCAATCGCTAATTGAAAATATTCATGATAGAAATTGCTCCTACACTTTAACATGTTAATGTTTGTCCTCAACTTCTCACCTATTCACATTTGGGTTTTGGATTTTAACTCGTTAATTTTTCAGATAAGAACTTTATCAGTTCATTTAAGTTCTTTCTCAACATGAATATAAGACTAGACTTTTCTTCTCTAGTTCTGCATGTCCATGTTTCTGTCGGGTCACTCAAAAGCCTACAAATTAGTCAAAGAAGTGTGCCCTAAACATTCTCAGTTTTATACCTCTTTTACAAACATCACCTGTTGCATAACAGATTTTGCATATAATCCTATAAGTTAAAAATTAAATACATAAATAATGTATCTGCAAATAAAGTAAATAAACACAGGAATAGTGTATTTTACAAACATCACCCGTTGCATAACAGATATTCAAATTAAAATAATTTCATTTAAATTTAAATATTTAAGTACAAATATATTATTGTTATTATGCTTAATTCTGAAACTTCTCTCTTCATATTTCACTAATTATCTTATATTTTTTAAAGTATATTTTGTCTGGTCTGGTACACACACATGCACATTCTAAACCTCTCTTCATATTCCATTAATTATCTTATATAAGTATATTCTACATCCTTATTTCCTTCTCATGCCTTCTGCATGCTCGTCTGGTCTAGTACCCACACATACATTTATGTTGACGCAAATAAAGAGCACCATGACTGAGTGTCAGTCGGATATGTGCTAGCCTAGACAGCACACATCAAACCATAATTAGTCTATCTATTTATGGCATGATTATTGTATTATAGTTGTAGATATCTTTGTATTTAGGTGTATAGTTGTAGCTTCCTTATTTGGTTAGACATGATTGATGTAATTGTTGATAATCAGCCATGTAATTACTAATTTACCCTAACTTTTCTATATAATCAGAGGAATCCTCACAATGAGAGGTATTTAATCCATTTGACACTGAGGTCTATCGAAAGTATATGCAACTTATAAAGTATAATTGCTCTATAGTGAAAGAAATTGCAGACTCTAAAAGGTTAAAATTAAGTTATGGTACAGGGAAAATATAGCTTTTATCTCATATCATTATCATCATCATCATCATCATCATCATCATCATCCAAGCCTTCTCCCATCAGAATGAGTCGTCTATAGAGCATAAGAAAGCTCCATAAATCAACTTGACAGCTTCATTGACCGATTGTCGTTCTGACATCAACCCTCCATGGTGATGCCAGATTCCCGTCCATAGTAGCTATGAGCATGAAAGAGTCATGCTATAAAACCTAGGCAGCTAGTAGGCACATAGATAGACCTACTCTTTAGATGTGCCATAAAACCTAGCCGTTGCTCATATAAAAGTAAAAAATTCTAGGTCTGATTTTAGGGCTTATATAGGACTCTTCTAGGCATGGAGGGGAAGCAAGGTGGATGATCAATGGATACGAGGTGGTATATAGTTATATAGCTTGTTACTCGTAAATATTAAAGATCTAGGTGTACAAGGCATAGGGAGAAGCTGGACGCATTATGAATAGAAGTTGGAGCGTAGTTTTACGATTCAGTACTAAAGAAAATTACAGAACTAAGGTTTCGTCACGATTTTTTTAGTTTCAGCAAATATGTAGTACAGAAACAAAAAACGTGAAAGGGTGAGAAATTCAAATAGAAACATAGATTGAGGAAACCCTGCAAGAACACAGGAACAGTAAAGAAAAGGGAAACAAAGACAAGCCCAAAAGGACTCCATTTAACTTTATCCATAAAGCCACAAAATTAAGTACAATTTGGGTCTTCTATAGTCTCTAAAGTAAAAAAAAATCCTAATTCAACTAAACATACGATTCCTGATGTATCCAAAACAACTCACAAATAATCATGACAAATTTCCAAAACTATATATAGACTGATTGAATAGTCTTTTGCCTATAATTTCACTTTGACAAGTATCAATTATCCATACCCAATTCTAAAGTTATCCTACTTTAAGTATGATAAAAAAAGATTCCCTTGATGATAAGGAAATAAACCTAATCCTAATATATCTCAACTACGGATAATGACTATAAACTTCGTTAGCACGGTCTATAATTTGATCGAAGAACATAAGGGACTGAATGATGACCCTCAATGCAGTAGTTTTCATCGCATCAAATGTACCAGCCACAACCAAATGCAGCGCAACCAGAAGTATTAGGACAGATATGTAACATTGAAATGAATGCCCCAGTTGCCTTTACCTAAGCATCCTATGTCAAAATTAAAAGTTAAGAACAAGATGGTTTGATTACCAAAATGTTCTAAACAACCCAAAAATTAAAGCACATGTTCTCATCTTGGAACTTAAGAGCCTAACTTGGTACAAGTATATAAGATAGTAACATACTGTTATTTTTGACACGGGATCTTCAAACAACTTCTTCCTTATAAAAAAGAGACATTAATAAGTCATGTTCTATTAATGAAAATACTCTTTTTGCTTTTACTTTATTAATTCTTATTCTCAAACTATCATAAAGGTATTTTCTACTTCTCATGTAAAAGATTTTGTAGTTCCCTTCACAACATGGACCATTTATCAGTGTGCCATCAAAAGATTAATCTGTTAATAGACTGCTGCACAACATTAGTGTATATCAGTACCTACACAATCTTTCTTTACATTTTGACAAGCGAACTTCAAATCATCGAAAAGTTAATACCTTAGAAGAAATAAGTAAATAACAGACTAACTATTCGGACAATTAGTCGCATATGTGCCATATCCCACCTCTTTTACGTACCAAATATATGAAATGTAAATCAAGTCGTTTAACAACTCCAAATTCAGCTTTTACTATGATCGAGGATCATAATCATCCAGGATAAACATTTTAACATGTATACCACTATACCTTCTTTTACAAATTAAAGATTATTCCTATTGTCCATTTTGATCCTTGAGGTTTTACACAATCAACCTAATAACATAAAGCCAGTGAGCATGCCTACTAACACCCAAACACAAAAGATTACCATAATGCAAGCACGGAGCTTAAGGATAATCAAACAATAAAGAAAGATAAAACTTTACTTGAGTTTTATACATAGCAAGATAACAGTTTATACAATACAGAAAGAGTTCTACTGCCTTGTGTGTGCGTGGGAAAAAGATATTGAAAAAGAAAGAGTTAAAAGTTTATAAGGAGAAACAAGTACGCAAAAGAAAAAATATTTTAGAAGATAACAGGTTTACGGAAGCAATATTAAGAACCCAAATAGAACTTCAGAATTTGCATATGGTTGGAAATTTGAATGGTCAAGATTACAAGGAAAAGGTGAAATGTAAGGAGCAGCTGGTGGGGAAGAAGTTAGCCCAAAACCCTTTTTGGCTGTTCCATTCAAAACTCGAGACAGAGCAAAGCATTAACAAAGCACAAGCAAAAGGGCGAAAAGAGCATAAGATAGATTCTCGAACCTTTTTAATAGAAACTTCGATATCTTTAATCTAGTCGATGTTTGAGGTATTCAACTCATCCCCAACACCCAACAGAATCCCTGATAGACTTCTCCTCTACAACTCATTTCCACTAATGGATAGTGTTCATTACTTGTTTATGTTGCTAATTTGTCTCAAAACTTCATTTCTATGCAAGTTTGAAGACTTTGGATGTGGGTTTGTCAGCCTTATGCTGTGAAATTGATTAGCATGATTTTGTGCAAGAGTTTTTCCACAGGGTGAGAAAATTTTAGATGTCCTCGGTTATTACGTCCAACTTTCATGTTTCCATGCCTTTTTGGAGATTTCGGGATATAGGTTTTGGTTATTAACTTGTCCAGTTTTTCCTGAAAGTGATCTAGATTGTGTTCACTAATTAGTTATAATGATTGCATATTGAAATGGTAGTTTATAGTGGTGATACAATTTTAGATTAATGTCTAGTGGTTATTGGGATATAGGTGTTTGTTATTAACTTGTCCAGTTTTTCCTGAAAGTGATCTGGATTAGGTGCAAACTTCGTTATCATGATTGAATATCAAAATGGTAGTTCAATAATTATTGTCCATGTGCAAATATAGTAAATGCAGGAACATTCTTGTGTGACTTTATTGCAGGAACTTATTTGGTTATATAAGGACTCTATTGAAGGCTTTTCTTAACTTAGATATCAAAACTAGACGTTATGCAGGTCCATTTACTTGTTTATGTTGTTAATTTTTCAATAAAATTTTGGAAATTTTGAGATATGAGTCCTTCATTTAATTTGATTTTACTTGTTTGTTATTCATCGGATTTAGCTATATATACATTGAATCCATATTAAATCAAACCTAGGACAATTGCCTAGTAGCACATTCCTAAATTCTACAATGAGAAGATTGAGTTGAAGCTAGAACTCACCTAATAGCACCCAACCATGTCCCAATAATAGCACAACAATCAGCATGCACTAACAAACTTCTACAAGCCATAATTGACACAATAACCATCATTCTCAGCTCAACTCACGCTTGTCATAATTTCTAAAGTTCACCAAGGCCAAGTCAAATATGTTTAAAGCTTGAATTCTAAGACAAAAGTGCTTAAACCTGAAAATTTTAGCGGGCATCTTGAGCTATTAACCTGAACAAAACTCGACGAGTTGCAAAACCTTAAGATTAGAAAATCCAAGCCAAGTTCCATTTGAAGCATATGTTGCACGGACACGAATGACCCAACACAATACAGACACAGTGATAGACAAGGGACCTAGTTTTGGCATGTCCTAGTGCATTTTGGTGCTTTTGTGTCTCATCCAATATCTGTACGGCACAAGGTAACACGGGCACGTCACTGATTTTTGGGGTGTTTGTGCTTCCTAGGTAGGCATGGACTAACAAAAAAAAACGCAAGCTCTCCGTACAGAAAGTATCAAAGGTATATATCTTAAAGTTTACCACTTGTAGGGGCCAACAGACATCTATTACAGCCATACATATTGTGAAACCAGCTTACAAGGTTGATAATGTTTCTCAAACGAAGATCAAAGTTTTATGGCAAAGTTTTATGGCAATTCCTGTCGCTAACTCACTATACTGCAGGATGGAAAATACGAAACGAGAAGATTCTGACATGAGACCACAGGAAGAGAATCAATTTTTGTGTATCTCTGTCTTGCCCGACACAAAATGACGCAGATGCACCAAGTTTTGGAGTCAGTTTTTCCTAGTTCTAGCGCAAAAATGAAATCTTCACAACTTCTCATATCAAGATATGCTAGCAATCATTATACTAAAATAAAGCATAGAATAAAAGTTACTATTTTTTCGACAATCTTCCTCTTGCTCATGTTTTATATTATAGACATGTTTTAAGCATAATATAGAAGCTCCGAACATGGAAAAAAAAAAAAAAAAAAGTACCAAAACCATCTCAGAGCCCATTACTCTTTGAGGAATTTCGTCGAACAGATGAAGGGCAAGGACAAAACCCATTTCAACATATCAATACGGACATTTCTATTTTGACGCCACTTGGACGAACTCCATAACTACAATGATAATGTCGACGAAAAATGTCTCGTTCCTAGTGTCGGTTCCTCTCGAGCTAAAAAAAAAAAAAAAAACCTGTTCTTTGAAAGATTTTGTCGAACAGTTGGTGAGCAACATACAACACATTTCAAGAATAGTCATGTCCCATTTTATTCTACATAGACGAACTCGAGAACCTACGTTGATAATTTCAGCTATCAGCTATTAAAAATTCGCTTGCAATGAAATTTAAAGAAAAATTTGAGAGGGAGAGAGAGAGAGAGAGAGAGAGAGAGGACCAGAGTTGGCGGGAGTCGCCATGGCCATCCGCCGGTGATTTGTATATGGGGTACTAGAGTTGGGAAGAAAAGGGGAAGGCAAAAGGCTTTCTTCTTATTTCGTTTTGAGGGAGGGAAGAATGGAGAAGATGGGGTAGCCAAGCATAAACACTTCAGTCCAAATTGAGTAGTATAAATTTTAACTTCATTTTATTTTGTTTTGTTTTTGTTTTTATTTTTTTATTTTTTTTAACTTTTCAAAATAACGTACAAATTCGACATAACATTTGAAAACTTTTGTATATATTATATTATATATCTTTGTATCTACTGTTATCCAACTCCGACCATTTATAAATAAAAAGAATAATATGTTTCCGTTACTCGAAGGGTCAATCGAATTCAAAAATTTTTTTTATTTAATTAGACTTCATAAACTTTTCTACAAATAATTAAAATATTATTAAATTCTTTTCATAGAAAAAAAAAAAATTTTAATTAGATGAAGAGAATAAAAATGTCCTTACTAACATTATTTTTGTTCTCACGTATTTACATTTAATAACTCAAACGAAAATGCTTATGGACGTTTTTAAATTTATTTATTTTTTAATTTAGTTTCTGGAGAAACAAAAAGGTAAAAACAATAAAAGAAAATTATACAAAACTTATTTGTTATGGACATTTTCAACATTTATTTCTATTTTTACTTTGAGTCGGAGAAACAAAAATAAACAAAATATATTTTGTGAAAACGTCCTGCTAGGGACGTTTTAAACTTTAAAAAAATTTGAGGACAATTTTTTCCGTTGTAGCTTCGCTGCTCTGCTCTCTAGGGCTTCTTCTTTTGCTGCTTTGGCTTCGTTGCTCCCGGTTGCTTCAGGTATCGTCTTTTGCTTCTTTCTTTTGAGGCATGCTTCAACTTCTTTTTAACCAAGGGTGAGGGATGGGGTTTAATGACTCCTATTGACCAAGGGTGGGGAGGGGGTTTAATAACCAGAGCCAGGGGCTTAGTTCGAGGTGTGTGTGTTATAGCAAAGTCAATATGGAGGGGGATTTAAAGGCTTGTGATAAAGGCACTACAAAAAAATACTTGAAACTAGTTCAGTATTGAGACTAGTCTATTAATAAATAAAATTTACTCATACTAGTCCAACTCATACTAGTCCAACCTCACTCCCAGACCCCCCAAATCTCCACCACCGGCCGGAGCCCTCCTCCTCCACTACTTCCATTTGAAACCTAAAATTTTGCAATCTCCATCTCCTCAAATTCCAACCATTAATCAATGGCTCACAAACTCTCAAAAGAATCAAGGTACAATTCTTACTCCCTCTTACTCCTCCTTGTTCTTCTCAATTATTTTATTTTTTATTGCATTTCGAAAAATTTCCAAAAAATTTTTTTTCAATCTTCGTTAGAGGCTTAAAATTATAGTAAAATAAGCTAAAATAGGTTTTGGATGTAGTTTCAACGTATTTCTGGAGTCTCGAACCCGATTTTAGGGTATACAAGTTCAAAATTCTCGAACGTTCGGGACAGAAACATGTCGAAATATAGACATTTCTACAGTCCTATATACATTGTGGACTGTTGAAATATCTACAGTCATTTATGTATAGAGGACTGTAAAAATTTTAACAGTCCTATATACATATAGGACTTTAGAAATTTCTACAGTCCTGAATGTTCAATTAATTTTGGGATGTTAAAATATATATCTTTTTTGTCTTATAGTCGAGACCCTTGGAAGGGCCTTGAGGATAAATGTATCATAAGAAGACGCCCCACTGTGTCGATGCGTAAGGAACGCAATGTTCAGCGTACTGTTAAGACAGTCCTCACTATCGTCGACCCCGAGGCACCCCCTCAAGTTAGGAAACGTCGACTGAATAAGACTGTAACTCGTTCGAAGAGACGTGCTCCTAGTACTTCTGGTTCTTCTTCCTCCTCCGATGAAGACATACCAACCGTCCAAAATCGGCCAACTGATGATTCAGGGCCTTCTCAGCATGCAGATAGTCCAGTCGAGACTCGGCCACCAACCCTCGAAAATTGGCCTATTGATGGTTCAGGACCTTCTCAGCAGCCAGATAGTCCAGTTGAGACTCGTCCAAACGGTTGCTCTATGTTGCCGTCGATCGAGAACCATATTGCATACCAAATATGGAACAATCCGGTAAGTACATTACGTTTTGATAATTTTATATATAGTTCTAAGTTCTAAGTTCTAAGTTCATCCAATTATTTATAGATAACTACATTTTATATATAGTTCTAAGTTCATCCAATTGTTTACTTTTCAGGAGAGTTCTCGTATGTTAACGGTGATCAACCACGGCAAAAAGTGCAATACATAGGGGGTTTGAATTTTTCGAAGACGATGTCAAGGCCAAAATTAATCCCACCGGTTTACAAATTTTGGGTAACTACTCATATACGACGGTGGATAATGCAATCATATCAGCATTTGTAGAACGATGGCATCCAAAAACCAACACTTTCCATCTCCCAAAAGAGGAGTTGATGATTACCCTGGATGACGTCCATCATATATTGGGACTTAGGGTTGATGGTCGAGTCATGATGAATCACACTTTTGACGAATCGAGCATTAACTTTTACGACCATATCGTGGATTATGTATCGTCTGAGAGTTGATGCGACGAGTTTTACAACCCTTCAAGACTTCAAAAAGTCGTACGAACTTCCTTTGAAATATTTGGAGGAGACATTCGATGATCCGGACCCCGAAGTGGATAATAGCGATAATGTGGCCCGTGGATATATGCAGTTCATCTTAGGGGCTGTCGGCATTTCGGATAAGTCTGGAATATCGATACATGCTAAATATCTCTTAAATTTTGACGACATAGACACGGTGGGAGAAATATCTTGGGGAAGCGGTATATTAGCATGCCTTTACCGCGAGCTTGGTGCGACATCCCGTGTCGGTTCCAAGACAATATCCGGATACCAGACTCTACTCCATATAAAGATATATCTTTGTCAACTTGTATACATAATAGAAAATTTTGTTGTAAATTTTTTGACTAATTTTTTTCAACTTGGTTACGTGAAGGCATGGATATACGAGCACTTTCCAACCCTGAAGTGGGCTAAACTTAACCGAGGATATGACGAGCACCTTCCTAGAATGTGCAGATGGAAGCCAACTAAGGAAGATGCCAAACGTCCACACATATTGACCGTCCTACGGAATGCACTTAAAGATATGACGATAGAAGAGGTGAATTGTAACGCCCCGCAACCGCACAGTACGTTACGCTGAGTCAGATTGAATAAAATAATAGCTGGTTATATTTGATTTGTTGGATTTTGGGAAGAAGTATTGATTGAGTTGGTTTTATGTGCAGATGGCTAGCGGAGTTCGATGGGAATCAGGTGTTCATTCAGAGCAGTACTGAGATAGCTGGATTGGAGCGATAATATCGTCTTCCTTAGTCCGATCGATCGGATGATTTGGAGAGCATGGCCTGCTCGCACGGTCATACCAGTTGAGTAGATCGCGCTTTGCTTCGGACCACGGGTTCAAGGAATCGGCCGTATCGGCAGGATATGATGCTTAACGGAATCAAACATTGTGAGTGGGCTCTATCCCTTCTCCTCTACTCCTTCATGCCGAATAATATGGAACACACGTAAAGGCTTGAACACTTGGACTGAAACTTGGGAATCACTACACTGAGGCGTGCATAGAGTGTACGTCGTTTGATTGGATAGGATTGTGGCTTGAATTGTTTTGCGCGTATGGATAGTTGGAGCTAGAGTTGGATTTTATTTGGGACAGTTGGAGAAGCAGTTGGAATTATATATCTTGGTTGGAATATCGAGAATTCGGGCGAGCGAGCGTGCATCCGTGCACGAGTATCACTTGGGCGCTTTGTTAAGCAAAGCGTGCAGTTGTGGTTCGAAACCGGACAACTGCATCGGCTAGGACATTGTGCCACTGTTGGGGCATTGTGCCATGGGATTGTTCTGAGCGTGTGGTGTTGCACCAATTAGAACACTATGTTGAGAAGCGACATAGTGCCTATGGGGATAACTTGGGATTTGGTGCCTTGGACTATATGTTGGAAGAATGGTTATGGATATTTTGGTTGGATATTTGGTGGAATGAGTCTAGGATCGCTTGGTGGGGCGAGAATGTTCGATCCTCTCGTCATACCTACTTAGTGTTTGCATGTCACGGACAACCTGTGTTGCACAGGATTTCGTTTCCTCGAACGGAAGAGGCTCCGGGGCACCGGGTGTAGCACCCCGTTCTCCCGGTGCGAAGAGCGCGGCTAAGAAACACTAGACGGTATCGTTCGATCGGGATAGATTGAAACAAGAACTCGTCCTCGTTATGGATTTATTTTTTTCGGAATCGATTCCTATATTCAGTGGACCGTGCCCCCGGGATCGACTTAGCGGCAGAGTCAGGAGGGACCTCTCCGCTGTTATCTTTTATTGCCTCGGTTTTCGATATCGTTTGTTGCTTTCGTGCTTTGAGTTAGTTTTGGGATTTGCTTGTTTTCCTTGAACGGTTTCGATGGTTTTCATTATTTTTGTTCATAGCACTGCACTTCAATTCCGAGATTGAAAAGAGTGGAAGGAGTATTGATCGAGCTGTTCGTGCAATGTAGGTGAACGAGCAGTAGACGGCTTGCGAGCGGAGTCGTGAAGCGCCTATTTCCTTCTCCTTTTCTTCCAACTAAGTGAGTGGCTACCAACCCGATTAGCTAGCCCTGCTTCCAGTCTTCACAACTAATAACTCTCGCATTATGTTGCCCCGATCAAACGATACCAAGTAATAACTAAAAGGTACCAAGATAAAAAGAGAATAGACTTGGTTCATTATGCTTGTCAATAAACTTCACGAACGGATACTAGATTTCATGCTTGTTCGCTTGGAAATAAATCATGAATTGTTGCTTGTCTTGTACAATTGCTTGTCTTATACTCTTGTTGCCTCAAATTGCATTATTGTTGCCTCAACTGCATAAAAATGGTAATCTTGTATATTGTTCGATCATGGACAACTTGTGCACAGGGTCACGGTCTCGCGGACGATGCTGGGGCACTGGCATCGATCCGGTCCGGGCGAGACCTATTGTTCTAGTCTCTTGTTCGACGGAATGGCTTGCAGCTTCTCTTGTACTTTCGTTGCAAACCATTCTCGTCAAGACTATATCGTCCATTATGGCAATCAAGCCAGTGATCATCTTGTATATTTAAACCTGTTGCAAACTAACTTGTGTCTTCGTGGCAGGGAAGGCAAGGTAAGTATTGTGCAGGTAATTCAAACGGGCAGGTAAAATCCACCGAACGGTGGCAAGTTCATTTCATTATCATACATATATACTATTGCTTGTAAATGAACTAAGGCAAGATAGAAACCCACAAAAACATGCATGCTTCATTAAAACAACGTGTTGATTGGTATAGTTCGGTTAGCTCGCCTTCACCAGTATGTTTCGACATACTGACCCTCGTTGAAACAGGTTCTCCGCACTAAGGCGAACCGAGCGAGGAGCCGAAGTCATCTTCCCGATCCAGTCCAGCTGTTGGCGCATCCTGATCGCGCCGCTTTTGAAGTACTTGAAGAAAGAACCTTGCAACTTTATATACGATGCAGCTTCGTGGCAAAGCCGTCCTCCAGTCCGGAGGTCTTTATCATTTTGGAGTTTATAAAGGGATGTAATGTATAGGACTGCTATCTCATTTTGAGTCAACTCTTTTGTAAGCCCGTACGGCATATTAGCTGACTCGTTCAGGAGTTTGTAATAGATGTTCATTATCAATAAAGAGAACTTTTTCATGTTTTAAATCTGTGTTTCAATTTATCTGCGTACTCTGAATATGTGCTTGCTATGCAAATCATTAAAGCCTTGTGCGGGAGTAACCCCAGGCCCGCACGGCGGTCACGATTTGGAGGATTCCTCAACGATTCTACGGAATCGGGTCGTGACATATGGTATCAGAGCACAGATTCAAGTTCCTTAGACTCTCGCACTGGAAAAGTTCCTTTAACGATCAAATTTCTGTGCGAACTCTTGAACTCGCTAGGCCAAAATGAGATACGTTCATGCAATAAGTCCATAATACATTATGATCCTAATATAATTTACCTTCTTTTGAAGGAATGATACTAGCGCAATCTGCAGCGCAAGCACCGGACAAAATGCAAGGAAGTAGTTCGGGCACTTTGGGAAGTTCAGGAAGCCAGCGAGCCATGCCAAGCATCGATCCCGTCCAGCAAATATTGCAGATGTTGGAGGCAAACCAATAAAGGGACGAGGCTCACTACGAATGGGCCGAGAAGCGGGCGGAGGAGAGTCAGCTCAAGTTTCAAGACAATATAGAAGCTCGATTCTCAGTCCAACAGAAGCAGGTGGATGCCCTGCAACAGATCGTTCAGACTTTGGCTTCTAACCATTCCGCTGCAATAGCAACGACTCCGGTGGAACAGCCCGCGCTTGAAGTAGAGACACCGCAAATTCCAAGGACGAGGGACGTGACTGCCTTCGACTTTGGCCACTTCAAGAAAGTCTGCAACACCCCATTCAACGGGACTGAGGACCCAGTCGTAGCTCTAGATTGGTTGGCCGAACTTGAAGATCACTTCGCTCTGCTAGAGGTCCCCGAAGAAAAGTGTGTCGCCTGCGCGCAACTATAGCTCCGTCTCAACGCGCACGATTGGTGGGACGTGCATCGACGATCTCTCTAATTTGATCACGGAGAGGAGGCCATCTCGTGGACGACTTTTCGTGCCACATTCGAAGAGGAGTTTGTACCCCCCTCCAGTACAACGTCAAATGGAGAACGAGTTCGTGCAACTGAGGCAAGGCAGCATGACAGTTAAAGAGTACTCCGCCGAATTCAACCGACTCTCCAAATTCGCTAGGGCCTATTTACCTGATGTAGCGAGTCGAGCTAGAAGGTTTGAAGGTGGACTACGCCCTGCCATCAATGCGCACGTAGTCGTTCATCAGTATCGTACAATGCGTGAAGTCATGAATCACGCCCTATCTCTTGAGCCACACTATCCTCACGTTCCTGCCAGCGATGTGCATACCTACAATCACAAACACCAAAGCAACGAGAGAGAAAACAACGCTGCAAAGCGTCACAATGACGGCGGGAAACAAAAAACAAACCATCCTTGTAAATTCTACAAAAAGCCGGGGCATACAATCGACAAATGTCGTATGAAACTTGGTTTATGCCTAGCCTGTGGTGAATCAAACCATTCAGTTCGTGATTGTTCCTTGAGTCATGATCGCCATCCCGAACGCAATAATCCCTAACGGTAGGTCCCACTCTTAAGTTTTAGGACGAAGCTTCCAATTAGTTGGGTAGGATGTAGCGCCACGTTCTTCCGGTACGGAGAGCGCGGCTAAGAAATACTAGACGGTATCGTTCGATCGGGATAGATTGAAACAATAACTCGTCCTCGTTATGGATTTGTTTTTTCGGATTCGATTCTCATATTCAGTGGACCGTGCCTCCAGGATCGACTTAGCGGCAGAGTCAGGAGGGACCTCTCCGCTGTTATCTTTTATTGCCTCGGTTTTTGATGTCACTTGTTGCTTTCGTGCCTTGAGTTGGTTTTGGGATTTGCTTGTTTTCCTTGAACGGTTTCGATGGTTTTCATTGTTTTTGTTTATTACACTGTACTTCAATTCCGAGATTGAAAAGAGTGAAAGGAGTATTGATCGAGCTGTTCGTGCAATACAGGTGAACGAGCAGTAGGCGGCTTGCGAGCGGAGTCGTGAAGCGCCTCTTTCCTTCTCCTTTCCTTCCAACTAAGTGAGTGGCTACCAACCCGATTAGCTAGCCCTGCTTCTAGTCTTCATAACTAATAACTCTCGTATTCTGTTGCCTCGATCAAACGATACCAAGTAATAACTAAAAGATACCAAGATAAAAAGAGAATAGACTTGGTTCATTATGCTTGTCAATAAACTTCACGAACGGATACTAGATTGCATGCTTGTTTGCTTGGAAATAAATCATGAATTGTTGCTTGTCTTGTACAATTGCTTGTCTTGTACTCTTGTTGCCTCAAATTGTACTATTGTTGCCTCAACTGCATAAAAATGGTAATCTTGTATATTGTTCGATCATGGACAACTTGTGCACAGGGTCACGGTCTCGCGGACGATGCTGGGGCATTGGCATCGATCCGGTCCGGGCGAGACCTATTGTTCTAGTCTCTTGTTCGGCGGAATAGCTTGCAGTGCCTCTTGTACTTTCGTTGAAAACCATTCTCGTCTCGTCCATTATGGCAATCAAGCCAGTGATCATCTTGTATATTTAAACCTGTTGCAAACTAACTTGTGTCTTCGTGGCAGGGAAGGCAAGGTAAGTATTGTGCAGGTAATTCAGACGGGCAGGTAAAATCCACCGAACGGTGGCAAGTTCATTTCAGTATCATATATATATACTGTTGCTTGTAAATGAACTAAGGCAAGATAGAAAACCACAAAAACATGCATGCTTCATTAAAACAACGTATTGATTGGTATAGTTCGGTTAGCTCACCTTTACCAGTATGTTTCGACATACTGACCCTCGTTGAAACAGGTTCTCCGCACTAAGGCGAACCGAGCGAGGAGCCGAAGTCGTCTTCCCGATCCAGTCCAGCTGTTGGCGCATCCTGATCGCGCCGCTTTTGAAGTACTTGAAGAAAGAACCTTGCAACTTTATATACAATGCAGCTTTGTGGCAAAGCCGTCCTCCAGCCCGGAGGTCTTTATCATTTTGGAGTTTATAAAGGGATGTAATGTACAGGACTGCTATCTCATTTTGAGTCAACTCTTTTGTAAGCCCGTGCGGCATATTAGCTGACTCGTTCAGGAGTTTGTAATAGATGTTCATTATCAATAAAGAGAACTTTTCCATGTTTCAAATCTGTGTTTCAATTTATCTGCGTACTCTGAATATGTGCTTACTATGCAAATCATTAAAGCCTTATGCGGGGGCAACCCAGGCCCGCACGGCGGTCACGATTCGGGGGACGCCTCAACGATTCTACGAAATCGGGTCGTGATACCGGGACCGTTCGGCCATGGAGGAGACAAGGGTAACGCATCTTGGGCGCGGTGCCGGTAGTTCGATACGAACCAGAGGGGGATAACTGCCCATTGCTGGATCGGGTAGGACTGCCTATTGATTAGTCCGATCAATATCCTTTATGGCTTGGCCAGTGACTTCATATAGATAAGTGCTGGCTTGCTTTACTTTGGTTGGTTTGTGCTTCGTGTAGGCGCGGCCACCTTGCCTCGGCAAGAGTGTGTATATTGAGATTGGATTGTAAGTTTTGGTTGAGGATGGATATTGAGGCTTGGTTGATGGTTCGATGGTTTCTCGTGTTGCTTGGACTTTGGGTAGGATGGTTTGAATGCTAGAATCCTTCGGGTTGGTTATTTATTGCTTGTCGATTGGATTGAGTTGAAAATGCTTGCATGCTTAAACTGCTTTACAGCTTTCCTTAACATGTCATCCCTATGCCATGAAATGAATCTAGGATTCAACTAGAAAGATCACCATTTAACTGTTTGCATTCACTATTTTACTTAGTGTCGGCTTAGACGAGTGGGTTATCCAGCTCACCAGTACGGCTGTGTACTGACCCACGTTTGTGGATATTATTTCAGGTACGCAGGTCTAGTGGCGCTACTTGGATATACGGGACATGATGTATGAACTGTAAGTACATTTGTGGGCTAGAGAAAGAGCAAGAGTATTTCATCGCCTTTGAGGCAATCGCCTTTGTGGTATTTTATTTGGATCCTATCGAGAGCTTCACTACGTATTACTCTGATGTGTGCTTGGTACATAATACTTGAACTTTGTTGCAACTTGGTCGTTTCGATGATAACTTTGGTGTTTGACAACATCGCCTTGTACGAGCGCATCTCCAGGCTCGTACGGCATCACGTCCCGATGAGAATGATTGTCCTGTAGAAGAGCTGCAACATGGTGATTCACGTTCAGCGGGGACTATTGAGCTTGTGGGAGATTGGGGCATGACATATTGGTATCAGAGCACCTGGTTCATATCCTCGGACTTGGTCCTTCGCTTCATCACAAGCTCTAAATAGCTTTCGCGTGTCGTTTAGCTCTTGGCTCTACTCGGTGCCGCATTGGATGTTTCATGCAATAAGTCTATATATTGCTGGTTGTGGCTGCATGTTGTGCTTCTTTGCGTTGCTTTTGTTGGTTTTTGTTAGATCGCTTAGAATCGTTAGGCGTTGTTGCATTCATGCAGCAAGTTGGGTGGCGTTGTTGCATTTGTGCAGCAAGTTGAGAGGTGTGTCATTGCTTTGGTTGGCCTTGCTTGTCGTTCGGAGAGTTTCTGGTTGCATCAGTAGATCAGTTGGTTGGCAGACGAGATTGGTTATGCGACATGTTGTGAGTAGAAGCATCGGATGAGAATGGATCGTTGTACGAGTTGCTCGTGTAGCGATTGTGTTGGATAGAAGTTTGATTTTTGGCTGGGTATATCACATAGAGCATTGGTTGAGCATATTTGAGTTTGGCTTGGGAATATCAGGATAAGTTTGCACGAGTTGCTCGTACAGCAAATATGTGGAACAGTTGGGTATTGGGTTGGATTACTTGGAAGAGAGATCGTTGTACGGGTTGCTCGTGTAGCAAAAGTATCAGACAGTTTAAGAATAGCTGGAAGTATTGAGAATGGAACATAGCACAAGTTGCATAACGAGATTGATGGAGAGAGTTGGATGGTTCAAGCATTGGCTGAGTTTTGTGTCAGACTTCAGTTGGGGATGGCAGGATCACGCATAAGGGATGGCTAGCACGGATCTTTAATTTGTGCAAAGGAATCATAATGCAAGTAGCGACTTGATTCGGAGTGGTATATGGGATACCAAATAGGGAGCAAGGCATTGAAATATTTTGGATAGACATCAATGGAAATTGCCTGAACGGACTCGGATAACAGGAATATAAGTTGGTTGGTGCACATCGGCTGAGTTGGAAAGAATAAAAATGGAGCAAACGAATATTGAGTTGAGCAATCGAGAACGGACTTGTGCAAATGGAAGTATCGTTGGACTTAAGAGATGGACGAGATGGTAACAAGCAATGGAAAGTGTGTTTGAAAATTTGAAGTATTGAGGCAAACCAAGTATTAGAAACAAGTTGAGATAGTTAGATGGAAAGCTGAATATCAGAGTTCGCTTGCACGATTTGGAAGTTCGGTGGAGCATTCATGAATGCAAAGAAAGAGTTGAGCATGAGGAACAAACAGTTGGGATACGCTTGAACGAGCGATGGGTGAATCGAATAATAGCGAGCACGGACTACGAATTATGGAAACACATTGGAGCTGTTGGTTGAGTAATGAAACACAAGCTGGTTTGGAGGGGCAATGCGATGGATTCAAACAGACTTAAAGGATTTTGGATATTGCTGCTCGAGAAGTTGACTCAGGTTCAGCAGAAGTGGAATTTGGTGAAATGAGGCAATGATGGTAGCCGGATTCTTCGGAAGATATAAACTGGCATGAGGCAAGTCTAGTTGATGTTGAGTCAGATTGGAAGTTAACTTGCAGTACTGAGACGGATTGAGGCAACAAGTATAGGCAATATGGATTTGAGATTTATGTTGGAACTGATGCACGAGTCATTGAGAGTGTGTGGACTAATCAGAACATAGCGAAATCAAGATGGACTAAGGAATGGATACGAGAGCAAGGATTATGGCGGATGGACATTTGAAGATAGCTAAATGAAAGAGCAACATTGGAGCAAATACTGTACTGCTCGAGAAAGTTAGACGTGCATTTTGGAATACGGCAAACAGATAAGAAGTTGGAGCAAGTCTTTGGTTTCGAGAATTATTGCAATTGGTAGTACGAGTAGACGAACATGGCAATTCGAAAATTTGATGGATTCAGGGCAGAACGACGGATTGGTGGAAATACGGTTTCAACGATCACAGTTCTCGGTTTGTTGGCTTGGGTATATAGTAAGACTCTAGGTGGTTAAGCGGTATTGGTTGACAGATCATCAGAGGTAGTGCATGAAGTGCTCGAATTCGAAAGTTCGTTCGGATGGAATGGTTGGATTATGGCTCGAATTTGCAGATGAGATATAGCATGGTTCATAATAACTGTCCATCGTGATGACTTACAATTATCGAGCGTAGCTTCGGGACAGCTGACCCTAGCAACTTGACCGTCGAATCAGAGATGAATATTGTAGACCCATAGAACGACCCTTGCGGCGGTGCATTTGGGAATGCGTCGAGGGCAGATGTGAGTAGTGTGTGTTGGAGATTGGCCTACTGACTGAGTGTTGGATTTGAGAGATCCTTGGGATAGCCTTCCGCTGAAGAAGCAGCCAGAAGACCGAAGCGATGGTGGGATTGGCCTAAGTCAACTGATGAGATTCAGAGTCGCAGATTTTTGTAGATGGCATCGCCTCTGACTCATCATGCCCTGGAAGGGAATAACATTTATATGAATTGACGATTGTGAAACTAGCTCGTGAAGTTAAAGCAGCGGCTCGTTCAGATAAATCCTTGCGAATACTGGAA
This sequence comes from Iris macrosiphon, assembly GCA_036927795.1. NCBI lineage: Eukaryota > Viridiplantae > Streptophyta > Magnoliopsida > Asparagales > Iridaceae > Iris > Iris macrosiphon. The sequence goes on from JAYESA010000004.1 coordinate 235,396,097, forward strand.
GGGACAGATGTGCCTCAGATTTACAAGATGCATCAGAACTTAGTCTGGAAAACGTTCTCGTTCAGAAGGCAAAGGGGATATCTTGTGCTTCGAGACAGTGGAAGCAGCACGAAGACCTATTCCATGCGCAACCTAGGAATTATGGCGAGTGTGTCTATGTTGAAATCTTAGCGACACTATCCCTTTGGCGTGGCGGCGAGATTTTCGTAGATCACACGAACCTCAATATAGATGTTCACCCAGCGAGGTATTGAGATTAAGGAAAAGCTGTTGGGCTGAGCTGATCTAAGCAAAGTTTGATATTTGGGTAAGTCACCTAGTTGGGGTAGTATCAGTTGAGATGATCGTTCGATGCATGAGATATATTTGGAGATATTGCTAGTGCGGATTCAGAAATAGTTGGATGGATTGAGTTGGAACACGAACTGATTGAGTCGGTGGGAAATCATCATGTTTGAGAATAGTGCTCAAGCAAACATGTTGGAATAAAAATCAGGATTGGTTCAATTGGGAGTAAAGCAAATGGATGCCTCGGATATAAAGATACCCTTGTAACTTGTCCAAATTCGCTATCGCAAAGCTCGACTGAAATGCATATATTTTAGGGACGCCTTAAATATGTGTACGATCCAAAACTAAGCGATACGAGAAATTCGTATTGAGCTGCAAGGAGGATTTGGGAATATGAAATTTGTACGAGCGTTCAGCAGAGCGAGATGTTGAGTCAGGATTGTGAGTATGAGAGTTATATAGAGCAAAGTTATGAATTGGACAAGCGGCATGTGATAGGAATGAGTACCAGCACGGTTCGTAGACGAACCTAATTTCTAAGTGGTATATTATGTAACGTCCCGCAACCATACGGTGCGTTACTCTGAGTCAGATTGAATAAAACATTAGCTGGTTATATTTGATTTGTTGGATTTTGGAAAGAAGTATTGATTGAGTTGGTTTCATATGCAGATGGCTAGCGGAGTTCGATGGAAATCAGGTGTTCGTTTAGAGCAGTACTGAGATAGCTGGATTAGAGCGATAATGTCATCTTCCTTAGTCCGATCGGTCGGATGATTTGGAGAGCATGGCCTGCTCGCACGGTCATACCAGTTGAGTAGATCGCGCTTTGCTTCGGACCACGGGTTCAAGGAATCGGCCGTATCGACAGGACATGATGCTTAACGGAATCAAACATTATGAGTGGGCTCTGTCCCTTCTCCTCTACTCCTTCATGCTAATAATATGGAACACACGTAAAGGCTTGAACACTTGGACTGGAACTTGGGAATCACTACACTGAGGCGTGCATAGAGTGTAAGTCATTTGCTTGGATAGGATTGTGGCTTGAATTATTTTGCGCGTATGGATAGTTGGAGCTAGAGTTGGATTTTATTTGGGGCAGTTGGAGAAGCAATTAGAATTATATATCTTGGTTGGAATATAGGGAATTCGGGCGAGCGAGCGTGCATCCGTGCACGAGTATCACTTGGGAGCTTTGTCAAGCAAAGCGTGCAGTTGTGGTTCAAAACCGGACAACTGCATCGACGAGGGCATTGTGCCACTGTTGGGGTATTGTGCCACTATTGGGGCATTGTGCCATGGGATTGTTCTGAGCGTGGGGTGTTGCACCAATTTGAACACTGTGTTGAGAAGCGACATAGTGCCTATGGGGATAACTTGAGATTTGGTGCCTTGGGATATATGTTGGAAGAATGGTTATGGATATTTTGGTTGGATATTTGGTGGAATGAGTCTAGGATCGCTTGGTGGGACGAGAATGTTCGATCCTCTCGTCATACCTACTTGGTGTCTGCATGTCACGGACAACCTGTGTTGCACAGGGTTTTGTTTCCTCGAACGGGAGAGGCTCCGGGGCACCGGGACCGATCGGCCATGGAGGAGACAAGGGTAACGCATCTTGGGCGCGATGCCAGTAGTTCGATACAAACCAGAGGGGGATAGCTGCCCATTGCTGGATCGGGTAGGACTACCTATTGATTAGTTCGATCAATATCCTTTATGGCTTGGCTAGTGACTTTATATAGATAAGTGCTGGCTTGCTTTACTTTGGTTGGTTTGTGCTTCGTGTAGGCGCGGCCACCTTGTCTCGGCAAGAGTGTGCATATTGAGATTGGATTGTAAGTTTTGGTTGAGGATGGATATTGAGGCTTGGTTGATGGTTCGATGGTTTCTCGTGTTGCTTGGACTTTGAGTAGGATGGTTTGCATGATAGAATCCTTCGGGTTGGTTATTTATTGCTTGTCGATTGGATTGAGTTGAATGCTTGCATGCTTAAACTGTTTTACAGCTTTTCTTAACTTGTCATCCCTATGCCATGAAATAAATTTAGGATTCAACTAGAAAGATCACCATTTAACTGTTTGCATTCACTATTTTACTTAGTGTCGGCTTAGACGAGTGGGTTACCCCGCTCACCAGTACGGCTGTGTACTGACCCACGTTTATGGGCATTATTTCAGGTACGCAGGTGTAGTAGCGCTGCTTGGATATACGGGACATGATGTATGAACTGTAAGTACCTTTGTGGGCTAGAGAAAGAACAAGAGTATTTTATCGCCTTTGAGGCAATCACCTTTGTGGCATTTCATTTGGACCCTATCGAGAGCTTTGCTGCGTATTACTCTGATGTGTGCTTGGTACACAATACTTGACTTTCGTTGCAACTTGGTCGTTTCGATGATAACTTTGGTGTTTGACAACATTGCCTTGTACGAGCGCAACTTTAGGCTCGTACGGCATCACGTCTCGATGAGAAAGATTGTCCTACGGGAGAGCTGTAACGTGGTGATTCACGTTCAGCAGGGACTATTGAGCTTGCGGGAGATTGGGGCGTGACATGAATTGAGACCTAATTTTTTATGTTTGGTAATAATTTACTAAATTAAGTTGTGCTAAATTTTATGCGTTGCAGATAGTTTGGAATCCATATAGTGATTTACGACAGAGTAGTCGTCCATTGCAAAAAGTCGCTTTATATCACGGTCTTATAAGTTGTCATGAAATCGAGGAATCTTATATGCCTGATAGAGTGCTCCATCGGTTTGGCTATGTACAAATAGTCATGAAGCGCACATTGAAAATGATAAGAACTCCGAGAGGTACAAAACCCCTAAACTATATTCCTGCAGCGTTCAACTGGGTCTCAGACTTCTTCACTGAGTGATAACGTCACGTTATTAGAGAAATTGAATGATAAGCAGCAGTTAATATAACGAAATATAGCAACGACTACATCGCCTACTACGCTGGTGTCGGACTACCTACGTTGTTCAAACGCGGAGGCCATATTATGCGTGTACCATCAGATCTTCCCACCAAATCTGTCTTGTATACTGCATTGGTCAAGATGGTGAGGCAACCAACTTTCAGTTTTAAGATATATAAATGTTTATAACCTAAAAAATTTTATGAATTGTCATCAATAGGCTAGGAAAGCGTAGAAGTTGGAAAGAAGTCTCGTCAGTTGCCAGAGTACGAATTATATGAAAATCAATGAGGAGCTACAACACATCGACAACACTGAAGATTTTTCTTTCTTGGAAAATATGGAGCAACGTACAAAGAGGCGGCATAAAGTTTAGGTCATGTTTCAATTGATATAAAACTTTGCTAGAGTTTGGGTTTCGAGTTTTTTGGGTTGTAATCTTGACATGTTAAACTTTGAAGTTGGCTGTAACTTTGTGTTTCAATTTTTGATTGGTTATGTTTTGTTTAAGTTGGATGTCCTAATTTTGACTAGTTTTGACTGGTTATTTTTGTTTAACTTTGAACTTGGCACTTTTATATATATGTGCAAAGACAGGAAAATAAAACTAGGACTGTCAAGATTATGACAGTCCTCATAGCTAATGGGACTGTCAAAATCCTGGCAGTCCTAGTTTTGAGTTGGCATGTTCAGGTACTTTTATATATATGTGCAAAGACAGAGGAATAAAACTAGGACTTTCAAAATTTTGACAGTCCTAATAGCTAATGGGACTATCAAAATTCTGACAGTCCTAGTTTTGGGTTGGTATATTCAGGCACTTTTATATATATGTGCAAAGATATGAGATTAAAACTAGGACTGTCAAGATTTTGACAGTCCTACTAGCTAATGGGACTGTCAAAATTCTGACAGTCCTAGTTTTATATATATGTGTGCAAAGGCAGAGGATTAAAACTAGGACTGCCAAGATTTTGACAGTCATAGTAGCTAATGGGACTGTAAAAATCTTGACAGTCATGGTTATATATATATATGTGCAAAGACAGGGGATTAAACCTAGGACTGTCAAGATTTTGACAGTCCTAATTATATATATATATATATATATATATATATATATATATATATATATATATATATATATATATGTGTGTGTGTGTGTGTGTGTGTGTAAATGCAGGGGATTAAAACTAGGACTGTCAAGATTTTGACAGTCTTAATAGCTAATGGGACTGTAAAAATCATGACAGTCCTGGTTTTATATATATGTGCAAAGACAAGGGATTAAACCTAGACTGTCAAGATTTTGACAGTCCTAATAGCTAATGGGACTGTGAAAATCCTGACAGTCATGATTTTATATATATGTGCAAAGACAGGGGATTAAACCAGGACTGTATAACAAGGACTGTCAGGGTTTTGACAGTCTCATTAGCTATTAGGACTGTCAAGATTTTGACAGTCCTAATAGCTAATGGGACTGCCAAAATCTTGACAGTCCTAGTTTTTTCTAATAAAAATTTGGACTTTCAACATATATATATATAAGTTGAAAAAGATACCAAAACTCAACATACATGACTCATTGCACAACATACAATAATTTATTTTATTTATTTCATAGTCATTATCTATTGCACTATCACGCTACAAAAGTAAAAGATATTATATTCAATTTCTATTGCATACAAAATTACAAAATGAAACAAAAGTATAAGATGTATCAATCGATTAGAATATCAAAGTAGTTCTTAGGCAAGATTTTAGGATCCTCCATCTTCATCATCTTCTTATAGCCAGTAATTGCATCCATATAGGGCGTCGTCCATGCGATTGCTTCCTATTGTGCGTGTTTATACCAAAGCGTAGAAGGTGGAGGAATAGGAGAATGACCGATCAACCTTGGGATGATAAAGTGTTGTCCGATAAGCCCTATTGAACATAAATTGGATAGTCTGTGTTCGGCCGGGGAGCGCACATTGGAAAGAAAGTATTGTTAATGCCTTCTGAGATAATTGCAATAGGTATCTTATACCTATTAGAGAATACGTATGCAGCAGGCGGGACATCCATGTAATGGTCTGGTCCGATAACTGTGTCAGTACAAGGTATGCTTGCCAATAAATCTCTAACAATTTCTTCGTCGAGTATCTTCCTATAGAAGGGTAGACGAGACTCCAACTCCTCGTATAGCTCTTTCCTAACATGTCTCCATCATGCTTCAACTAAATAGCCAAGATGTCTTGCGAGTACATAAAATCCACAATGGCCATCCTTAGGAACATCAACAATAGACCAAATAAAATCATGTATCTCAGGTAGAAATTTTTGAATGTATAGACTGTATGAATCAGAGAAGTTATCTAAACCCTCGTTCATGACTGCATTGTTCATTTTTTTGTTTTTTTTCCTTCGAATAGTAAGCTTACTCTTTCTCTTCAAAATTGCCACACTTTTGATAACTGACTTTGACTCAACTTGCTCTAAATTGCGTTCAATATGTTCAAACAAGTATGGATCTCTTTTAGTTGACTCCACCTCCTTTTTTTGTGCTCTACTGATTCTTGAGTGTGGTCTTCCCTTAAGGGGGTTCGAACAATAGATGGATCTTACAATCGAGTTGTTGCTGGGACTATAATTTCTTAGATTTTAACCTCAATGGATTTTCTCTCCGGTTCCGATGCGACACACCATATTACATGAAAGAGTTTCACTTATGGCAAAGAAAAGAAATCATCGTGGACTTTTACCGTCGGCATGATCAACAACTGTCTCCAATGTTGATCAACAACATCTATTGGAATAAGTATAGATTGACGACGATATTCGTTAATCTCGTGTGCATAAGGAAGGCCGAGTGAATGTCGATATGAACAACCACAAACTTTGGGATCATAACCAACGAACTTCGACCTACCAATCTCCTCAAACAATAAGCCCAAGGCCTTGTGAGATATTACATGGATTAAAGCATCCAAGAGGCGTTCATACTTGTATTCATGCTTTGCAACATTGAGGTTCGTCTCAATTGATGCTACAATCTCGTTCACTATAAAAATAATCATCAAATGAATCGATTGCCAAATGGAGACAAAAGTATCGACCGATGACCGTAGATATCTTTTTAAACTTAAGTGTGATTATTCGACCCGGTTCGTAGTGATTATGCCATAATGCTTCACCATGTTGGTCCATGCTAAGACGAATTGTTCTTTATGTGGTTTTAGCCAAGTATCTTTGATATAAGAAATATATTTCGGGTTACTCGTCTTTCACTTTTGTTTGAACATGTACCATACTGTGTCATAGCTATTTTTTTTACTTGCTCGCCATACAAGACTCCAATCACTGTAGAATTCTTTGAAGCGAAGCTTGTCGATTTTACCATCCAAAATTTCAAATTTTCTCTTGCATTGAGCTTGGATATTTTGATTTATATGCCAAGTGCATAGTAGTCTATGCACATGAGAAAATATAATATCTATAGCATTTACCAGCACATATTCTCTGTCGGTAACAAAAATAGAGGGCTCTTTGTATCCTGTGTAAAAGAATTATAGTTTTCTCAACGCCCAAGTATAATCCTCAACTGTCTCACTCTTCAAAAAACAAAAAGCGACTGAAAATATTTTTCCCGTAGACGTAAACTCAACAATGTAAAAAAGAGACATCTTGAACTTGTTAGTCTTATATGTACAATCAAGGGCCAATACGTCTGCGAAGGACCTAGCCAAGTGTGTACAATTAGGATGAGCCCAAAACAATGAAAGGAGTTCATCATTTTGTGGATGTCTTCTATAGTACTCCATATAGTGATGCTCCCCAAGCAACTTCAATACTTGATGTATCGCCATTCTTTCTTTCATACTATTACATTTCGCTCTCGTTAAAGTATTATAAATCATCCTCATGGTTGACTTGTTCTCATCTTCTTTTTGTCGCACGACAGAATAAATTTTTTTGGGTGCAACTTCGGAAAGGAACAATTCTTCAACCAACTTTCTCTCATCCTTGTTCAACCGTGTCACGTAGGCATGACCCGTAAGTGTCTCTAGAATAGGATGATTGTGTATTCCATTCTTAACTTTGACTATCCACTTCACATTTTCTACTTTTACAATCAACACCTTAAATGGACAACCATATTTTCTCGTCCCAACGCTTTTCTTAGGAACTTTTTTTCAACAACAAATTTTTTTCCGATGCTGCCTGAACACACCTCCTTTTTCGTAACCCAGCTCTAAATATTTTTGGCCCGGTCGAGATCAGATCGATCTTGCAATGACAATGACTATGTTATATCGTCTTCCAACTTCTCTGCACTAATCTAATGCTTCTTCGTGAGATGCAAATCGAATATTCGTTGAGAATACATTCTCCACATCAACCCCAATAGCAGGATGTACCACAACATCTATACAAGGTTGGTCCTATAACCAATATAAAATAATATAAAAAAATTAATAACTTTAAATAATTGGCAGTCCAAATTAGGACTGTCACAATTTGTACAGACTAATGTATTGAGTAGACTGTCAATTTTTTTACAGTCTTGAAGAAAATACGTTGTTCAGCATTTTATCTTCAGGAATGTAGTATTTTGACAGTCTACATAGTCTATAGGACTGTCAAAATTATGACAGTTCTATATTTATATAGGACTGCCAAATTTATGACAGTCCTATATTTATATAGGACTGTCGTAATTTATACAGTCCTTACACGATGATTGTTGACTATCGAAATAGGGTTATCATTTTACGTACCGTAACTGCTTCGGAACAACTGACATGTTCTTCGGAAGGAGTGGAGTGCATATTTAATGGATTGCATGATCCGACTTCTTCATCGAAGATAATTTTATGCATCGCTCCTATAATAGTCGAATAAAACTAAATAATTTGGTGACAATCGAATGCTTCAAAAACTTATTCATCGTATGTTATCGAAGACATACCGAATTTAACAAAGAATATTCGTTGGAGAATCACCAAATCAAAATTTTCTTCCATTGGGACGACAACAATCAAATTCTAAAGTTACGTTTAGGCTTTAGGACTTGGAGAGAATGATACATTCTTCATTTGTAGGTGAAAAAGAAAGAAAAGAAATAGTTTTACTTATATAGGTTGGTATGGGCAGCCCTAAGCAAGTTTTAGGAGTGACAAACTTGTATTTTTTAGGGGTTAAAAAATGGACAGTCCAGAGTGTTCTTCATAGTGCCTTTATCACAAGCCGATTTAAATGGCAGTGTTAGGGGCGGGTATAGTTTGGGTTAATGGTGGAACATTTTTTATTTTCTTAAAATTAATTTTTTACTTTTAATAATTTATAATATTTTAGAATGAAAAGAAAATTAAAAAAATTAAAAAACCCTTTCTTTCCTTTCTCTTCAGTTATTACAGGAACAGATAAAAAATTATAAATAATATGGAAACGGCCTTACTAAGAACGTTTTCGAAAGTTTATTATTATTTTTTAACGGAAAGAACCGAAACATCCTTAGTTAGGGCATTTATTTTCTCTTCCTCTAATTCTACCAAACTTAATTCTCTATAACTAATTTAATTAAAATATAATTCTCTATAGAAAAAAATCGTTAGACTTTGGATCCAAAAATATTCAAAAATTAGCGTTTAGATTTGTTAATAAATAAATTGCATCGAAACTCAAAAAAGACAAACATTTCTTGGATCCTAGATCTAATTAACCATAAAATCCAAGAAGCTACCAACTTATACCAAGAATTCACCAATTCCGCATAGACTTGCATACGAGCATCAATATAGTACTAAGCATAATAATCCATTCCACACATAACAATCAATTCCCCACCCCCCATCTCCTTAGGGCCAGCAGCCTCCCTGCATAACGCATCCTCCTCTGCATACTTTTCCATCTCTTTAGCCAGAGGAGAAGCTGCAGCAATTCCGTCCCATGCGTCCATTCTCTTATTTATGCACACACAGCCTCCCTGCAAACCAGTAAAAGGCTTACTATTCATTGTTCAAAATCAGGGTCAGCCTAGAGGGTTGAGTTGTCTTAAGTCGAAACTAATTTTGGTTGTCATTTACTCCTGTTAAAAATATATATATTTAAGTTGGGATGGGTCCTATCCATAACCAAATGTCTCGAGGGGTTGTTCTATAAAAAGTTTATCCAAATACGAAGTCTTGTCTGGCCGGTCCTGCTCAAACCCAACCCATCATCATTTTCCTGCCACCTCCACTGCTTCCCAACCACGCTTGATGATCGCCAGTCGCCCAAGCACCGCCTCCCTCTCCTAAAACTCTCGCTTGCAACAAAAGCCGAGAGCAGCAGCAACAGTAACATAGATAAGCAGCATAAGTAGCAGATATAAGCGACAACGGAAGTAGCAGTAGATGCAGTTGATAACACCCCCTGCTCCTCCGGCGAGACACACCGGGGCCTACAAGTGGAAGCAGCAGCAGCAACGGCCCTGTCCCTCGCCGTTTCTTAACAGAGAAGACAGAAGAATCAAATAAAATCTCGCAAGGCATGCTGATTCTCGAAGCTTGTAAAGTTCTCTCCTCCCTCGTCAAATTTCATAGTATTTCGTTCACATTTACTCGACCATTCATGAGCTCGATGATCACTAGCTAGAACTTATGTGTTATTAATGTTCTGACAGTTTCGAGGAGCAGAGTTCGTCGTCGTGTGTATCTCCTCCATCTATGGACCAATTACCTCAACGACAACGCAGTTCCTCGAAAATGGTATTTTCCTATAGGTTTTTTATATTTTTTTGATACGTCGTTTTCCATCGGATTAGGAACTTGGAAACTGTGCTCATCCCCACGGGAGCCCTCCATCATAACCAACAGGCCACGACTACACGGACCTATCGGTTGTTGTTAAATTTCATAATGATTCATCGATCGACCGGAGAAGAGCCCCAAGTAAGCAGGCTAATCGGAGTTTCTGGATAACTTGGAATCCTTGATCTGTGGGTGTTATCTCATTGATCCGAATAATTCTGCCACGAATCGCTGAAAGGTACGTACGGTCATTTCTGACGTATGGGAATTAACAAAATTCGAATCCGTTGTTTGACGCACAAATGTGATCTGTATCTATCAATTTTTACCGTATTGGTGGTTTCGCAATCGTCCAATTACTTCTCTTGTGTTCACCATATCGTGATGAGCCTTGCAACGTTGGACTATGCATCGTTATTTTATCGTGCGGTGCAAGTTTTGTTCAGACTCTGAGACCGTCGACCGGATCGCTATTTTGCAGGTCCGCGATTTGTCACATGCTAGCGCATTTACAATCTACTTATTTGAATCTGATTCTGAGAGCATTGCTCAGAGCTACCACCGTTCTAGCCTACTTTGATATATAATTTATGCTATTTGGACACTTGATAATCAGGCACATTTTTCGGTACCCGGTAGGACCCATCAATATAGCAACTTTGTCCTTTTTAGTCATATCTCGTGATCAGGAGCTTGGATTCCACTTCTGAAAGTTTCGGTGAGTTTGTATTCAAATTGTTAAGAGTATGTTCATTTTTGTTTCTCAAATTGGAGTCATTTCTGACTTGTTGGGTAGGCTATTTGTGTTAATGAGTTTAGGTTCAAGCTAACAAATAATCAGATCGGAGATAGATTCTTGGATTTTAATCCACAAAAATAGTTGTTTGTATGAAATCGTTATACAACAAAGACATCAATATAGGAAATAATTTTATGGCTTATTAAGAGAGAATGTAGAGTTGGCGTATAATTATGATATAAAGCCTGCGAAATTTGTGTTACTCAAGTGTGATTGGTTTAATCTCATCCAAGATCAAGGTTGAAAAATTGACAAGCATGATCTTGTAGATATAAGCTATCGACGAAGATATCACTACTAAGAACCTTCTCCTCTGCCTTAATTCTCCCACAATTTCTCTCGTTATCATTCACTTCGTGTAATGATTGATGAGACGATTGAGATCAACAGTAGTATTAGATGACTTCGTTCATAGATTTGTTACTAGAATGGTTGTTATATATATTCATAGACGGACTTGATCTTGGTACGCGAATCAATATATTCATATTAGGGCTCATGTCTCGTATACACACAACAATGCTATGTAGTTTACTTGTTATAGTTATGTTCTCGATTATTATAGTACTCAACTCATTGTTTATAGTTAGTCTCACGACTGGTTATGGATTCTCGATCTGACTTGAGTATTTGATGCGTATTGTATCAATGGGTGGGGAGAACAATTATGAGTCACCTGGTACTTCTCTGATTCTTCTTTAACCAAGTTTTAACAAAGGACTATGGATTATCTGCTTTAACCTATATATGTCCACGAAGGTCTTTGGTTTGATCCTTAATCATGAGTTCACAAAGAACTATATAATAATTGTTTTTCTGTTACATATAAATTCAGATGTTTGTAATTGTTCTCAGTTGTATATCACACGGTCAATAGATATAGTTGTACCCTATGATCAGTTATAGTGAATGTTAAATATCTTTTATATTATGACATATTTTTTTATCTTGTTCCGTCTCTCTGAGGACCTGGTTTTCATCTAAGATTAGACGAGCAAGAGTACCCAGAGGAGTATGGACCGGGGCCGGACCCAGGAGCAGCTTCAGCCGAGGATATGAAGGTCTACCCAGCAGAGTACCCATGAGACTAGGTAGAATTTTATTCTGGGATACAAGTAAGATTATCTAGTTAGAGATGCTTGTGTCTACTTATATTATCTTTTAGTATATATTTTCAGCCTACTAGCAGTGGATTTGTCTCCATCAGACTATCCACATTCTTGGTGGACTTAGATATTCAATAGTTTTATTTTTTAGCATTATATTTAGTTTGTTATTTAGTTTTATTACTGTTATTCATGTGGATGAGATCTACTTGCCTATTGTTATTTATTATTGTAAATTATGGACTAAAGTTCATACTAGAGAGTGGAACACGCTTCGACGGGTCCATTAGATTGGAATGTCCTTTAAAATTGTACTAACTAATATTTGTCTATTTGTTATTTATTAATGTCAATTATGGACTGAAGTTCATACTAGAGAGCGGAGCATGTTTCGACGGGTTAGATGGAGTTCATACTAGAGAGTGCCCCGCTAGGCGCGAATCACTGTGTCAGCGCTCCCACAGGACGATCTTTTCCATCTGGACGTGATGTCGTACGAGCGTAAGCTGCGTCCGTGCAAGACCATGATCTGAACAGGCAGTAAGATTGTCTAAGCCACAGAGTCGCACAGATGGTCCGAGTGCAGCAAAATAAGAAACGAACAGGCGATTGGTAACAAGTTCACAGAGTCGTCAATAGCGGAAGCATTGAATAACACAAGTATATAAGTAAAATAAGCTCTTTATTGATATTGAACAAGTATTACAAGCGGCGTTAGGCCGTGTAAACACCCTATTTTTCAGAATAATGTTAATATAATTTTTCCCCAATTTTCGGTATTTTTCTGGATGAAGAACCAAGGTAATTGTGATCAAAGGATTTTTAAATACAGTTTATTGATGTTAAAATATTATGAAAATAATATTTTATGATGTAAAATGGAAAACCGGACATAGGATAATTTTCGGTGAATTTATTGGACTCCGAAAACGCGTTTAAAGCCCTAAAAACTATTGGTTATATAAACCCAAATTAAACCGAGCCAAATCCAAACCCAAACCTGAACCAAATCGCTGTTGAACCAAGCCAACCATCATAGCGGGTCGGGTCGGGTCGGATACGAGCCAAACCCGACCCGGACCCGCAAACCCATTTAAAACCCTAACTGATCGGAAACACTGTAGCGGCTATTTAATCCCCTCGGGATCCGCGAAGCCGCCGCCACTCTCTTCTCCATCTCTCCGCCGCCCGATCTACGCCGACGCCGACCCAACTCTGACGACTCCCCGCTCAGCCTGCTCCCTCACTGCCCTAACTCCACTACCGGCTCCCCCATCTACGCCGCTGCCGCCAGGCCATCGACGACCCCGAGTCCGTCCAGACCCCGACGACAGCCTCCCTCACCAACCCACGCCGTCGTTTCCCTTTGCTCGACGCAGCCGCCCCTCTGCTCGACTCCGCCGCCGAGTCGACCCAGCCCTCGGTCAGACCCGAGTCCACCCAGCCGCTCGTCCCAACGCCGAGCCTCCGGCCGGCGTGAACCCGCTCCGGCCAACTGTGCAGAGCCGCCGCCCTCGCCGACTCCCTCCGGCGAAGCCCCCGCTGTCTCCAGATCAGAACCCTAGCTCGGACTCACGGCAGACACGAGGACACGGGAACTCTCGACCAGGACACGAACAGTACCCTCTGACGCGTGAAAACTCAGATTCACGGAGCCCTGTTCAGGTACCATTTTCCCTCACCTCGTAACTCCGTTTTCGATTCCGTCAGTTGCAACGCGTAGACTGTATAACCCTCTCGGTGCCCGTGCAACCCGCTCGGTGCATCGCGTCATGTGGTGATCGCAAATCGCGATCCAAAAATAGGAAAAACAACGCCCTATTTTACCCCGGAACTGAGTACGCCCCGCCAAACGGGACGACTTGGTCGCACGCGGTCTTTACCAAAACGTGCGCGTCATTGATACGGACGCGTAAGATTTCGCAGAAGTCGATTCGGATGTGCGTGCACACCGGAATCAACGCGTATCCGTCGACAACACCCCGTATCTGTCCTTTCTGGAATACGCTGTAACTTTGTTTACACTCGTTGGATCGAGATAAAATTTACACCATCGGACTCGTAGTAATACGCTGGTCCTGTGACCCAAGTTTGGTTCGATTCTGAGAATGTGACAAAATCGTGTATCGTGGGCCCTACCGGCTCCACTTGACGGGCGATTTTGTGATCGGCTCATCGGAATCCAATTCTGAAAGTTCCGTTGGGTTTGTATCATCGTTCCTAACTTGTTGACACTGAGTTTGAGGAATTTGGAGACCTTTGACCCTGACACGCTTTTCGGTGCAAAGTGGCCCACATATGGACCCCGCTTTGGCCCGAAAATGTTATTTTTGCCCTTGTGTCCAAATTGGACTTAAGGACAAGCGTTTCTAGCTATTTGATATCTTCTGAGACTGTTGGTGATGTTTATTACAGTTTTTGGAGTAGTACCTACAGGATCCACTGATACAGGGACAGCTGTTGATATTCAAACCCCAGGCAAGTGTACCTTGCCAAACTCTGCAGTATTGTTACATATTTTTCTTGCTTCATTATATTGTTGTGCATGCTTAACCTAGGACCGTGTGACGTACTTAGCGTCCGATTATTAGTCGGGTGCCAACACCGTACGCGGTGTTGGGTACGGTCAACTAGAGATGGACATTCGTGACACTTTACATTCTCGTACTTGTCTTATCAAGTACACTATGACCCAGGACACTTGACACTAATCATGAGACAGGATCTTCCTGAGATATTCATGGTGATTCTGTATAGGATACAGGACTTGACATAGACATTATATTCTTAGATATTATATGACTTGTTGTATTAGCTATGATCCCGCTTGACATGGACATGAGACGTTATGGTCATGATATGCGTGGTTACATTGGGTGGGGAGAGACACACAGGCTACAGGCTGTTATATATATATATCTTCTATTATTGAGAGATCGTAGACTCTCAGAGCAGAGCTAGACCCACTACCGGTTATTACCGCTACCGGCTCCCCGACACAAAGCTTGTAGTGGCTCAGCCTGAGTACTCGTGATGCTCTCATCTTATATTTCACATAGATGGTTACATACTTACCCTATTTATCTTATTATTGCTGTACTGCTTATATTTTTGGCTTGTATATTTTCTGTACCTTGCTATGTCCCCTGAGGACCTGGATATGGATTATGTCCCCAGGATTTGAGGACGAGATCTATCCCGAGGTATATGGGACCGCAGCAGGAGCTGATCCAGGAGCTGTACCGCCATCCGAGGACGAGGTGTTAGCCGAAGATATTTTTTGAGCATCCATGTTTCATGCTCAGTATTTACTTTATTCTGTTATTTATATTTTGGTCTGTTGAACCATTGTATCAGATATTTATTGGGTTGTTCTCCGAAGCACTTTGTGAGACTGGTTGATGATTTATATTCCTTATACTCTGTGGATCATATTTTATATCTTGTGTGGATGAGATTAGTTGTGCCATGTTGTCGTATACTTATTTTTACAGCTTAAGTGCGCCTGATGGATCCATTAAATTGGGTTTGTCCATCAGTGTGTGCTGCTGGTCATTGCCACGTGTTTGGTCCCTCGGTATTTTGGGGCTGGGGCATGACATGGTTTTTGTGGTGGCCCATGCAGGTCTACGACTAAATTGTTCAGTTTCAACTTAGGGACTGAACCAGCCTGCCCTAAGGATAGGATAAATTATAGGATCTCATCCATTATTTAAACCATTATTGAACTCTATATCGAATTCGAAATTGTTACTTGATTTGCATCCTGTTTGATTCCTCTGAGCGTTCTTACAGTTTATCTTTTGGTTGCAGAGTAATGGATCCCAGGAACGGAGATGAAATTCCTTTGGACACGTCACACGACGCCGTGGTTACTTATATAGACGGAGTGACTCCAGGGAATGGAGGACAAACATCACAGAGCGATCAGGCCGGTCAGCCTAATCCAAGGTTCCGGAGAGATGACATCCCACCTCCGCCACAGTTCACTCCACAGATGCCAGTTTTCCCGCCAGGACAAGCCATGGACGGGCAACAGATGTTCCAGATGATGTATGCCATGATGCAAGCCTAGCAGCAGATTCAGCAAGAGGCACATCGTCAGGAGGCAGAGTATCTGAGAACCAGCCTGGTATCCGCATTGGAACAGGCAAATCCACCAGCGAGGCGATCAGCGACAGGATCTATCACCGACTTTCGTCATCTCAAGCCTCGTATATTTTCTGGTAAAGAGGGGCCAACAGAAGTTCATGAATAGCTCACGAACGTTCAGCACCAGTTGGAAGCAGCTGGACTTCCGAGAGAGAAGTGGATGACTGCAGTCAGAATGCAGTTAACTAAAAATGCACATCACTGGTGGTTAGCAGAAGAGAGGAGGCTTGGACAGGACCGAGTCACATGGGAAGAGTTCTCCAGACTCTTCCAAGAGATGTATATTCCAGCAGTTGCACGGTCAGAGCTCAGAGACAAGTTCAACCGCCTTATCCAAGGCAATATGACTGTGGAAGAATACAACGCAGAATTTAATCGCCTAAGTCGCTTCGCCCCAACCTTGATCTCGACAGAGGAAGAGAAAGCTGAGAAGTTCTTTGACGGACTGAAGTTTGAGCTCCAGAGATTGATTGGCTCGGTCGCACCTACATCTTATACCGACGTCCTTGCAGCAGCACGACGCATGGAGCGCGTCACTAGAAGGGAGTCCAATCTGAAGAGGCCCATCACCTCACCACCATCCAGGACAGCACATGGGGATTCAGCAAAATAACCCCAGAGGAGTATGCCAGAGAGAGCAGCACATAGGGACAGACCTCTTCCTACTTGTCACCATTGCGGCAAGGTATGACACATTGAGAGAGAATGCAGGCGTAAGTTGGGACTAAGTCTGAGCTGCGGATCCAACCAGCATTTTTCCAGGGACTGTTCTGAACGCAGAGATGGAGCACCGAGACTAGCTTTACCTGCACCACGACCAGCTTATCCAGCAGTAGGAGCACCGCAGACAGGAGCTGGAGGAGTTAGACCACCAGCTACAGGAGGCTACCAGCAGAGACCACAACTGGCCCCACAGGCAGCTCTATTTCAGCAGACTCAGCAGCAGCAGAGAGGTCCAGCACAGGGATGAGGACAGGCATTCACATTAGCTGTTGAGCAGGAAGCTACTGCAGGCGAGGTCATCGCAGGTACTATTTTAGTAGCTTCATTACCAGCTGTAGCTTTATTTGATTCTGGAGCATCGCATTTATTTATAGCAGCTAGCTTTGTAGCCACCCATAGAGTTGCTACCGCACCACTCCGAAGATGAAGAGAATTATTACGGGAGGTGGAATTATTCCGGTTAGTGACGTCTGTAGATCATATTCTGTAGTAGTTTGTGGAAGAGAAATGCGAGCTCAATTTCTGATATTTTCCATGCCGGATTATGATGTTGTACTTGGTATGGACTGGTTAAGTCAGTACCATGCAACTCTTGATTGCCGACTTGGACGGGTTATATTTAGACCGCCTGGACATCCAGAATTTGAGTTTCTTCGAGGAGCAGTAGAGCAAGGAGTTCAACCTACTCTTAGGGTACTATCTGTAAAAGAGGAGACAGGTTACCCAAGAGTTATATCAGAATTTGTGGATGTATTTCCTGATGATCTTCCAAGTTTACCGCCTGATCGGGAAATAGAATTCACAATAGACTTAACTCCAGGAGCAGAGCCTATCACTTCATCATTATATCGGCTAGCACCTAAGGAGTTAGTAGAGTTGAAGGAACAGGTTGATGATCTTCTGGAGAAGGGTTTCATTCGGCCCAGTGTTTCACCTTGGGGAGCACCCATATTATTTGTACCGAAGAAGGATGGAACAGTACGGTTGTGCATTGACTACAGGGAACTAAATGCTGTGACCATCAAGAACAGGTATCCCTTACCACGCATTGATGATATATTCGATCAATTGAGTGGTGCTAGGGTATTCTCGAAGATTGACCTTAGATCCGGCTATCATCAGATCAAAGTAAGGAAAGAAGACATACCAAAGACAGCTTTCAGGACCAAGTATGGACATTATGAGTTCTTGGTAATGCCGTTTGGTTTAACCAATGCGCCAGCAGTGTTTATGAGTTTAATGAACAGAGTTTTTTATCAGTTCTTGGATAAATTTGTGGTTGTGTTCATTGACGACATTCTATTATATTCTAAGAGCCACGAAGAGCATGAGGAGCATCTCAGAATCGTGTTAGAGATCTTGCGGCAGGAGAAGTTATATGCCAAACTCAGTAAGTATGAGTTTTGTATGGATAAAGTGCCTTTCTTGGGACATATCATCTCAGGAGAAGGACTTTCAGTTGATCCAGAGAAAGTTGCGGCAATAGAGACTTGGCCTACACCCACATCAGTTGCAGAGGTGAGAAGTTTTCTCGGACTCGCAGGATATTACCGAAGGTTTGTAGAAAATTTCTCAAGAATTTCAGAACCCATGACGAAGCAGACACGTAAAGACCAGGAGTTTATATGGACAAAAGACTGCCAGAAGGCCTTCGAAGAATTAAATAGAAGATTGACAACAGCACCTGTCTTGACTCTTCCTTCAGGGTCAGGAGGTTTTGTTGTTTACAGTGATGCATCAGGAAGTGGACTAGGATGTGTCTTAATGTATCATGGCAAAGTCATTGCTTATGCTTCGAGACAGTTGAAGGTCCACGAGAAGAACTACCCAACTCACGATCTGGAGTTAGCAGCAGTGATATTTGCATTGAAGATTTGGAGGCACTACCTTTATGGGGAGAAGGTAGACATCTTTACCGATCACAAAAGTCTGAAGTATGTGTATACTCAGAAGGAGCTTAACATGAGGCAGAGATGTTGGCTTGAACTGATGGTAGATTTTGACATAGATCTGCAGTATCATCCGGGAAAGGCGAATGTCGTAGCAGATGCACTCAGCAGGAAGCCTACGGCTTATTTCTTGACGATGCGGCCTGAGTTATTGAGAGATCTACAGGAGCTTCAGATAGAGGTTGTTTTACCAGGACAGTGGATTACTGGCTAATCTCGAAGTTAAGTCATCACTCGTGGAGAAGATTAAAGAGGCATTGCCCACCGATGCTAGATTTCGAAGACTGAAAAAGAGGACAGAAGCAGGCATGCAGACAGAACTTCGCATACACGAAGACGGGACATTGAGGTTTGGGAATTGCCTGTATGTTCCAAATGGAGAATTGAGACAGGAGTTAATGACTGAAGCACATAGCTCTATGTACTCTGTTCACCCAGGAGGAACCAAGATGTACCGAGACTTGAGACAGTATTATTGGTGGCATGGAATGAAAAGGGAGATTGCAAGATTTGTGGCTAAATGTTTAGTCTGTCAGCAAGTAAAGGCCGAGCATCAGAGGACTGCAGGTATGTTACAGCCGCTTCCTATACCAGAATGGAAGTGGGAACATATCACGATGGATTTTGTCACAGGATTTCCAAGGAGCCCAGCGGAAGAGATGCAGTATGGGTTATCGTGGATAGACTCACTAAATCGGTACACTTCTTGTCATTTAGAGTTGGACAGTCCACGGAGGTACTAGCCGACATGTATATGCGACAAATCGTCAAATTACATGGAGTATCGGTTAGTATTGTATCAGATCGAGTTACATCTCATTTCTGGAGAAGCATACAAGAGAGTCTGGGCACCAGACTTAAATTCAGCACAGCTTACCATCTACAGACAGATGGCCAATTGGAGCGCACCATTCAGATCTTGGAGGATATGTTGCGATCATGTATGCTAGACTTTGGAGGATCTTGGGAAGATCATTTGCACTTAGTGGAGTTCTCCTACAACAACAGTTATCAGGCCAACATTCAGATGGCACCATTCGAGGCATTATACGGAAGGAAGTGCAGAACTCCTATATGTTGGAGTGACGTTGGTGAACGTCAAATATTGGGTCCAGAATTGGTAACACAGACAGTGGAAAAGGTGAAACAGATTCAGAATTATCTTCGAGCAGCTCAGGATAGACAGAAGCATTGGGCTGATACACACAGACGTCCCCTAGAGTTCAAAGAAGGAGGGCACGTATTCTTGAGGATTTCGCCCACTCGAGGTATTATTCGATTTGGGAGCAGAGGCAAGTTGAGCCCAAGGTATATTGGGCCATTTGATATTCTAGAGCGCATTGGTGAGGTGGCTTATTGTCTTGCATTACCTCCATCCTTAGAGGGAGTGCGTAACGTATTCCACGTCTCACAGCTGCGAAGGTACGTGACCGACCCAAGTCACATAGTCGATCATTCAGAGATCGCAGTAGGCCCTAGCTTGAGATATGAAGAACAACCACTTGGCATCCTCGACGTCAGTGAGAAGACATTGTGAGGACAGACAATCAGACTGGTTCGTGTAGCATGGAAACATCATTCTCCTGGCAAATCGACTTGGGAGCGAGAGGACAATATGCGCCAGCGTTATCCCCACTTATTCACGGAGGCAGTTATCACCTAAGCAATCTTGTAATTTTCATTGTTCTTCCTTTAGTAGCTTATTCTTTGATTGCAAGGACGCAATCCTCTTAAGGGAGATAGATTGTAAACACCCTATTTTTCAGAATAATGTTAATATAATTTTCCCCTAATTTTTTGGTATTTTTCTGGATGAAGAACCAAGGTAATTGTGATCAAAGGATTTTTAAATACAGTTTATTGATGTTAAAATATTATGAAAATAATATTTTATGGTGTAAAATAGAAAATCGGACATAGAATAATTTTCGGTAAATTTATTGGACTCCGAAAACGCGTTTAAAGCCCTAAAAACTTCTGGTTATATAAACCCAAATTAAACTGAGCCAAACCCAAACCCAAACCTGAACCAAACCGCTGCTGAACCAAGCCAACCAGCATAGCGGGTCGGGTCAGGTCGGATCCGAGCCAAACCCGACCCGGACCCGCAAACCCATTTGAAACCATAACTGATCGGAAACACTGTAGCGGCTATTTAATTCCCTCGGGATCCGCGAAGCCGCCGCCACTCTCTTCTCCATCTCTCCGCCGCCCGATCTCCGCCGACGCCGACCCAACTCCGATGACTCCCCGCTCAGCCTGCTCCCTAACCGCCCTAACTCCACTACCGGCTCCCCCATCTAATCCGCTGCCGCCAGGCCATCGACGACCCCGAGTCCGCCCAGACCCCGACGGCAGCCTCCCTCACCGACCCACGCCGTCGTTCCCCTTTGCTCGACGCCGTCGCCCCTCTGTTCGACTCCGCCGTCGAGTCGACCCAGCCCTCAGTCAGACCCGAGTCCACCCAGCCGCTCGTCCCAACGCCGAGCGTTCGGCCCGCGTGAACCCGCTTCGGCCAAATGTGCAGAGCCGCCGCCTTCGCCGACTCCCTCCGGCGAAGCCACCGCTGTCTCCAGATCAGAACCCTAGCTCAGACTCATGGCAGACACGAGGACACGGGAACTCTCGACCAGGACACGAACAGTACCCTCTGACGCGTGAAAACTCAGATTCACGGAGCCCTGTTCAGGTACCGTTTTCCCTCACCTCGTAACTCCATTTTTGATTCCGTCAGTTGCAACGCGTAGACTGTATAACCCTCTCGGTGCCCGTGCAATCCGCTCGGTGCATCGCGTCCTGTGGTGATCGCAAACCGCGATCCAAAAACAGGAAAAATAACGCCCTATTTTACCCCGGAACTGAGTACGCCCCGCCAAACGGGACGACTTGGTCGCACGCGGTCTTTATCAAAACATGCGCGTCGTTGATACGGATGTGTGGGATTTCGCAGAAGTCGATTCGGATGTGCGTGCACACCGAAATCAACGCGTATCCGTCGACAACGCCCTGTATCTGTCCTTTCTGGAATACGCTGTAACTTTGTGTACACTCGTCGGATCGAGATAAAACTTACGCCATCGGACTCGTAGCAATACGCTGGTCCTGTGACCCAAGTTTGGTTCAATTCTGAGAACGTGACAAAATCGTGTATCGTGGGCCCTACCGGCTCCACTTGACGGGCGATTTTGTTATCGGCTCATCGAAATCTAATTCTGGAAGTTCTGTTGGGTTCGTATCATCGTTCCTGACTTGTTGACACTGAGTTTGAGGAATTTGGAGACCTTTGACCCTGACACGCTTTTCGGTGCAAAGTGGCCCACATGTGGACCCCGCTTTGGCCCGGAAATGTCATTTTTGCCCTTGTGTCCAAATTAGACTTAAGGACAGGCATTTCTAGCTATTTGATATCTTCTGAAATTGTTGGTGATGTTTATTACAGCTTTTGGAGTATTACCTACATGATCCACTGATACAGGGACAGTTGTTGATATTCAAACCCCAAGCAAGTGTACCTTGCCAAACTCTGCAGTATTGTTACATATTTTTTTTGCTTCATTATATTGCTGTGCATGCTTAACCTAGGACCGTGTGACGTACTTAGCGTTCGATTATTAGTCGGGTGCCAACACCGTACGCGGTGTTGGGTACGGTCAACTAGAGATGGACATTCGTGACACTTTACATTCTCGTACTTGTCTTATCAAGTACACTATGACCCAGGACACTTGACACTAATCATGAGACAGGATCTTCCTGAGATATTCATGGTGATTCTGTATAGGATACAGGACTTGACATAGACATTATATTCTTAGATATTATATGACTTGTTGCATTAGCTATGATCCCGCTTGACATGGACATGAGACGTTATCGTCATGATATGCGTGGTTACATTGGGTGGGGAGATACACACAGGCTACAGGCTGTTATATATATATATATCTTCTATTATTGAGAGGTCGTAGACTCTCGGAGCAGAGCTAGACCCACTACCGGTTATTACCGCTACCCGGCTCCCCGACACAGAGCTTGTAGTGGCTCAGCCTGAGTACTCGTGATGCTCTCATCTTATATTTCACATAGATGGTTACATACTTACCCTATTTATCTCATTATTGCTGCACTACTTATATTTTGGCTTGTATACTTTTTGTACCTTGCTATGTCCCCTGAGGACCTGGATATGGATTATGTCCCCAGGATTTGAGGACGAGATCTATCCCGAGGTATACGGGACCGCAGCAGGAGCTGATCTAGGAGCTGTAGCGCCATCCAAGGACGAGGTGTTAGCCGAAGACTTTTTCTGAGCATCCATGTTTCATGCTCAGTATTTACTTTATTCTGTCATTTATATTTTGGTCTGTTGAACCATTGTATCAGATATTTATCGGGTTATTTCCCGAAGCACTTTGTGAGACTGGTTGATGATTTATATTTCTTATACTCTGTGGATCATATTTTATATCTTGTGTGGATGAGATTAGTTGTGCCATGTTGTCGTAGACTTGTTTTTACAGCTTAAGTGCGCCTGATGGATCCATTAAATTAGGTTTGTCCATCAGTGTGTGTTGCTGGCCATTGCCACGTGTCTGGTCCCTCGATATTTTGGGACTGGGGCGTGACAGGCCGAGATTACAAGTCGCTCAAGTTCCCCTCTCTCGAAACAGTAAAAGCGTACAAAGTGGCCACATTTGTGGAATGATACATAGGAGATGTTCCAACATTATGTCTTGAATATGTGCTCCAGCTCCGGATGCAATACTCCAAGGCTCCAGAGTAAACTCTACGCCTTATGCACATGATGGGACATTCTGCACCGAACGAGGTTCTTCCGCACTCTGCAAGCAATATGGTGGGTTATGTAACACCCATTTCCGCTCAAGCGGACTGCCGATTCAAACGACAAAAGTGCAATATCCCAACTCGCTTTGCTTCGGCGAGAATACTTGTTTGAGGCAAAGGATATCCAGACTTGTCACTTTAGGAGTTCGGCTTAGGCATTCAGAGGCTCGCTCGGAGTATCGCTCAACCGAGGAGAATCATCGTTAAGGTGGGTGGCTACGATGAACTTGTCTTTGCTTAGCCAGCACACTTAAAATATGGAACGATACATGTTAATCGCTAGGTGAATCATCCCCTGCATGCTAATAAGAATATAATGCACCTAGCTAAGGAAATAATCTTAACTTGTATTGCTTATGTTAGAACATGGAAATAAAATATTTCTTATAATCAGACCCTTGCATGCTACCTTTGTTTTGTGCAACTAGACCCCGCTATGCCTCGAGTAGAACATTATACTCTCCGTAGTGCACTCCTTTATTGCTACACTGCATGACCCTAGATCATGTCGCTCGGTAAGTCGCTTTACGGTTTTACTCCTCGGCTTACCTACGGGCCCGAGCCAACATAAATTCTTAAGTTTTCTTATAAATGCATGCTTGCTTGCTTATATGTTAACTTATAATGTTGCCTCAACTCAATACTTTCCACAATGAGATTATGCCACAATCAACAATACTATCGTGTATCGTGCATGCATCGAGTCAGCTAGGAGACTATTGAATAGTCCTTCTGTGCAATATGAACCTGCAAGTATCCGGGACCGTTAGGTCACCAAGGCAGTCCCCGCACAAGGGGAATGCATCAAGTCAAGCTTATATCTGAACGAGAATCATGTCAAGAAATCAAGAATCACAGCTCGTGGAGCAAATGCTCATTCAGAACAAAAAAAATCATGGATTGTCTTGTAAAGATGGAAATTTGGATGACCCAGACTTGCATGTCACGGATAACTCGTGCACGAGGTATCTCATTCCTCGGACGATCACCGGGGCACCAGAATCATACCGGCCTAAAAGGAATACATGGTATATTGCTAGGGCCAATTACGGTGCTAAGTATGCTCATACCCGTCTTGTGCGTTGGTAATACACGATATTCAGCCTTGGTAGTGCATACTATCTTGGACTCACCGTCTACCCAATAGTCGCCCTGTTCTGGCAGGATGGCGTACAATGGCTCTTCTGTTCACCCATTGTCCACAAACTGCTTGTCTCGTACAAAATGTTGCACCATATTCCGCAATTGAGACTACAAAAATTATTGGTCCTTTATGGCTATGCTAGCGACTCCTGTTCATATAGATAAGTCATCATTGCTTAGCGGCAACCCGCGTGTGAGTCATTGCATCGCATGCAGGGAATCCGAACCACCTGAACGATTATGGATATAAGATACTTGTATATATGGAATACTTCAACATCTTCTGTAAACGCCTTGAAATTCATATAAATCGTGCACTAGAAACATAATCTCGCTCATGACACTTGTGTTTGCATAAGTTATTTGCCCCTGGATTTTATTATACGGATGCTTGTGCTTGAATTAACTTGGTTTGCCTTGGACAGGGAAGGACAAATGGCAAGTTGGTAAGTATCGTCGTGTTTCCTCTTATGTCGCACGGCGCACTGCCACACGAGTTAGGCTATTCAATCTTTGCCATGAAACTGATCATAAGACAACTAGAAAGACAACATAATAGTTGGTGCACGGAACCTATATTACGTGTTTGGATTTGTCGAGAGGGCGAGTAGCCTCTCCACTAGTGCATCCATGTACTGATAATCCACCAGATTGTTTGCAGGGTGCGAGAGAACCTCGTTCGGTGCGGATGTCTCCTTCGTGCGTGCTAAGGCATGGAGTTCACTCTGAAGCCTTAGAGCGTTGCACCCGGAACTGAAGCACATATACAAGACATAATGTTGGAACTTCGCTTGTAAATCCTTCCACAAATTTAGCCACTTTGCACGCTTTTACTGTTTTAGAGAGAGAGGCTTGAGCGACTTGTAATCTCGGCCATACGCCGCCTGTAACACCTGTTCAATATCAATAAAGAGTTTCTTTACTTCCATACTTGTGTTATTCAATGCTTCTCCTATTAACGACTCAGTGAACTTGTTACCAATCGCCTATGCATTTATAATTCTGCTGCATTCGGATAATCTGTGCGACTCTGTGGCTTAGACCTCTTACCGCCAGCCAGAACCACGGTCTTGCACAAGCGCGGCTCACGCTCGTGCGGCATCACGCCCAGATAGGCCGAAGCGATCGTCCCTCGAGAGCACTGGCACGGTGATTCTCGCCTAGCGGGGACGGCCGATTCGCTTGCGGGAGATCGGGGCGTGACAGATTGGTATCAGAGCTTGGTTATACGCCTTTGGACTTCGTTTTGATTTTTTCAGTTTCGAAAGCTCGTTCGTGGGTTATGTGCACACACTCTCTCTCTCTCAATATCCCAAACAGAATGTTCCAACAATGAGTCTAAATACTTTTAAAGTGCATGTGAATGATGTGATTGCTTGTACGAAATTATAATACGATGACCTTTGTACCAACTTGTGCTAGACCTTTGGGATTTGACTCATGCTAGAACTTGTGCATTATGTGCAAACCCGAAATACCTATACATATATGCCCAACTGGTTTGTACAGAATTGAATATTATCCCGAACGGTTAGCTATGCACACAGTCTTTCGGCTAAATTGTGTAGAGTATCGCGCGCCCAGCCCTTTTGGTGCAAGCTAAGTTGCAACGAGGTTTAGATATCATTCAAGAAAAGATAAGTCAGACTTAGAATGTCAACCGATAGAACATTCTAGGATTTATCGCTTAGGCGAATATAGAGAATCGTGCTTGAATCTTAAGAAATAGCTCAAACGGTATTTCGTGTCGGAAGATACAAATCGATTGGGGATTTGATTGGATGACTCAATTTCGAGTGATGTATGGATCATTTAGAAATGTCCAAACAGATTCATAGGTCTCGTGCGACAGTCGGATTGAATGATTGAGAATGTCTTAAAACAAAAATGATAAGGCTATATCGAATTGGGATTCTTGGAAATAGAAATCGATATCTTGGTTAAGGAAATTTGGTGGAAACTTGAAAAATTATGCGAGCGATTCAGATTAAAATAAACGGACTGAACTCGAATATAATATCGCTCGAATAGAAGTTAGCCAGAAATGAATATCTTGGTTCGATGAAAGACATGAACGATAATGGATTTGGCTTGGAGTTTGGAAGAACGATCTTGAAATCAAGTTCGAAATAATAACTCTCAAAATCAGTCCCAACGAGAACGGTTATCCTGCGGGAGCACCAACGTGGTGATTTCACGTACGACGGGGATGATCGAACTCACGGGAACATGTTCGGTGATTATTCTAAATGAACTCGATGAATAGAACGAATCAAAATGGAATGGAATTGGGTTTGAATATTTGAAACTAGTTGCTTGAGGAATGCTAGAAGTAAGACTATGGAATTACCAAACGGTAACATTAAAGTTGGATGATTTTGCAAGATATATAAGGTATTTTGATCGTGCCGAAAATAACCATAATATTCAAACGTTCTTGTCTTGTGCAAGCGAAACTCTATTTCCGTACATGCGTCACGCCCGGGTTAGGACGATTATCCAGCGGGAGCATTGACGTGGTGATCTCACGTCCAACGAGGGTGATCGAACTTGCGGGAGACCGAGACGTGACAACTTATGGATCGTCTTGACTTTTGGTTCGACACGATAAGACAAATTTGGAAATGTAAGTGATCGGAAATGTTTTGAGGATAAGTTAGCCTAGAACCTAGAGTAAATCACGCTTGATGGTTTCGTGAAGGAATACGTGAATCAGGTTGGACAACTTGGATTAAAAATCTAAGGTTTAGAATCGAATCTTGGCTTGGTGGACTAGACTTGGAATGGATAGGTGTTCTATCAAAACATGTTTGGAGAGATAGACTATGCAAATCACTAGACTTGTCTTGCAACTTGGATATATTATGGATTTGACTGAACGAACTCGAACCCCCGTGCAAATGAACGTGTTATGTAAGTAGGAAAATATGTGCTCAATATTTAGAAATTTGAGTAAAACGAGCTTGGATAGAATACCCTGTGTAAATGAACAATGGTTTGACCCTAGGAATTAGGGCGACCATCGTACGACGAATTTGCACGATAAATCATCCTTGAACTTGTACCTATGACCTTGTGAGCTGACCTAGCAATTAAGCAGACGACCCTGTGCCGAGTGAATGAACCTGTGTTATCGACTTTATCATATGGCTTGAACAA
Organism: Iris macrosiphon; assembly: GCA_036927795.1. Lineage (NCBI taxonomy): Eukaryota > Viridiplantae > Streptophyta > Magnoliopsida > Asparagales > Iridaceae > Iris > Iris macrosiphon. The sequence continues at coordinate 235,423,975 of JAYESA010000004.1, forward strand.
GCTATAAAACTGGGGCAGCAAGACTTAGGGTTAGACTTGGAACAATAATGTGTGTTATGTTTGACCCGGACTAATGGATGCTAGTTGGTAAATCAGATAGATCGTGCTTAACGATAGTGCAAATACGTGATTGAGTTGGAAAGGAAATGATATGGAACTGGATTGACCCTATCGGAAGTATCCTTGTGATTAATAAACGAGAACCCTTGAGATTTTTGCAAGTAACTTGTCTGATTTCACTCTCTCTAAGTTTGGTTAAATGCATATGATTGAGGGATACCTTGAACGTGTGCACGATCCAAGACTCAATGATATATGAAACTCGAGTGCTAAGACTTCGCTATCGCTAAGTTGGTTGGCGTGCTCATGCTTGAGGTGCACTTCGAATATGTGTACGATCCAGACTCGCGATATGCTGATTTCGATGCTAGTGTAAGTGAATATCTGTACGAACAAGTATAATGACTTGTATAAGTTGCCTCAGACTTAGATCGCTATCCAATATCGATTGAAACATACCCCGCGTTAAGCAATATGTCCCGCGCTAAGGCGCAAATGAGACCGTCTCAACATACACGCGACATGGTGTAAGGATCAAGTAGGAGATTTTGTTCAAAATTGGATCTAGTGGTACCGATTGCTACGCTTGGGATAGATTTGATAATGCGATAGAACAGTCTGCGCTCAGTAAGTCTCGAGGATGAGACTTTTTCTGAGTGGTGTATAATATAACACCCCGTTCCGCTCAAGCGGACTGCCGATTCAAACGACAAAAGTGCAATATCCCAACTCGCTTTGCTTCGATGAGAATACTCGTTTGAGGCAAAGGATATACAGACTTGTCCCTTCAGGAGTTCGGCTTAGGCTTTCAGAGGCTCGCTCGGAGTATCGCTCAACCGAGGCGAATCATCGCTAAGGTGGGTGGCTACGATAAACTTGTCTTTGCTTAGCCATCACACTTAAAATATGGAACGATATATGTTAGTCGCTAGGTGAATCACCCATGCATGCTAATAAGAATACAACACACCTAGATAAGGGAATAATCCCAACTTGTATTACTTATGTTAGAACATGAAAATAAAATATTGCTTATAATCAGACCCTCGCATGCTACCTTTGCCTTGTGCAATTAGACACCGCTATGTCTCGAGTATAACATTATACTCTTCGTAGTGCACTTCTTTACTACTACACTATACGACCCTAGATCATGTCGCTCGGTAAGTTCCTTTACGGTTTTACTCCTCGGCTTACTTACGGACCCGAGCCAACGTAAATGCTTAAGTTTCCTTATAAATGCATGCTTGCCTGCTTATATGTTAACTTGTAATGTTGCCTCGACTCAATACTTTCCATAATGAGATTTTGCCACAATCAACAACACTATCGCGTATCGTGCATGCATCGAGTCAGCCAGGAGACTATTGAATAGTCCTTCTGTGCAATATGAACCTGCAAGTATCCTGGACCGTTAGGTCGCCAAGGCAGTCCCTACACCAGGGGAATGCATCAAGTCAAGCTTACATCTGAACGAAAATCATGTCAAGAAATCAAGAATCACAGCTCGTAGAGCAAATGCTCGTTCAGAACAAAAAAAACATGGATTGTCTTGTAAAGATGGAAATTTGGATGACCCAGACTTGCATGTCGCGGACAACTCGTGCACGAGGTATCTCGTTCCTCGGACGATCACCGGGGCACCGAAATCGTACCGGCCTAAGAGGAATGCATGGTGTATTGCTAGGGCCAATTACGGTGCTAAGTATGCTCATACCCGTCTTTGTGCGTTGGCAATACACGGTATTCGACCTTGGTAGCGCATAATATCTTGGACTCAACGTCTACCCAATAGTCTCCCTGTTCTGGTGGGATGGCGTACAATGGCTCTTCTGTATCAACCATTGTCCACAAACTCCTTGTCTCGTACAAAGCGTTGTATCCCATTCCGCATTTGAGACTACAAAAATTATTGGTCCTTTATGGCTATGCCAGCGACTCCTGTTCATATAGATAAGTCATTCTCGCTTAGCGGCAACCCGTGTGCGAGTCATTGCATCAGATATAGGGAATTCGAACCACCTGAACGATCATGGATATATGATACTTGTATATATGGAAAACTTCAACATCTTCTGCAAACGCCTTAAAATTCATGTAAATCGTGCACCCAAAACATAACGTCGCTCACGACACTTGTGTTTGCATAAGTTATTTTCTCCTGGATTTTATTATACGAATGCTTGTGCTTGAATTAACTTGGTTTGCCTTTGACAGGGAAGGACAAATGGTAAGTTGGTAAGTCTCGCCGTATTTTCTCTTATGTCGCACGGCGCACTGCCACACGAGTTAGGCTATTCAATCTTTGCCATAAAACGGATCCTAAGGCAACTAGAAAGACAATATAATAGTTGGTGCACGGAACCTATATTACGTGTTTGGATTTGTCGAGCGGGCGAGTAGCCTCCCCACCAGTGCATTCATGTACTGATAATCCACTAGATTGTTTGTAGGGTGCGGGAGAACCTCGTTCGGTACGGATGCCTCCTTCGTCCGTGCTAAGACGTGGAGTTCACTCTGAAGCCTTGGAGCGTTGCACCCGGAACTGAAGTATATATACAAGACATAATGTTGGAACATCGCTTGTACATCCTTCCATAAATGTAGCCACTTGGCACACTTTTACTATTTTAGAGAGAGAGAGGCTTGAGCGACTTGTAATCTCGGCTATGCGCCGCCTGTAACACTTGTTCAATATCAATAAAGAGTTGCTTTAATTCCATACTTGTGTTATTCAATGCTTCCGCTATTAACGACTCAGAGAACTTGTTACCAATCGCCTATGCGTTTATAATTTTGCTGCATTCGGACAATCTGTACGACTCTGTGTCTTAGATCTCTTACCGCCAGCCAGAACCACGTCTTTGTACGGACGTGGCTCACGCTCGTGCGATATCATGCCCAGATGGGCCGAAGCGTTCGTCCCGCAGGAGCGCTGGCGCGGTGATTCTCGCCGGTAGATTAGCCTGTGGGAGATCGGGGCATGACAGATTGGTATCAGAGCTTGGATATACGCCTTTGGACTTCGTTTCAATTTTCTCAGTTTCGAAAGCTCGTTCGTGGGTTATGTGCACACACTCTCTCTCAATGTCCCAAACAGAATGTTCCAACAATGAGTCTAAATACTTTCGAAAAGTGCATGTGAATGATGTGATTGCTTGTACAAAATTGTAATGCGATGGCCTTTGTGCCAACCTGTGCTAGACCTTTGGGATTTGACTCGTGCTAGAACTTGCGCATTATGAGGAAACCCGAAATACTTATACATGTATGCCCAACTGGTTAGTACGGAATTGCATATTGTCCCGAACGGTTAGCTATGCACACAGCCTTTCGGCTAAGTTGTGTAGAGTATCGCGCGCCTAGACCTTTTGGTGCAAGCTAAGTTGCAACGAGATTTGGATATCATTCAAGAAAAGACAACTCAGACTTAGAATGTCAACCGATAGAACATTCTAGGATTTATCACTTAGACGAATATAGAGAATCGTGCTTGAATCTTGAAAAATAGCTCAAACGGTATTTCGTGTCGGAAGATACAAATCGATTGGAGATTTGATTGGATGACTCAATTACGAGTGGTGTATGAATCATTTAGAAATGTCCAAACGGATTCATAGGTCTCGTGCGATAGTCGGATTGAATGATTGAGAATGTCTTGAAACAAAAATGATAAGGCTATATCGAATTGGGATTCTTGGAAATGGAAATCAATATCTTGGTTAAGGAAACTAGGTGGAAACTTGGAAAATTATGCGAGCGATTCGGATTGAAACAAACGAACTGAACTTGAATACAATATCGCTCAAATAGAAGTTAGCCAGAAATGAATATCTTGGTTTGATGAAAGAGATGAACGATAATGGATTTGGCTTGGAGTTTGGAACAACGATCTTGAAATCAAGTTCGAAACGATAACTCTCGAAATCAGTCCCAACGAGAACGGTTATTCTGCGGGAGCACCGGCGTAGTGATTTTACGTACGGCGGGGATGATCGAACTCACGGGAACATGTTCGGTGATTATTCTAAACGAACTCGATGAATAGAACGAATCAAAATGGAATGGACTTGGATTTGAATATTTGAAACTAGTTGCTTGAGGAATGCTAAAAGTAAGACTATGGAATTACCGAATGGTAACATTAAAGTTGGATAATTTTGCAAGAAATATAAGGTGTCTCGATCGTGCCGAAAATAACCATAACATTCAAATGTTCTTGTCTTGTGCGGGCGAAACTCTATGCCCGTACATGCGTCACACCCGGGTTAGGACGATTATCCAGCAGGAGCATTGACGTGGTGATCTCACGTCCAACGAGGGTGATCGAACTTGCGGGAGACCGAGGCGTGGCAACTTATGGATCGTCTTGACTTTTGGCTCGACACGATAAGACAAATTTGGAAATGCAAGTGGTCGGAAATATTTTGAGGATAAGTTAGCCTAGAACCTAGAGTAAATCATGCTTGATAGTTTCGTGAACGAATACGTGAATCAGGTTGGACAACTTGGATTTAAAATCTAAGGTTTAGAATCGAATCTTGGCTTGGTAGACTAGACTTGGAATGGATAGGTGTTCTATCAAAACATGTTTGGACATATAGACTATGCAAATCACTAGACTTGTCCTGCAACTTGGATATATTACGGATTTGACTGAATGAACTCGAACCCCCGTGCAAACGAACGTGTTATAAAAGTAGAAAAATCTGTGCTCGATGTTTAAAAATCTGAGTAAAACGAGCTTGGGTAGAATACCCCGTGCAAATGAACAATGGTTTGACCCTAGAAATTGGGGCGAGCATTATGCGACGAATTTGCACGTTGAATCGCATGCTTGAACTTGTACCTATGACCTTGTGAGCTGACCTAGCAATTAGGCAGACGACCCTGTGCCGAGTGAATGAACCTGTGTTACCGACTTTATCATATGGCTTGAACAAGCTATAAAACTGGGGCAGCAAGACTTAGGGTTAGACTTGGAACGATAATGTGTACTATGTTTGACCCAGACGAATGGACGCTAGTCGGTAAATCAGATAGATCATGCTTAACGATAGTGCAAATACTTGATTGAGTTGGAAAGGAAATGATATGGAACTGGATTGACCCTATCTGAAGTATCCTTGTGATTGATAAACGAGAATCCTTGAGATTTTCGCAAGTAACTTGTCCGATTTCACTATCTCTAAGTTTGATTAAATGCATATGTTTGAGGGACACCTTGAACGTGTGCATGATCCAAGACTCAATGATATGTGAAACTCGAGTGCTAAGACTTCACTATCGCTAAGTTGGTTGCCGTGCCCGTGCTTGAGGTACACTTCGAATATATGTATGATCCAGACTCGCGATATGCTAATCTCGATGCTAGTGCAAGTGAATATCTGCACGAACAAGTATAACGACTTGTATAAGTTGCCTCAGCCTTAGATCGCTATCCAAGATCGATTGAAACGTACCCCGCATTAAGCAATATGTCCCGTGCTAAGGCACAAATAAGACCGACTCAACATACATGCGACACAGTGTAAGGATCGAGTAGGAGATTTTGTTCAAAATTGGATCTAGTGGTACCGATTGCTACGCTTAGGATAGATTCGATAATGCGATAGAATGACATGCGCTCAGTAAGTCTCGAGGACGAGACTTTTTTTGAGTGGTGTATAATGTAATACCCCGTTCCGCTCAAGTGGACTGCCGATTCAAACGGCAAAAGTACAATGTCCCAACTCGCTTTGCTTCGGTAAGAATACTCATTTTAGGCAAAGGATATCCAGACTTGTCCCTTCAGGAGTTCGTCTTAGGCTTTCAGAGGCTCGCTCGGAGTATCGCTCAACCGAGGTGAATCATCGCTAAGATGGGTGGCTACGATGAACTTGTCTTTGCTTAGCCAGCACACTTAAAATATGGAACGATACATGCTAGTCGCTAAGTGAATCACCCCATGCATGCTAATAAGAATACAACGCACATAGCTAAGGGAATACTCTCAACTTGTATTGCTTATGTTAGAACATGAAAATAAAATATTGCTTATAATCAGACTCTCGCATGCTACCTTTGCCTTGTGCAACTAGATCCCACTATGCCTCGAGTAGAACATTATACTCTTCGTAGTGCACTTCTTTACTGTTACACTGCTCGACCCTAGATCATATCGCTCGGTAAGTCCATTTACGATTTCACTCCTTGGCTTACCTACGGGCCCGAGCCAACGTAAATGCTTAAGTTTCCTCATAAATGCATGCTTGCCTGCTTATATGTTAACTTATAATGTTGCCTCGACTCAATGCTTTTCACAATGAGATTATGCCACAATCAACAACACTATCGCGTATCGTGCATGCATCCAGTCAGCCAGGAGATTATTGAATAGTCCTTCTGTGCAATATGAACCTGCAAGTATCCGGGACCGTTAGGTCGCCAAGGCAGTCCCCATACTAGGGGAATGCATCAAGTCAAGCTTACATCTGAACGAGAATCATGTCAAGAAATCAAGAATCACAGCTCGTGGAGCAAATGCTCTTTCAGAACAAAAAAAATTATGGATTGTCTTGTAAAGATGGAAATTTGGATGATCCAGACTTGTATATCGCGGACAACTCGTGCACGAGGTATCTCGTTCCTCGAACGATCACTGGGGCACCGAAATCGTATCGGCCTAGGAGGAATGCATGGTGTATTGCTAGGGCCAATTACGGTGCTAAGTATGCTCATACCCGTCTTTGTGCGTTGGTAATACACGATATTCGGCCTAGGTAGCGCATACTATCATGGACTCACCGCCTACCCAATAGTCTCCCTGTTCTGGCAGGATGGCATGCAATGGCTCTTCTGTATCACCCATTGTCCATAATCTGCTTGTCTCGTACAAAATGTTGCACCACATTCCGCAATTGAGACTACAAAAATCATTGGTCCTTTATGGCTATGCTTGCGACTCTTGTTCATATAGATAAGTCATCCTCGCCTAGCGGCAACCCGCGTGCAAGTCATTGTATCACATGCAGGGAATCCAAACCACCTGAACGATCATGGATATAAGATACTTGTATATATGGAACACTTCAACATCTTCTGCAAACGCCTTAAAATTCATGTAAATCGTGCACCCGAAATATAACCTCGCTCACGACACTTGTGTTTGCATAAGTTATTTGCCCCTGGATTTCATTATACGAATGCTTGTGCTTGAATTAACTTGGTTTGCCTTGGACAGGGAAGGACAAATGGTAAGTTGGTAAGTCTCGCCGTGTTTTCTCTTATGTCGTACGGCGCACTGCCACACGAGTTAGGCTATTCAATCTTTCCCATGAAACTGATCCTAAGTGTCACGCCCCAGTTCTAAAATACGTAGGACTAGAAACACGTAAGCATGCCAGCCGTATGTATATGGCAACTCCAATATATGGATACCATGATACACACGTACGCTGTAATATGAATATAAACTCACATGTGGTATATATATAATCATAAGTCACAGAAATACTAATCTCATCCACACAACAAGTCATAGAAAATAAATAACTAAACTAGAATAATAAGTCCGAATAATCCAAAATAATAGTCGGGTGGAGACAAATCCACTACCAATGACTATATCAAAACTAAATGAGAGAGAAGAGTAAAATCACCAATATAAAATAAGGTGATGATATAAGAGTGTCAGCTAAAGGATCAATCGCTAGAGATAATCAATGATGCTCAGTGGGTAAGGTCTCCTCGGCGGATAGTAACGCGTCAGGTCTGGGTTCGTACTCCTACGGATACTCCTGGTCGTCTATACCTGGCAAGGGACCAGGTCCTCAGAGGGACGTAATAAGATACATAGAAACAAGCCAATTGAATACAGTAAACATGCATAATGTTTGAAAATATATAAGTACGCTGTACAAGACAATCTATATGAATGCAAATGAGGATAACTTTTCGACGTATGGGCAAGGGTAGGCTATTCGATCTAAATCTCACAACTCACACACCCGTCTAGAACATCAGAAATCGACATACGCGGGGATAGCGACCAGCGTGACTCCAAAAATCGACATACCGCGAGGGTAGCGACCAGCGTGACACACTACTGAAGTGTGAGCTAGATACTACGGTTTACCAGAATGGTTAAAGCCCATACGCCTAATGGTTGTCCTCTCATAATACTAGGTGTCAAGTGTGTGTCAACATATCTAATATATAGTAATGACTGAACAAAACTACACATACAATGAATATACAAAAATATAAATAGCATTCAAAGTACTGTAAACAATTTGGCAAGGTATTCTTGCCTGGCAAGAAGCTGCGTAGTCCCAATAATCTGCTCTAGAAGTCGCATAGAACAATCCAATATCCTCGGGGTCAGCGTGCACAGGCACGGGAATCGGGGTGACTGCTACAGGTTGTCTTCGGCAAGGGTGACGGTCCATAATGACGACGATGACGAGGGTAATAAGGATGATAACGAGGGTGATGATAGATATTGATTAGGGTTAAGGTGATAATGATTACAATAGTTATGATGATGGTAATGATGATGGAAATGATGATAATGGTGATGATGTGGATGATGACTGGGACGATGGTGATGATGTGGATGGTGACTGGGATTATGGTGATGATGTGGATGGTAATTAGATGATGATGTTGTTAATGGTGATTATGTTTATGTTAATGGTGGTGATGATAATGATGTTGATGAGATGATGATGATTATGATGATTGATGATAATGATGATGAGGTGATGATTGTGCTACAGCCAGGGGGAAGGTCCGGCCAAGGAGGAGGAGGCCGTGGTCGAGGAGGAGGTCAGGGCGGAGCTGGGTCGAGGTCAGGCGGAGGAGGGAAGAAGAGGGGCTGTTGTGGAGGACAGGGAAGAGGTGAACGGTGGTGGTCGTGCTGGTGGTTCAGCAGCGGGTCGTGGCTGTTGTGACGACTCCGTCGAGGAGGAGGAGGAGGAGGAGGACAGGGAGGAGAGGAGCAACTCAGGGGTGGTGAGTGGCGGAGGTCGAAGGGTCGGAGACGATGGTGGGGGTGGTTTATGATGGGAGGATCCCGGCGGGTCGAGGGGATCGGCGAGAGAAAAAGAAGTTGGGGAAGAGGGAAGTAATGGTGGTGGTGTAGGAGGTCGAGGGTGACGATGATGGGATGGCCGGCGGAGGCACTCGGCGAGGGAGGAGAGGGGAGGAGCGGAGGAGGCAATGGTGGTGATGGGTGGCTGAGAGGGAGATGGCAGCGTTCAGTCAGTGTCGTCGGGAAGTCGGGGAAGACAGTCGGGAAGTCGGGCGTGGTTGAAGTGCAGGCGAGCGGGAAGGAGTCGGCTGGCGGATGGCGGAGTGCCAGGCGAGTCGAAGGAGGGGAGGTCGAGTTCGTCAAGGGCGGTGGAGTGGTGACGGTGGGCAGTGGTGGAGGCTGACCGGAGATAGAGGTCGGCTCGGGGAAGATGGAGGAGAGGTGGAAGAAGGAGATGGCAATGGTGATGGTGATGGGGAGTCCGGCGAGGGGCAGTGGGAGAGGAGGAGAGAAGAAGAGAGCAGGGAGGAGGTGGTTCAGGTCGGGCCCGGCGGTTGGGGGGCTGCTCCGGCCGGCGGTTGGCATAGGGGGTCATGCACAGGAGATGGGGAGAAGAAGAAGGTCGGCTAGGTATTGTTTTGATGTGGAAAAAAAATTAAGAGAAGAAAGAAAAGGTTGTATATATACATGTGTAAACTAGGGCTTGATGTTGACCTAGGGGTTGGGCTTGGTCAACATCTCCTTGGAGTGGGCCTTGGCTTGACATGGGGATGTTTGGAGGGCTATAATTTAAATTGTTTAAATAAAAGGGCTAGGTTTAAATGAGGGGGCGATGTTGCGCGTTGCACATTCCGAAAATTATAGGAAGAATTCATGTGAAGAAAAAATTGGATTTCTTCATGTATTATCCAATGATGTGGACACCTCAATGCACTTTTGCATAAAAGCTTCCAACAATTAGAAAATTGCACAAAGATGAAAATTAAGTTTAAATTAATTAAAATTAATGCGCAAGGTGTTCTGGAATTAATTAGAAGTACATGAGAATAAAATTAGGTGGGACACAAGTGTCATGGACGTAGAGGGCTCAGAGTAGAATTTTATTATTAATTTGGGTTGCACAAAATAGGTCAAGATTGTGTCTCCAATTTCGATTGGAACGCACAGGGGTACAAAGTTAAATTTATTTAGAATTAAATATGAACGTCTGCGATGAATGTTGTGCGACTAAAACGTAGCACAAGAGAGCATAATTATAAATTACACCGAGCTCATAATAGAAGGCGGGCACGTATAGGATAAGGGTGTAAAGTTTGTAGGAAGGCAGTGGCTAGTGTAGTGCTCCAATTATCGAAGCAACGGTAAGGTGCGCTAAGTGATATAAATATTGCAAAATTAAATAAATACCGTGTTCTATTTCCAATTGGGTTCAAACTAGCCCTAGTTTATCTATCTAAGCCAAGTAGCCCTAATTTTGGGTGAGGGGGTTTACACTAAGGAAACTAGAAAGACAACATAATAGTTGGTGCACGGAACCTATATTACGTGTTTGGATTTGTCGAGTGGGGGAGTAGCCTCCCCACCAGTGCATTCATGTACTGATAATCCACCAGATTGTTTGCAGGGTGTGGGAGAAGCTCGTTCGGTGCGGATGCCTCCTTCATGTGTGCTAAGACATGGAGTTTACTCTAAAGCTGTAACGCCCCGTTCGTCCCGTTCCCCCTGCTCGGGGAGCGCGGCCAAGAAATACTTACGACCGTCCGAACGGGACAGATTGAATCAAGAACCTTTCCTCGTTATGGATTGGTTTCTTCGGAATCAGGTCCCATAATCAATGGATCGTGCCTCAAGGAAGGACTCGGCGGCAGAGTAGAGAGAGGCCTTTCCGTTGTGTTGGTTTTCCTTGCCCATTTTCGATTGCCGCTTGGTTGCATACTTGTTGGTTTTAGGACTTGCGTTTTCTTGAACGGTTTCGATGGACTTCATTGTTTTCGTTCTTAGGATTTCGCATTTCGTATCGAGCCTTGGGGACCGAAGCAGGAGGTATTGATCATCCGTTGGTGCGTGCAGGTGATCGTGTAGACAACGCGCGAGCGGAGTCTTAGGGATCTCTACTTCTTCTTCCTATACAACCAACGTGTGAGTGGCTCTATTTCGATAAGCACCTTCTTTCCAAGGGCTTCGTTCATAATAAAATTGACTCAGTTGTGCATTCAATCAAACGACACCACTTAAGTAATAAGTTGGATAACAAGATAAGATAAGAAGTAGGCTTGGAACACCCATTGCTTGTCATATAAAATCTTGCATAAATTCATTGATGCATGCATGGTCGTTGGATGTTTAATGGGTTGGTATTTATTGATAGTTCAAAGTGCTCTTTTATAAGTTCAAGGTGTTCTTCTATAAACTGCTGCATGTTATTTTATATAACTGTTGGTTAATGGTGACAGTACAGTAAAGCAGTTTCGTTCATGATGTTCTTTAACATTGGCTAGTAAGTAAATCTATGATGTAGAGTTCATAGGAATGGTCATGGGAATTCTTGTGCACAAGGGATCCAGGTTCCTGCGAGCGGTTACCGGGGCACCGGGCCGTTTCGACCCGGGCGGAATCTACTTTCTTAGTCCTGGGAGCGGGGAATTGTAGCGGGGCTAGCTACCCGCGCTGCAAGCGTCGCCGCCAGCCCAGACTAAACCCATGATGGCTGGTAGACAACAAAGAAAGATGTTGTGTATATTTAAACTGTGCAGACTAACTATGTCTTCATGACAGGGAAGGCCATGGTAAGTTGTACAGGTGGTTCAGACAGTACAGGTAAAGTCACCGAACGGTGGCATGTGAAGTTATGTTATTTTGTTCTTGCATACCTGCTAAATGAAATCTGATCTAGGCAAGAATAGAAAGTCACATAAACACATAAATGTTGCATGTTCATTTAAAATGCATCTAAAAAGCTTGGTAAAGTTGAGCAGCTAGCCTTCACCAGTACTTTTCGAAGTACTGACCCTCGTTGTAGCAGGTTCCCCAGCGCAAGGCAACGCGGCGAGGAGCTGAAGCTCTCTCCGGACTTTTGGGATTCTTGGCGGTTCGTGGCCAAGACTTTTGGAGGCTCAAGCTAGAAGCCTTCCCCTCTCTCTCCGTTGCGGAAATAACGCTAAGGCGATGGTGCTTACCCGCACCCAAGGTGTTTTGTATTTGAAGCTATGTAAAGGGACATAATGTATGGATCGGCTATCTCATTTTGCGTCCAAGTTTGTAAGCCCGTGGGGCATTTTATACTTTTGAGTCAAGCAATGTAACAAGATGTTCATTATAAATAAAAGAGAAACTTTTCTATGCCTCAACCTTGTGTTATCTTATTTGTCTACTCTGTTGCATTGATCTAAAGAATATCCTTATGCCTAAGGCCTTGTGCACGCGCGCCCTACGCGTGCACGGCATCACGCCCGGGGGACGATTATCGATTAGCCAAAATCGGGGCGTGACATATTGGTATCAGAGCATGCTTCAGATCCTTTGATCTCACAAAGAAAGTTTCTAAAGAGGACCTTGTTCCTTCCGAGTAGACCCTTGAATTCGCTTGGCCAAAATGAGATGCGTTCCATACAATAAGTCTAAATATTTTTGAAAAGTGCGTGGGAATTATACGATTGCTTGGACGGGATTATGATGTGAGGGCTTTTGTCCCAACTCATAGAGGATGTTCTGAGAAGAGACTCGTGTTATAATCGGCAAGTTATATGTCTATATGAAAACACCAAACGAGTAAAGTGCGAGATAAGAATATCGTTCAGACAGTGGTCTATGCACATGGCCTTTTGGCCAAATTGTGTTAAGCATCGTGCACCAAGACCCTTGGTGCTAGTGAGTTGCAGCGAGATTTGGGTATTGTTGGGATGAGAATAAAGTTGACTTGGAGGGAAATCGATAGAGACGTTATCGAATTGCCGCTAAGGCGAGTAATGAGAATCGTGTAGGAAATTTTCGAAAATAGTTGGACGGTTATTCATAGCGATAAGTTATGATTTGAAGCATAGTCTGTATAGAGGACTATGAATACAGGTGTGTACGAGTCTAAGATCGCTAAGACGATAAATAGGGACGGTGTTGGAGTTCTAAGGAACGAATTGGGCATACGACTGTAGGATGCGAACGCGAATCAGGAGTTATTAGGATGACTCAATTCCTGAGTAGTGTATGCGATAAGTCCCCTGTTCGATTATGCAATTTGTGGATATAATGAGTTGTAAAGATTCAGGGAGTATGACTCGAACCCTGAGTGGTGTATTTGTTTGGCTTAGAAACGCTTGAACGAAGTCGTAGATTCGGAGTTAAGCGAGTCTAGCGGCGAGCGACGAGATTGGGTAAAGCCTTAGTATAAATAAACAGTGCCTAGCACATAAACGAACTCGGAAAAAGCATGCAATGTTTGGTTCGAACGAGTTACAATGAGTTGAATCAGGGATAAGGCTTACAACGAATAGAAATTCAGGGCAATTGGAAATCGATAGCATGGTCGGAAAAGACTTAGCGGATTGTACGAGCGAGTTTGAGTTGAAACAAGCGAATTAGAAGCTTGTGTTGAGATTGAATAATCTGAGATGCGATCGGAGTAGTACAATTAGAAACAATGGCGCGAACGAATAATAGCGTGCATGGAAAATTTGAATTTGAGTAGGATATCGCTCGATAGAATTCGGTTTGAGTATGAATGCGATGATTTCAAATTTTGGGAGATTTAGACCATAACAATGGTTGGAAAAATAGTATGGATTGATGCAAGTTAGTAAAAATTATGATTTTGATGGATTGAGTTAAGCGGTAATAGATTTGGCTTGGAATTTGGAAGAACGATCTTGAAATCAAGTTCAGAAAGATAACATTCGAAATCTGTCCCAGTGAGAACGATTATTCTGCGGGAGCGTCGACGTGGTGATTTCACGTACGGTAGGGATAAGCAAACTCAAGAGAACAGGTTCGGTGATTATTCCAAAATGAACTCGATGAATGGAACATATCAATGGGATAGACTTGGGTTTGGGAATTGATCTTAGTTGTTTGAGGAATGCTAAGAGTAGACTAAGAAAATGAGTCTAAGGATTTTTCTTGAGGAGTTAGTCTAGAAACGTAAAGTAAGAGATATTGGACGTTTTCATGAACGGATATGTAGATCGTGCTGGACGACTTAGAGTTCATGATATACATCGATGGGTTATAATGGAATTATGGCTTAGTGATACAAGCGTAGAAAATGATGGATTGGTGAATCCTATTAAACGAGATGAAAGAGATAGTATGTGCGAATCGATAGGTTAACCCTGAAACGTGGGCGTATCGTGGGTTCGGTTAAACGAGCGTGTTGGTATGATAGGGTGATCTGTGCTCGATGTTTAGAAATCTGAGTGAAACGAGCTTGGGTAGAATACCCGTATAAAGGAACAATGGTTTGACCTTAGGGTGATTGGGGTGAGCGTTGTGCAACACGATGGCGCGATGAGTCACAAACTTGAGTTGTACCTATGACTGTGTGTGCTGGCCTAGGGACTAGGCAGACGACCCTATGCCTTGAGTTAAACTGGAGTGGCTGACTTCAGTGTATCGTTCGGGAAGAATGATAGAACTGGGGCAACAAGACTTAAGAGTTAGAATTTGGAATTGGGAATATACATTAGCAATGTTCGCGTTGAAACAAACGTAATGCAAGATAGGACTCGGGTGATAATTGGTTTGGTTGGATAGGTTACACGACGGTAAAGGATAAGACGATAGCTGGATCGAACAAGAGTTCGGTCATTCATATAGCAGGACGATCTGCGTTTCGAAAGATTTTCACGAGTAGCTTGTCAGACTTAGCTGTCACTGAGCTTGGTTGAAATACACATATTTGGGGGACGCCTTGAATATGGGTACGATCCAGACTTAGCGATATGCATAACTCGGATGCAGCTGCAAAGGAAAATATTCGGATTCGCATGGATGAGTATGGCAACTGAAATGATTTAGCCTCAACCTAAATTTTCATAGAGGAAAGATTGTATCATTCCTCGTACTACCGGGATAGTTCTGCGCTAAGGCGCAGTACGAGACTGAGTTTGGGAATGCAATAGTTGAACGAATAGATCATTCGGATAAAATGATTAAGCACTCTGGCGAACGGAACGAGTAAAAATGAATAGAAAGTTAAGTTCGATTGAGCCAAGGGTGCGAAGGACTTGAGCGTACCCCAGGTAGGCAATTTAGCTCTGCGCTAAGGCGCAATATAGACTAAGTCAGAAAAAGTTGGTGATTGGGTGCGAAATTATTTAGTGAGATTGGACGGTGACTCAGAGAGATTTGATGCAAAAACGAGATTAGAAAATTGTCGAGATTCGAGCTTTTGGGTTAGGCGTAACGACTGGTTTCGATAGGCAACGTCAAGTAATAGGCTCGATTGTGTTGGGTTCCTATGGTGATAACATAACTAGTTGGGCAAGTCCACCCAATTATGAGTCGTAAGTGCCCGTTGAGTTATAGAATACCATGTGCTTGGGTAATACAGCCATGCGCTAGGTGCAGTAGATTTTGAGACGGACGTGCAACGATCGAGTTGAGAATAACTCGATAGCATTGAACGATAGAGTCGTTCGATGAGAATTGGCCAACATTGGCGTAACGCATGGTGAGGAGATAGATGATTGTAGTATTGAGACAGTCCTTGAAGGATAAGATGAGATGAATAGAGTGGTTTAGAAGTTATGTGATAGCACGAGTTGCGCTCAGGAAGTCTCGAAGACGGAACTTGTTCTGAGTGGTATATGGTGTAACAACCCGCTCCGCTCAACCCGGAGGGCCGATTCAAACGGCACAAGTGTAGCTATTCAACCGCCTTGCTCAGCGAGATGGCTCGTTCGATGCAAAGGCTTTCATGCTGGGATCTTTAGTGGAGTCAGACTTAGGCTATCAGAAGCGCGTCCGGAGTCTAACTCGACCGATGCGATACATCGCTAAGGTGGGTGACCCGGGTGAACCTGTCTCTACTTAGCTGCACACTAAGAAAATGAAAGTTACGTGCTAGTTTACAGGCGATAACCTTTGCATGCTAATAAAAGAGATGAACGCACGTAGCTAGGGGGGATAACCCCGCCTTATTATCATATAGAACATGGAGATCTTACTCGCTAGTTGCGAAGTCGACTTGGGTCGGTTGAATCTGCAAGCGGACTTGTCGTACGCGGCGAAGCCTGTCAAAATTTTGAATCGTAAAAAGAAGCAGTTGCGGAACCGAACGTCTCGCTAGTGCGTGTATTGTGGCGAAACCACTCGGTCGAGGAGTCGACCTGGGAACTTGAATCTGATATGAGGGGAAAATTTCCCTCATTATTCCTTAGTGGTAGGTTCTATTCTTAAGTTTCGGGACGAAACTTCCTATTAGATGGTTATGATGTAACACCCCGTTCGTCCCGTTCCCCCTGCTCGGGGAGCGCGGCCAAGAAATACTTACGACCGTCCGAACGGGACAGATTGAATCAAGAACCTTTCCTCGTTATGGATTGGTTTCTTCGGAATCAGGTCCCATAATCAATGGATCGTGCCTCAAGGAAGGACTCGGTGGCAGAGTAGAGAGAGGCCTTTCCGTTGTGTTGGTTTTCCTTGCCCGTTTTCGATTGCCGCTTGGTTGCATACTTGTTGGTTTTAGGACTTGCGTTTTCTTGAACGGTTTCGATGGACTTCATTGTTTTCGTTCTTAGGATTTCGTATTTCGTATCGAGCCTTGGGGACCGAAGCAGGAGGTATTGATCATCCGTTGGTGCGTGCAGGTGATCGTGTAGACAACGCGCGAGCGGAGTCTTAGGGATCTCTACTTCTTCTTCCTATACAACCAACGTGTGAGTGGCTCTATTTCGATAAGCACCTTCTTTCCAAGGGCTCCGTTCATAATAAAATTGACTCAGTTGTGCATTCAATCAAACGACACCACTTAAGTAATAAGTTGGATAACAAGATAAGATAAGAAGTAGGCTTGGAACACCCATTGCTTGTCATATAAAACCTTGCATAAATTCATTGATGCATGCATGGTCGTTGGATGTTTAATGGGTTGGTATTTATTGATAGTTCAAAGTGCTCTTTTATAAGTTCAAGGTGTTCTTCTATAAACTGCTGCATGTTATTTTATATAACTGTTGGTTAATGGTGACAGTACAGTAAAGCAGTTTCGTTCATGATGTTCTTTAACATTGGCTAGTAAGTAAATCTATGATGTAGAGTTCATAGGAATGGTCATGGGAATTCTTGTGCACAAGGGATCCAGGTTCCTGCGAGCGGTTACCGGGGCACCGGGCCGTTTCGACCCGGGCGAAATCTACTTTCTTAGTCCTGGGAGCGGGGAATTGTAGCGGGGCTAGCTACCCGCGCTGCAAGCGTCGCCGCCAGCCCAGACTAAACCCATGATGGCTGGTAGACAACAAAGAAAGATGTTGTGTATATTTAAACTGTGCAGACTAACTATGTCTTCATGACAGGGAAGGCCATGGTAAGTTGTACAGGTGGTTCAGACGGTACAGGTAAAGTCACCGAACGGTGGCATGTGAAGTTATGTTATTTTGTTCTTGCATACCTGCTAAATGAAATCTGATCTAGGCAAGAATAGAAAGTCACATAAACACATAAATGTTGCATGTTCATTTAAAATGCATCTAAAGAGCTTGGTAAAGTTGAGCAGCTAGCCTTCACCAGTACTTTTCGAAGTACTGACCCTCGTTGTAGCAGGTTCCCCGGCGCAAGGCAACGCGGCGAGGAGCTGAAGCTTTCTCCGGACTTTTGGGATTCTTGGCGGTTCGTGGCCAAGACTTTTGGAGGCTCAAGCTAGAAGCCTTCCCCTCTCTCTCCGTTGCGGAAATAACGCTAAGGCGATGGTGCTTACCCGCACCCAAGGTGTTTTGTATTTGAAGCTATGTAAAGGGACATAATGTATGGATCGGCTATCTCATTTTGCGTCCAAGTTTGTAAGCCCGTGGGACATTTTATACTTTTGAGTCAAGCAATGTAACAAGATGTTCATTATAAATAAAAGAGAAACTTTTCTATGCCTCAACCTTGTGTTATCTTATTTGTCTACTCTGTTGCATTGATCTAAAGAATATCCTTATGCCTAAGGCCTTGTGCACGCGCGCCCTACGCGTGCACGGCATCACGCCCGGGGGACGATTATCGATTAGCCGAAATCGGGGCGTGACAAAAGCCGTGGAGCGTTGCACCCGAAACTGAAGCACATATACAAGACATAATGTTGGCACATTGCCTGTACATTCTTCCACAAATGTAGCCACTTGGCATGCTTTTACTGTTTTAGAGAGAGAGGCTTGAGCGACTTGTAATCTCGGCTATGCTCCGCCTGTAACACTTGTTCAATGTCAATAAAGAGTTGCTTTACTTTCATACTTGTGTTATTCAATGCTTTCGCTATTGACGACTCAGTGAACTTGTTACCAATCGCCTATGCGTTTATAATTATACTGCATTCGGACAATCTGTATGACTCTGTGGCTTAGACCACTTACCGCCAGCCAGAACCACGACCTTGTACGGGCGCGGCTCACGCTCGTGCGGTATCACGTCCAGATGGGCCGAAGCGATCGTCCCGCGGGAGCGCTGGTGCGGTGATTCTCGCCTATCGGGGACGGACGATTAGCCTGTGGGAGATCGGGGCGTGACAGGTTATCAGTACATGAATGCACTACTGGAAAGGCTTCTCGTCTGCTCGACAAATCTAAATACGTTATAAGGGTTCCGTGCACCATCTATTAAGTTATCTTTCTAATCTTGCCTTAGGATCAGTTTGTAAGTCCCCTAAATTTCAGAATTATTAATTGGGGATTTTTCTGGAAATTTTTAGGATTTTTTCTGATGATTAAAACCTAGGCGTTGGTAATTAAAGGATTTTAATTTCAGTTAATTCATATTAAAATATTATGGAAATAATATTTATGGTGTAAAATAGGAAACCGGGCATGTGGTATTTTTCGGTGAATTTATTGGACTCCGGAATCATTTTTAAAGCCCTAGAAACCAATTTAGAATTTAACCGAATTAAATCCGTGTGACGCCCGACATCCCCAGGAGAGCCGAAGCCCAGCCCAAGGAGCGTTGACCCGTTGACCCAGCCCGAATCCTAGGTCTAACCCTAGTCCAATTTCTGTAATGTATAAATACCTATTTTTCCTAAGTTTTCTCTACAAAGAAAAAGAAAAAAAAAAGATCCCCAAATTCTAAAATCCCTAATCCCTAATTACTAACCCTAACCATAACCCTAACCTAACCCTAGCCCAGCCGCTCCTCAGTCGATCCCCGGCCGACTCCGGCGCCGCTCCCCCGCGACCTCCTTCCCGCGGCCACGTCGACCCCCTTCCCCGCCGTGCCCACGCCACCGCCTCTCCGCCGATGACAGCCTGTGCGACTCCTCGCCCCCTCTCCCACACGTTCTGCTTCCGCCCGCTCGGCCCCGCACCGCCGCCTCCTTCCTCCAGACTTCTCTCCGCCGCCCGCAGCGCCGCTCTCTAGTCGAAACCCTAATCCCCATCGACTACCTCGACCCCGCTCCGTCGACGAGCACCCAGCCGTCGACCACCACCGCCTTCCCATCTCGTCCACCTTCCCCGACTTCATCCACCCATCTCCACCGTCCCAACTCCCCTCGTCGGAACCCTAGCTCCCCCGTCATCTTCTTCCTCCAGACTCCACAGCCCGACCTCCTCCTCCATCTCTCCCGAGCGCCTCCACAGCGTCCCCTCCTCGACTCCGCCTGAGACTCGTCTCGACCACCGCTCACCCCGAGTCCCCACCAGAACGACCACTTCCTTCCTCCACCCGTCAACCTCCTCAGCAGCACCCCACCACCGTTCTCCTCCACCTGACTCCAGGCAGACCCCGCTCCGACGACCCCGACCGAAACCCTAACCTTCCTTCTCCCAGAACCAACTCTCCGCCGACGCCTGAGCCAACCACGGCGAAGCCCATCCCCGACCAGCGCAGCCTCCGGCGATCTCCGGCTAGCAGCATCGAAACCCTAACCCTGACACAGGACTCGTCGACACAGCGGACACAGCGAAGACAGCGGACACAGCAACTCAAGACAGGACACGAAGGATCCCCTCGGACATGGGAAATCGGTCTACACGAAGCCCTGTTCAGGTACTCGTAACTTTCTCCTCGTAACTCTGTTTTAATTTCCGTCAGTTGCTACACGTAGACTGTATGACCCTCTCGGTGCCCGTGCAACTCGCTCGGTGCATCGCGTCCTGTGGTGATCGCACACCGCGATCCAAAAACAGAAAAACAACGCTCTGTTTTACCCCGGAACTGAGTTCGCCCCGCCAATCGGGACGACTTGGTCGCACGCGGTCTTTACCGAACTGTGCGCGACGTTGATACGGTCGTGTGAGATTTCGCAGAAGTCGATTCGGAGGTGTGTGCACCCCGGAATCAACGCGTATCCGCCGACAACGCCCAGTATCCGTCAGTTCTGGAACACGCTGTAACTTTGTGTACACACGTCGGATCGAGACGAAACTTGCGCCATCGGATCCGTAGCAATACGCTGGTCCTGTGACTCAAGTTTGGTTCGATTCTGAGAACGTTGACAAAATCGCGTATCGTGGGCCCCACAGGCTCCACTTGACGGGCGATTTTGTGATCGGCTCATCGGAATCCAATTCTGGAAGTTCCGTTGGGTTCGTATCATCGTTCCTGACTTGTAGACACTGAGTTTGACGAATTTGGAGACCTTTGACCCTGACGCGCTTTTTGGTGCAAAGTGGCCCACATGTGGACCCCGCTTTGGCCCGGAAATGTCATTTTTGCCCTTGTGTCCAAATTGGACTCAAGGACAGGCGTTTTTAGCTATTTGACATTTTCTGAATCTAATGGTGAGGTTTATTTCAGCAACCGGAGTAGTATCTGCAGATCACACTGAGACCAGAGCTATAGTTGGATCCAGGACCCCAGGCAAGTGTACCTTGCCAAGCTCTGCAGTATTATTATATATTTTCCTTGCTTCATTATATTGCTGTACATGCTTAACCTAGGACCGTGTGACGTACTTAGCGTCCGATTATTAGTCGGGTGCCAACACTGTACGCGGTGTTGGGTACGGTCATCTAGAGATGGACATTCGTGACACTTTATATTCTCGTACTTGTCTTACCAAGTACACATTGACCCAGGACACTTGACACTACTCATGAGACAGGATTTTCCCGAGATATTCGTGGTGATTCTGTATAGGATACAGGACATGGACATTATATTCTTAGATACTTTATTGACTTGTGCATTAGTTATGATCGCGCTTGACATGGGCATGAGATGTTATGGTCATGATACGCATGGTTACATTGGGTGGGGAGAGACACACAGGCTACAGGCTGATCATATATATATACACCCCTATTATTGTGAGGCACAAGACTCTAAAGCCGAGCTTGGCCCATTACCGGTTATTACCGCTACCGGCTCCCCGACACAGAGCTTGTAGTGGCTTCGGCCTGAGCACTAGTGATGCTCTCACTTGCATTTTCACATAGATGGTTATATAGCTTACCCTATTTATTGCATTTTCTGCTGCACTGCATTTATTTTGGCTTGTATTTTCTGTACCTTGCTGTCCCCTGAGGACCTGGATCCGGACTTTGTCCCCAGGACTAGCAGAGGAGATCCACTTAGAGTTATACAGTACTTGAGCTTTATTAGGAGCAGAAGCAGGAACAGGAGCAGATACAGGAGCTGTACCGACACCTGAGGACGAGATTGTGCTAGAGGACTTCTCCTGGGTATTGCCTTGAGATTACTCATTTATTTCTATTTCCAGTTCCTTTATTTTCCAGTCTATTGCATTGAGGTATCAGACTTGTTCTCGGATTGTTCTCCGAGACACTTTTTATTGTGATTTGTCAGTTTATTTATTTACATTATTCTGGCATTTGATCTGTGATTATCTGTTGTGGATGAGATTAGTATAGACTGTGACTTATATCATTGGACCTACTTATTGTTACATTACAGCTTAAGCATGCCCCGATGGATCCATTAAATTGGGTTTGTCTATCGGTGTGTGCTGCTGGCCATTATCACGCGTCCGGTCCCTCGGTATTTTGGGACTGGGGCGTGACACAGTTTCATTGCATAATGAAAAGCCTAAATCGTGTGGCAGTACATCATGCGATATAAGAGGAACACGACGATACTTACCAACTTACCATTTGTCCTTCCCTGTCCAAGGCAAACCAAGTTAAACCAAGCAAGAGCATATATAATGAAATCTGGGGGCAATAACATAAGCAAACACAAGTGTCGTGAGCGAGGTATTATTTCAGGTGTACGAGTTACATGGATTATCTAGAAGTGTTGCAGAAGATGTTCAAGTGTTCAATTATAGATAAGTGTGTTATACTCATATCCGTTCAGGTGATTCAGATTACTCGATGCGATGCAATAACTCCCACGCGGATTGCCGCTAAGCGAGGATGACTTATCTATATGAACATGAGTCGCTGGCATAGCCATAAAGGACAAGTTATAGTCTTGAATGAGGATGATATACAACAAAAAGCACGTGAGGCGCTACAAGCCATCATGTCCAGCACGTGAGACTATCAGCCTTTGAGCAAGAATGGCGCGGTGTTAGCGGAGACGCCATCCTGCTCGCACATGAAAGGCTGCTGCGTGAGTTCCATCCGGATCGGATTGGCCCCGGTGCCCCGGAGATCGTCCGTGGAACGATATTCGAAAATATCCCTTGTTCAACAAGTTGTCCGCGACATGCAAGTCTTGGGTCTTCCAGATTCACAACATGACATGATAATCCTTGATTCTTGTTCTGAACGAGCATTGCTCCATGAGCTGTGATTCTTGCTTTACTTGACATGATTCTCGTTCAGAGTTCAACTTAACTTGATGCAAATCTCTTGGTTCTGAAACTGCCTTAGCGATCCAACGGTCCCGAATACTTGTAGGTTCATATTGCATAGAATGACTATTTGATAGTCTTCTAGCTAACTAGATGCATGCACGATACATATAGTGTTACTTGATTTGTGGCATAAACTCATGTGATAAGCATTGAAACGAGACAACGAGTACAAACTACAATGTAAGCAGGCAAGCATGTATTTATACGAAACATAAGCATTTATGTTGGCACGGTCTAAAGGGGTAGTGCGAGGAGTACAACCGTACAGGGACATATCGAGCGACATAAAATGTAGGGTGTGCAGTGTAAACAAGTGAAATAGTGCATTACGAAGGGTCCATAATGATCTACTCGAGGCATAGCGGGGTCTACTTGCACAAAGCAAAATTAGCATGCGAGGGTCCGTTTATAAGCCAAGTTTTATTTCCATCTTCTAACACAAGCAATACAAGACGAGATTATTCCCTTAGCTAGGTGCGTTGTATTCTTTATTAGCATGCAAGGGATGATTCACCTAGCGATTAGCATGTATCGTCCATATTTTAAGTGTGCTGGCTAAGCAAAGACAAGTTCATCGTAGCCACCACCTTAGCGATGATTCGCCTCGGTCGAGCGATACTCCGAGCGAGCCTTTGAAAGTCTAAGTCTGAACTCCTGAAGGGCCAAGTCTGAAAATTATTTGCCTCAAACGAGTCTTCTCGCTAAGCAAAGCGGGTCGGGTCGTTGCATTTGCGCCGTTTGAATCGACTGTCCGCTTGAACGGAATGGGTCGTTACATTATACACCACTCAGAAAAAGTCTCGTCCTCGAGACTTCCTAAGCACAAACCGTTCTATCGCACTATCGAATCTATCTCAAGCATAACAATCAGTACCACTAGATCTGTTCGAACACAATTTTCTACTCGTTCCTTATGTCGTGTCGCGTGTATGCTGGGTCTGTCTCCTTGAATGACTCTATCATTCAATCCAAGCTCTGACTCTGTCTCAACTGCACCTTAGCGCGGAACATATATCGCTTAACGCAGGGTACGTTATGATCCATCCTGAATAACGATCTAAGGCTGAGGCAAACTTATCCAAGTCGTTATACTCGTTCATGCGAATCTAACATATTCACTTGCATCATTATTCGAGATCAGCATATCACGTTTCGACGGATCCATTAGATTGGAATGTCCTTCGGAATTGTATTAGCTAGTTATTGCCAAGTGACTCGGTCTCATGTATTTTGAAACTGGACTTGACAAGATCTTGAGCAATTACAATGAACCGTTACCTGAGTACTAACAAGTACACGGTACAGTATACAACTAGCACGTGCAAACGAGAAAAGAAATACAACAAAGTAATGTGACAAGAAAAGAAATACAACAAGGTAATGTGACAATGGAAACGAGGAACAACTGATATACTAACAGAGAATATGACTAACAACAACAATAAAGTAACAGAGCAACAAATAATAAACTAGAGTACAGAAATAATCAAGAAAAATAATGTGTATTGTATTTTAGAATACAATAATCTGTGTGCGGTATAAGACTGCTATCCTTCAACTTATATCAGATCCCATGCTCTCGTTCTGCAGTACTGTCTTTTTACTTGTGAGCAGTTGATGTAGGTTAATTCTAAAGGCATATTCAAACTCATTGATGACAGTACAAATTTTTTTTTTTTTATTTATAAATTTATCATCGAAAAATTTATTTGTAACTGCCTAAATTATTTTAGTACTATCAAAAAAATTTGACATTTCTAATCTCAAATATGACTGTCAAAATTTATGACAGTCCTCCTCATCATGCTCCTCCTTTCCGAGAGCTGCAGCGCGCGCTCGGAGCAGACAACCTCGCGGATCTCCATGACGGAGCGGCAGTCGGTGGCTGGGCCCTGCAGCATGCGGGCTTTCCGGTCGAGAACGTCGGTGCGGGAATAGCCGTAGAGCGAGAGGAAGGCGCGGCTGGCGAAGTTGACGGGGTGGGCGGAGATGGAAGGGTCGGTGAGGAGGAAGCTCTCCGGGAGGTCGTCGAGCTCCTCGAGGACGGCGTCGATGTAGTTCAACGTCAGGGACTCGGCCAGCCGGAGCTCGTCGGCCATGGCGGCGGCGCTGGGAATTGTTGATCCGCCGGAGGAGTGGGTGACGGACGGTCGAGATCGGGAGGAGCTCCTTCTCCTCCTCCCGCCGCCGCCGCCTCCTCCTCCTCCTCCTCCTCCTTTGGCGGTTGGAATTGGGATTAGGATTTGGGATGGAAAAGAGGAGGAGTGTGGACAGTACATAGTAAATTTTGGGTTGTCATAAGTAAAAATTGTTTCAGTTTGAACTAACACCAAATAATGAGCTGTCTTGAACAACTTTTGATGTCCCTTTATAAATAACCTTGATGTATAGCTATTTGTGAAAGTGAACTATGGGTGCCAAAAGTTCTGTTGTTGCCTGTAATTCCCCAAGATTATATATATAGTTGTACCAACTGATTTTTTTTTGTTCTTGATAAAGACACTGCAAAGATGACTCAGGCTATTCCAAATTTTTTTTCTAAATTTTTTACCTAAAATTTTATTCAAGTCTAGTCCAAAAATTTATTTATGACCGTCAAAATTTTGACAGTTCTTCCAATAGTTTGGACTATCAAATTTTTGACAGTTCTAAATAATGTATGCAATTCAATGGACTGTCAAACTTTTGACAGTACTAAATAAATTTTTGGACTAGTCCCGAGTAAAATTTTAAGTAAAAAAATTAGAAATTTTTTTTGGACCTGTCTGAATGTATTTTGTAGTGCCTTTATCATCAACTTTTTTTTTTCCATGTTATGTAAAATTTAAAATTTCTGGCGTTACCTGGTGTTTGTTTGCTTGTGTGTATATTTTGTGTTTTGGGCATCTTCTATTCAAGTAATGTTATGCAAGGACCCTCGTGGTGACAGATTTTTTTTTTTTTTTTTTTGATATGTCATTTATACTGAATTAGAAACTAAGTTCTCCATGAGAAATTCAAACCACATCCATCCCCACGAAATTCTCCAATCGTAACCAACAAGCCACAACCACACGAGATTTCATAGTCCGGCCCATTCCCCATCCTGTGATCTTTGGAACCCTAGAGAGAGATCCATACTTAAGCTCTCCTTGAGCCGGGAGATCTTTGGAACCCTAGAGAGAGATCCATACTTAAGCTCTCCTTGAGCCGGGAACAGGCTAACGATCGACTAACGTTCGCCACTGCTAACGCGTCGAATCCTCCCTCCTGTTGGTAGGATAGGAGAAGAAAACAAGGCACGAAGGAGCTGAAGAAAACTTCTCCAAAGTGACGAGTGTATGTATATACATCAATGCCTCCTAAAGGTGACTTCCTCTTCAATGGACAACTCAATGATGATTCATTCTGCCATGTGAACATTCCTGCTATTTTCATCAGAACCTACCTGTGATTAGAAGACCAACCCCTTTGATCAAAACTTGCATGGGGGCTCTTCTTTCATCTTCAGATTAAGCCTGAGAAAGCTACACCAACCATTTAATTGGACTTTCACACACACAAACCAAACTGAATAAAGAGTAATTCAATCCACACTTAATTATTGTTTGCCAAACTATCATATTATGCCATTCACTTCAACAGTTCAATAGTACATATAATCACTCTACACTAAAAACCCCTATTAAGAAATTGCATTATTATCAGAATGTTCATTCATCTATATAGCACATTCGCAAACTACATCCTTGATCGCACCTGCACCTGCGACTGCACCTGGCCCATGAAAGGATAATCCGTAAATCCCACAACTGGATCTTGAGTGTAAAATGTCTTCCTTATGTATTTATTCAGACCAGCATTCACTTTGAAACGCGCCACCAAGTCCGGGTTCGAAATAAACAACCTACCATAAGAAACTAGGTCTGCCTCCCCATCAGAAACGGCTTCCATGCCCAATTCTCTTGTATATCCTCCACTACAAATGAAAGTACCATTGTACCCTTCCCTGAGCGCCTTCATCAGACGGCTCACCTCGTCCGCGCTCCCCAGAGGACCCGACTCAGTCTGGCCGTACGCAGTGTACCTCGGTTGAGTGACGTGGAGGTACGCTAGTCGTCCGTTCAGGTCTTGCTGAAAGGAGTTGAGCCGTTGGACAACGGCCTTACCGAGGGCTAGCGGGTCCGAGTCTTGGGCTTCTAGGTGGTCTATTGCAGGGGAGATGCGAATCCCGACCCGGTCAATCCCGATGGCTGTAGAGACAGATCGGGTTATCTCATAGAGGAAGCGGGTACGATTGGAGAGGCAGCCACCGTAGGAGTCGGACCGGTTGTTGATCCCGTCTTTGAGGAATTGGTCGATTAGGTAGCCATGGGCCCCGTGGATCTCAATGCCGTCAAAACCTGTTAATTATAACTCTACTTTTAGTATATGATCAAGATGAACCTTTTACCATTGCAGCAGAAGAGAGTTCTAAACAGCAGTGTCAGTTTTGGTTGGTCTTGCATCAAAAATATATCCAATGGATGTAAAAAAATTGCTTTCCTCTTTCAAATGTAACTTTGTGATGTTGCAACTCTTTTTGTTTTGTGATGTTGCAACTCTTTTTGTTTAGTGAAATTGTCTCGATTATATGACTTTATAATACTAAAGTTAATAAAACTTGTAAATCAGAGACAAAATTGAGTTCAGTTCAAGTCAGAAATAAACGGATGCAGTTATTGTTCAACTGTCAATTACAAGTCACAGTTAGCGGTAGCTGCTACCTATCCGAAATGGATGTAAAAATGCATTCTTTCAAAAGGCCCCTCTTGAATGAGTGATATTTTTTCCTTTATATATATATATATATATATATATATATATATATATATATATATATATATATATACAGTTTTATGACGATCTTTATTAGGAATGTGCAAGCACTAACTCTGTGGGGGAGATGGAGGGAAATCAGGAAGTATGTTCAGAAGGAACAATGCTCTATTGTGTCCCTTCTAGACACAAAAATAGAAACGATTATTTGATACAAAGGACCCTAGCTTATTAGGTTTCAAAACACAATATTAGCTTATGTGAGATGCTAGAATTTGGGTTACGTGGGATACTCGAATTTGGTCAGGGATTTCCTTTGGTAGATTTCGTATCTCAGACACTTCTATAAGGACCCGTGCATAGGCGAGGGCATTGTCATTCCAAAGTTGAAGAGGTAACTTAGAAAACTGAACCCAAATGGGAATCGCCGGCAGAACGTCCCTCTCCAAGGAAATTAGTGGATTCCAACGTTTGGTCACCACCAATCGACCTTCTAGCGTCCATGGTTCCTCTGTGATGACACACTCCAGATCCATCTCCTGAGAGAAACGTACGAAGAAGAATCCATTCTCTCGAGAGAATACCTCTACCTTTTCCGTCGGCTTCCATGCTCTTTTTACGAATGCGGCCATCATATGATACGATGGTCTCAGTCCGACTATGTAAAGGACGATAGTCCTACACCATTCCTCCATGGAGCAGGCAATATCTGCAGTGCACAAATATCTGCAATACGCCTTCCCCACCAGAACTACAGGTTCCTCATATTGAAGTTTGCCATATTCGTCTACCATCAGCGGTGAGCAAGGAGGCCCAAGATCGTCGTCTCGATTTGGAGAAGCAAACTCTCTTCTATATGCGACAGATTCAGTATGCCTCTGCCAGAGCACTGGGACATGCACCCCTCTATGTTGTAACGCTCCATAGGGGCCACAGATTTGGCTTTGTCATCCGCCCTTCCCATCTTGACACCGCACTGTCCTATCCATGGCACAGCCTACGAGTCGATAAGGGGCTGACGACTGAGGCCACCACCACGAGCTCGAGAAGTCACCATCGAAGTGTCCTTGCTGTTGTCATAGACGATGGGAAAGGGGGTACTCCCTGCTCCTTATCCAGCTGAAAAGTGTTGGCCAAAAAACGCTGCGGAAACAACACCAATCCACCCGAAGATAACGAACTGCAGTCTCGCACAGGCTCCAAGACAAATCAAACACACCGTATATGTTTGATGACTATGTCACCGGGTCAAATCTCAATCTATGTATCTTAATAATACAATATTAGTTACAAATATGTTGAATCATTTGTCCCCAAGTTCAACCCCTTACAAATATCAAGAAAGAAGAAGATTATAATTGAAATCACTCAGCAACCCTCCCCCGAACAAAGAAGACTCCTCGAACAGATATTTTCTTCATATTATCTCAAAAAGTGAACGCTAAGAGCAAAGTACGGACTTTCTCTTATATTTCTATTGACTTATCTCCCTGAATCTCTTTATTGAGCTTTCTTCTAAGCAAACCCCCTAGCCTCCTTATATAGGTTAAGAGAACCTAATTTGGGATTAGGGAATTCATATATTAGTCCAACAATAATTTTGGTCGTCCAGATTAGATCACATAGCCAAAAATATGATGATTTGGACCCACGTCTGAACTAAATCCCGACAGGCGGTATACTGTGGCGTACTCTTCCGGAACGAAACACCAAAAAACTAGTATACCGCGGTTTAACCTTGCTACTGTTTTGGCTCTGTTTTGAGTCCAGATTCAGCCACCGGTCCACCATCGCTTTCATCTCAACTGCGTCGACGCTTCACGACGTCCCAAATAGTTTTTCCACATACCTCGAATCGAGGCTGGAACCCAACAAGCTTTCCCTCCAGTATATGATGAGAGGCGTTGGGTCCATGGCTCCTCAACTGAACTCAATGTTTGTCGTCCCGTGACAATGTTCCTACTCCCCCTCTGATCTCGAATTTCACATGCTGTTTTGCATCTTCTTTCGTCTCCAGCTCTTTAACCACCAAGTTAACGCTAGTTGCCATGTGTAGCAACTCCATAACAACTGGGATTTCACTGACATCAATAATTCGGTCAAGACCAAAGTCTCTGACCATCAACCTTATCATAAGTCTTGGTTGCCTGTCGACTTCCGTCTTCCACCGGAATGTGCTCCCGCTCCGTTGAGCTTCCTCATCCTTGGCTGGTCCAACCAAGCAGACGATGTGGTTCCCTCGAGATTCAAGCTCCTGAACCTGCACACCTTCGTGTACGACACTAAAGCTCCCTCCCACACATGCATCCGTGAGCAGAACATCATGCGGTGTGCATGTCGTTGATGACCCATAGCTCCCTCTAAACTGTACAAGTGAATATGTACCGTCTTAGCTTGAGTTTGATGCACTCCTTAATCTCCTCCTTGGCTACGAACAACTAAAACGATGTCACTCCGTTAGGCTTTGGAAAACCACCCATCACCAAAACCGGATCCATGAAACAACCCCCACCTGGAGACCGGTCAGCTGTCATGATACCGACAGACTAACCCTCAATCTTTGATGTACCTACATTCATCCATTTGTTCCGACAAACCGAATCATCCTTATTCCTCAAATCATCTTGAAGAGTTCCCTTGACAAGTTTTCGACGTCCACATACTCCTGTTGAATATCTCTCAAGTTGTCATCCGATGCATGTGGTTTGCATGTACACCTCAGCGACTTGAGCATGTACATGCCACAACATATATCTCCTCGAACCAGCAATTGTGAATCCTTCTTAAGCTTTCAATATTTGTCTCTAAACACACTACGACAACTATCATTTGCCAACTTTCCTACCAATACCAAGTTGTAGCGCAAATTCGGTACATGAGAACGAGCTTCTTGCCAAACTCCGTAGTCAAGTGCACGACATCGATGCCCACAACTGCAGCCGTCCCCTTGTAGCCCATCTTCACACGTTTAAACCTATTGCTTCGATATAACGTAAAGATCCTTCTCTATGAAGTGGCGTGATATGACGCCCCCGTGTCCAACACCCAATCGTTGTCATGACACGTGCAACAAGGTTGCTCTGTATCGGTTGTTGCGAGATAAGATATCGCATAGCCATAAAATCTACCTGATCGTCCTTGCTTTTAATCTTCTCATCTTTGAGCTTCATGCAGTCCCGTTTAAAATGACCCCTTACATCACAGTAATAGCAGCCTTCCTTGCGGTCCACTTTTGCAAGATCTCAAGAACTCCCTCATGTTCTCGACTGTAACTTGAGTCTTTCATTCCCGTAAAAAGCAACCAAAGCGGACTCCTGTGACAATTCGGATTGCTTACGTCAGATCTCCTTATTCAACAAACTACTTTTGACTATCTTCATCGTGACAACTCCATCATGCACAGAGTTGTTCATTAATACCACTAACGTATCACAGCTTTCTGACAGAGAACTCAAAAGCAGCAAGGCATAAAACTCATCCTAAATCACCATCTTCATCGTCGACATTTAATTGATGATGTCCTGAACCTCGTTCAGATGTTATGCCACAGAAGCATCATCAGTGTACTTCTCGTTAACAAGTTGACGAGTTGTTAAATTAAAAACGCATGTAGCCGGCTGCCTTTCATTCGTACAATGAGTGGAACTTCTTCCATAATGCTTTTGTCGAACTCCCAGAAGACACGTGATGTAATACTGAATCATCCAGCCATTAGCGGATGAATCCAACTGCATTTCGATCTAACATTTTTCGATCTTCAGCAAATTTATTTGATGGCCGAGCATTGTCGTCCTCCAACGGACCATGCAAATCTTTGCATCAAAATAGATCCTCCATCATTGATGTCTAGATCGTCCAGTTCCCCCATGTGAGGGTAACCATATGTGTGTTCATCTTCTATGCAGACATGGTTTCATATTTCCTCTCGAAAACCTGAGAGCTCTAATACCAATTGTTGGCTGAAAAAAGCTACAGAGAAGACACCAACTTGCCCGAAAATAACCGCGATCTTGCGTAAACACCAAGACAGATCAAGCTCCGTGTATGTTCGGTGACTATGTCACCTGGACAAATATTAATCTATATATCTCAAAAAAACAAGATTGATTACAAATATGTTGAACCAATTGCCCCCAAGTTCAACCCCTCAAATCTTAAAAAAGAAGAAGATTACAATTGAAATCACTCACCAACCCTGTGATGATCCCCGTGAACGAAGAAGACGATTCCTCGAACAGATCTTCCCTTCATACTATCTCGAAAAACAAGCCCTAAGAGCAAAGTACGAACTTTTTTTTAGATTTTTGTGGATTTGTCTCCCTGAATCTCTTCCCTTGAGCTTCAACTGAGCAAACCCCCATAGCCTCCTTATATAGGTTAGAAAACCTAATTTAGGGTTAGGAAATCTATAAACTAATCCAACAATAATCCGACCGTCCATATTAGATCACAGGGTCAAAAATATGTTGATTTGGTCCAATGTCTGAACTAAAATTAGATAGGCGGTATACTACGGTGTACCGTAAGACCTTCAGAAAAGGTTCTGAAAGGAAATCCCAAAAAATCGGTATATCGCGGTGCACTGCTGCTACTGTTTTGGTTTTAATTTGAGCCCCGGTTCAACCACAGATCCTCTATCGCCTTCGCCGCAACTCCCTTCGACGCTTCACGACACTCCAAACTGTTCTTCCATATAACTCGAATCGAGGCTGGAACCCAACAGAAAGTGTGTTGACCATGTCGATAAGAGACCAAGGTCCAACCTTGGTCATCCCCTTCTCCTTGCGCCTCACCATCACCTGCCTCAACTGGTAGATAAGAACCCGCAGAAGCGTCGCTATATATATATATATATATATATATATATATATATACAAGAAAAAAAATAGCATTTACAAGCCAATTATTAAGTAAAACCCTCAAATCTTATTTACCAATAGCAAGCACAATTTTCATTATGAACGAAAACGACTCAAATAGCCGACCCCAAAAAATCCATTATAAACGGACGTATGGTTCTGTCTAATTGATCTTTATCAGGTCAGCAAACTTAAAAACCTTTGACTTCCAACATATCTTAGTAGAAACTGTTAATCAAAATTGACCCGGCTTCAACCAAGGTAAAAAGCTGTGGATTTGCACCATCATCCTCATGGTCAAACTCTGTGGAGTGCTTAGCTAATAAATTTGATGTTCAAGCTACTCGCAACTAAAAGTGGATGTAAGATTATTAATCCTTTTACCTGCTTTGATTGCATTTATAGCTGCTTGACGGTAATGTCCAACTATCTCTGGTATTTCTTCTGTGGAGAGCCGACGAGGACTTGGATATCTGCCATAGGTTCCATCAGGCATCAATATCTTCCACCTCCCTGATATCGGCTTATCCGTAGATGATATTGGAGGTGAACCACCAGGCTGGTACACTGTTAAAGAGAAATTAAGAAAAATATCGAAGTCCTTAGATTGGTGTATCAATACCTTAATCATTTCATTTGGTGAGCTAAATAAGTAGTAGCATCCTTATAAGAAGTTAAAAACTTAAAAGTATACATTGTATCAAATGATCTATAGTTCCATTTGGTAACTCTGGTGAGTAAATTTTTTAGCACTTAGAATGAAGGTATAACAGCAAAGAACTCAATTTCACTTGGATAATAAATATAGTTTCCTCAGATACTGTAATCAATTGCATCAAGAACATCACTTTTGGCATCAATGAGAAATACTTTACAGTTTAGTGTCAAAGACAAAATTTAGGGGACAAAACAAAAATGGCACCTTAAAAATTTCAGCTGCATCTTTTGTTTCATCAATTTAAACCCATAAGGTAGTTGAAGCTTGGAACACGGATTGACCAAAATAGTAACAACAGTAACATGAAATGACACTGACCTTTTTGAGATAGGAATTTTCTCCTAAAATAAGTAAGAAAAATATTAAGAACTATCCCAAACTCCATATTAGCTAAGTAAATAATAGCACTCTGTTAATATGGTGAACATTCCATGAGTCAACTATAACTACAACAACCTCTAGAAGGAGCAAACTAATCTAGCCTTACAGCTGAAGCAATGAAGCACATCCATCTCTATTTGTTCCACTGTAGTGGCATACTGTGGTCCACAATTAGCTTGCTAGCATACTGTAACACCCACACATCTAAGCATATGGAAGAAAATCATTACATAATTATAACCTTTTGTCCTTTCATTTTAGGGTGGATATTCTATTCAAGTAAATTTATCAGTTAAACAAATCCCTACAATCTACAAGAGGGTATTAGATAAACAATGAGCACTCAAGTATAGAAGTCCAAGAGATTCATCTTTACTAAATAAGTAGCTTGATGCTAAAATCTATAATCGAAATCTGAAATAAGTGAATCCTAGAACCTATGTTGCCTGGCGACTGTCAGAGACAACAACAATTATGGTGTATCTATGTGCATTTAAGTGTATCCTATACAGGCATGGAATCTATTTTTCAGTCCAAGCTTTGTAGTCTGTAATACTGCTCAGAATGAAGCAGATGTCAAAAAAATCAGAAGATAAGATTCTCTCAGAACATTAGGCCTTCTCAGATGGGGACTCTATAATAGAGTCTCTCCGTAGGAGAAAAAAAATGTCTCCAATGAGGGTTTCTATCTAAGGCCCTATCCTAGGTGAAAAATATTAAAAATAAAGGGGCTTTATGAGGGGCTCTACATGTAGAGCCCTTGATAGAGTTTTTGTCTCTGTGGCATATAAAAATGGGTCCAACAATATTTCACATGTTTAATGTCACATAGGATAGGAATAAATATAGACCAACCATTGGAGACATTTTTTTTATAGTTGGGTTTCTAACTTTCTATATGAAAAAAATGCCACGTAAACATAGAAGCCTTCTTAAAAGGGCTTGACACATAGGATAGAAACCCTAGAAGGCCTTAGTTGATTCAAGTAGAGCTTAATATTTCACTCTTTCATTTCCTAGTTTTACTTATAATGGAAAAAGTAATAATGGCTGGTGACATTATTAATCTTTTAGTTGACTTCAGGACTAATAGTTGTGTCTAAACGCCAGCTTCTAAGTTGGACCGTCGTATAAGTGAAAAGTATAGCTCCAACAAAAGACAGTGATAAAGTATAGATGCCATTGTAACCAGTAACCTCCATGAAAACTATTAAGAGCTCATCTTTCAAACTGGATCGCTATATTCTAAAATGCTTTTCAGATACCTAACATCCAGTTTTCCCCACATGTTCATTTTCCTTTATAATGTTCAAGTTATCCTCTAATCTAAAAAAATAAATAATTATGGACAATTTAAATACAAATAAAAGGAGAAATTACCTTCATTAGAAGCCCGGCCCACATGCCAGAGTTGGCAAAAGATGATACTTCCTTTGGCATGAACAGCATCCACAACTTTCTTCCATGCATCTACCTGCTCTTGTGTGTATATCCCTGGGCAATGCGGGAACCTTCACAAGAAGTATGGCCGAATACAAGAATTTATTCAGATCCAAATCTTACTATTTTCTTGGGATTTTAGGCTTTTTAGCACATGCTTCAAATGCATAATATCAAAAGGAATAAATAATGTAGCATAATAATGATCATATTAAGGGGTTATATTGAGAACGCTAATTTGCAGTTAAATAACATCAACTTTCAGCTTTTGACAAATCGATACCATAAAGTTTCTCTTTTCAAGCAAGTTGATACCATGAACTTTCTAAGTTCTTGCAAGTTTCCTCTGCCATTAACAAACCATTAAACAAATTTGGGTCTTTTTTGAACCTAAACAAATGAAATTTTACTTCTAAGTACTCCCAGGTTTAAACCCTAACCTTAAGACCCATCTCCTCTCCACCGCTAGCGACCCCCTTCCCTACGTTGTCTCCTCTGCAAAACCCCTCCTATGATTTTGATTGTTTAGACCTAATTTTTTTCCGAGGAAACTTCATAATTCACTGAGTGTTATAGGGTGAGATGGGGGACTAAGTATATTTATATGGTCTCTCTCCGTTTAGCCCAATTAACGCACTCATTCACACGGACGATAAAGCAAAGAAAGAAATCCAAGAACTGAGAACATATACAGAATCCCTCCTACAGCTACACTTTGTTGATGATTGTCTATACCCTTGGAGAAACAAGCTCTGGTACACTGGGAATAGGTCGATTGACCTGGTCTAATAAAACACAGGCAAATTGGTCTTTTCCAAGGGATCGAGAGGGTGAAGATCATCTAGTTATACCAATAAGGGTAATGAAAGGTGGTTACCATAGGAAAGGTAAAAAATCGGGGTCATCTTCAGTTTTTCACCCTTTTGAGGGAAGATGATACGCGAATGGCCCGAGTCGGCTCCACAATTAGTATAGTAAAGGCATCTAACTAAATAATTTATAACTAATTGATTCCCTAATTAGTTAGATTTACTAATTAACTAATTTCCTAAAGTAATTAAAAATGTACTTCAGTTCTTATATTATGATACTATGCTATTATGTTTCTATTATTATACTTGTTACGGTACCCGGGCTTCTGAGTTAGACTCGAATGAGATCGACCGATCGAGTCGATCGGGATCGATGGGTAGCCAAGATCGATTGGTGTATGCTTGTTAGGGCACTATGTTACTGCGTCGTATCTCTTGATACGGACTTGACTCTCGGGATACGATTACTTGTGCATTCATGTTCAGGCACATATCTTCATGTCCGGCTCTCCGTTGGAACGTTCGGGACATAGACCAGTTAAGAGATCATTGAGTAGGATTCTCGTTTTAGCGTTATTCTTGATTACTTGTGGTTACTTGTACAGCTCCCGTGGACTCGTGTTAGATAGTAGGTTCTCAATTGTATCTGTCGTGGATGTGACTTGTGCAGTTTCATTGGGTAGAGAGGACACTTACTAGACGTTTGGGCTACTGGTACACGTTTTCTTGATATTTGTTGATAGTGTCTAGAGATGAGCACTACCCGATAATCTATTTTAACAGTGTCTCGAGATGAGAACTAACCAATGTTTATTTGATAGTGTCTCGATTATGAGCGATACTCGAGTACCAATAGGTTGGGGGAGTGGGATGATGAGTAGGTTTTGGTTTTGATTTTTATTTATTCTTGCTTTGATTTATTCTCTCCCTCTTTAATGAAGTGATTATTTTTATATTATTATTTAAGAATTGGGTTAGGAGGAGGAAGAGGTAGATTTTAAGAATTGATCTTACAATGAAGAATTTTTTTAATTATGATAATTAAATATAGGTTTTTAATTTAAATTGGGAAATGAATAAACATTTTATTATGATAATTACTACAAGGTGCATTAGGGTCATTTGCTCCTACGATTAGCCTGACTTTGTTTAAAAAAAATGACAGCTCATGGTATCTAAGTGAGAAAAGTAAAGTTCCTGGTACCAAGATCCTTAAAAAGAAAATACTTTATGGTATCAATTTGTCCTGAAATGGCATTTAAGGTGCAAATTAAGTTATTGATCATTACATTGCATGTGTATCATATAATGGAGATACATCTATACTATTATAAAGCGGCTTCAAAACGGTTCAGCCGTATGTATATCCTCAATTAATTAAGGAAAAAATAAAGAAGAAAACAATTCCAAAACCAATTTTCTCTCTTTTCTTCAGCACAACCGAAAAATGAACACGTGCACGCGACTAGTGTATCAATAATGTATGTTTTTCCTAATAATTTTTGTTTTTACGTATGTATCTGTCAATTTATTAATATAAACTGATTTTCTAAGGCATGGATATTCGAAATAATAATAATAATAATTTTGTAGGGGTTGACGAAAGTACCCTCCGGCGGTGGGAGAGACGAGAGTCCCTTCGGTGATCAAGAATCCGCCTTGGGTGGCTCTTTGTACGTAGTACACAACATTGGCCGGCTGCGGGATTCCGTTCAAAGCCCTGCATCTCGTCATCGGCGCCAGAACCACTCTATATTTTTACACGTGTTCCCAACCACCAACAAATCATTAAAATCGACAGATTTATCGATCGATCAACGTATTCTAAATTTACAGAGGAGAATTGAAACTACGAAGAAAGAAAGAATGAATCTCGGATGAGTAGAGTAGGTTAGGTTACCGGTGGGAGAGCTGGAACCTGCCCATCTTGTATGGAGAGAAGAGCGTCGGCCGTTTCTCGTCTCCTGCCGATAGTGATGACGTCATCTCTTTCTATGTCTGTGAGAGAGAAGAAGAAGAAGAAGAAGAAGAAAGGGGAGGAGGAGTTTATTATTGGAGTAGTACATGACCTTATAATGGAGGGAATGGCTGAATGAAACATATATTCTCACCGGCTGGTGAGTAGACTAGACAGTCAACCTCGTCTGCTCGCACGTGATTTTCATGGATTGTATGAGGAGATTAAAAAAAAAAAAAATTTGAATAAATTAGTAAAAACGAATTTCTTTTCAGAAATTTACTGTAACGTACGTTTTGCCAAATGGCAAAATTCTGAAAAAATAAATTTTTTATTTACTTTTGATATTAACATATACGGGTTTTTTGGTTATTTTCGTTTGAGTTTTATTTGGTTTATTTTGTTTGGTATTTTTTTTTTGCTTTATTTTTTTTTATTTAGGAAAAAAAAGTACTTTTGTTTAGTTTTATTTATGTTTAGTTCTTTTTTTTAAATGTTATAGCAATAATTTTTTTAAATAAATTAGTATAATTTTTTAATTTGGTTTATTTTTGCAAAAAATTTACTATACCTATAATTTTTTAAATAAATTAGGAAAAACGAAAAGAAGTTCAAAAACTTTAAGAGTAACGAAATAGTTCGCTAACTGAGTTGGCAAAATTCTCAAAAAAAAAAATTGTTGGTAACGGTATTTTCACCGGTTTTGGGATATTTTTGAACCGATTTATGAAAACATTTGTTTGGTAATTTTTTATAAGGCACTTTTTATTATTTTATTTATGAAAATCTTCGATTGTTTATGAAAATCTCAAATTATTTATTTTATTTATTCTTGTAAAAAAAAATTCAGAACCACTCGTTATCCGTTCATATCCGCTACTTAAAACCACTCAAAACTGGATAACTCATAACCGGTACTCTAAAAATACTTCATAACCGTTACTCCCACAATTGCCAAGCAGATCCTTAAAGTTTCTACCGTAATCGAAAGTTAAATCGATCTTATTACGATTAGTAAATTATTTATAAATAGATAATTTTATCGTTAAAAAAATAAAAATATATATTCTTGTCCCATTTTTAATCATCTTCACACTGATATATTATATGATAATATTTGAGGGTCCGAAAATACTAATTTTTACTCGTTAACATCGAAATAACGAAAAAATCCGAAAATAAAATTACCGAAAGTAAAATTTGGAGGTCGAAACATCGTTTTTATTGCGATTCTAAATTCTTTTAAGTCCGTCAAATGGTGATACGTTTATCCCATAATACTTTTCGTTACGATCATTTTGACACAAGATGGACCTTGTTTTGATCTCTCAGCCAAAAGTTATGATACTTTAAAATTTTAAATTTTATACTTTTGCCTGTAACATGTGCGTCTTGATTCGGATGAAATTTTTTCTACACGAATTGTGTTACTGTCGTCAAAAACATACAAATCGACATATTTTTGACGAAAAACGATTTTCAAACAAATAGTTATAGCCGCAAGAAGTCTGCTCGATGGCAGACGTAATTTTTTACGGCAGAATTTTTTTAAATTTTTGGATGTTCAATGATAGCATATTTTATTTTGGATGTTAAAATTTTATTTTTTTCTAATTTATTTAAAAAAATATTGCTACAATTTTTTTTTAAAAGAACTAAACCTAAATAAAACTAAAAAAACACTATTTTTTCAAAAAAAAATGAAACGAAATAAACTAAATAAAATTCAATCAAAAATAAACCAAAAAAAAAATCGTATATGTCATATTTTCGCCAACTGAGTTAGCAAAATTTTGACAATGCCAAAATTTTGCCAACGAGGTTAGCGAAAATGTCACAAAATAAATAAAAAATTTATTTTTTCAGAATTTTGCCATCTGCGTTGGCGAAATATTTCGTTACATTAAATTTCTTTCAAAAGTTTTCGTTTTTACTAATTTATTTAAAATTATTTTCTGTACAGCAAATTTTCTGGAAAAAAAGGTACCGGACACACCTAAGATGTTATCTTACATTTATTTTAAATTTTTTATCATTCATCTGCATTAACATTAGGGATATTTAGACTTTGGATCTCAAATAAGTTCTGAAATTTGTGTTTAGATCTCTATAATGTACATAATTAGTGTTTGAGTCTCAAAAGTGTCACTAATGTCTCAAAAGTGTCACCAAAAGTGTATCAAAAGTGTCACTAATTATTTTTGGTGACACTTTTGAGACCCAAACACTAATTATGTATATTATTGTCATGTCCCAGAACCAGCATACTGGAGAGCGGGGCTGACAAGTCCAGCTACATATACTTAGAGCACTCTAGTACTCTGCATATACGGTGAAGCTGTAAGACATGAGGGGTCACTACAACAAACCATCAGTAAGGTCTAGGTCTAACAAACCCTAGTGTCTCAATTACAAGAACAACAGGAATAATAACAAGATGTAAGATCATTTGAAATATAATAGTAAAGCGTCCAAAACTATAATATACAGATGATCATGATGCTAGTAAACATAGAATGAATAAACTAGCCAGAATCTGAGTCATACATGATCAACCCTAGGATATGTCAATCATGCTAATGCATGTAGGCTAACTGATCAAACTAAAACACGAGCTAAACACGTGCTCGGTGGCTAGACGCCCACAAAATTAAATGTACATCAGGGTAGGAAAGTAAAAAAATCCACTCAAGCGGTCTGGTGCTCCTGGTGGCCACCATCCTCAGGAAAGTACGGAAGATCCTTCGGTGCTGCTACTGGATCTGGCCATGCAAAACCAGTGGGGTCAGACCCCCAAATATCAAGTAACACAAAGGAAGCCAATATAGGAACTTAAACGAATAACACAAGCAATACAAATACTGAAAGTAAAGACTGAAAGTAAAGGATCTTAGGATAATAATGAAAATACTGTAAACCTGCAATAATACATATCCTGAACTAATAAGTAATAGATTAACAAGTGCTAAAAATGAAAGTGTGATCACGTAAATCCTAGACAGTCCATCATCCATAAATTACGACAAATCATATAAGTACGGCTTGATACTTTAACTAACTAGGGTTATCACAATCCTAATTACTAACTATTAATATGCAATGCGATGCTAGAGTTCCTTCTGATCGCATGCCCCTGCAATCCGTCCGGGATATCCATACGCACAAACCAGAACCGGATACTCCTCGAGATACTCCAAAATATAAACCACTGGATACTCCTCAAGATAACTGTTTGAATAACCGAAACTGCATGCAATCTAGGAAAATCCCTAGCCAAGTACTAATGAAATCTCTAGTTATAAACTCATAGCAGTTTCTTGTATGAATCTGGGTGTGGCATTCCGCAGAATCCATCCTAGACATGATGCAACAAAACAAGTTCTAATAGTAATATAAACAGGTTTAATATACATTTGCACATATGGACTCATCTAAGCCATGATAACAACCAAGCCACGTGTCACCAAGTGAAGCCAGGTAATACCAAGTGAAGCCATGTCAATCCAGGTGAAGCCAGGTAAAGCCATGTGAAACCAGGTAAAGCCATGTACAACCATGTGATGCCATGTTTAACCAGATAAAACCTAGTGAAACCAAGTCAAGCCATTTCCAATGAAGCCATGTAAAGTCATGCCAAGTCAAGTCCAGTCAATCATGTCATCACATGTAGCCGGGCAAAGCCGGGTGAAATCGAGTAAAGCCAAGTCAAGTCAAGTCATCTGAAGCCATGTAAGTTCATGTCCAAAATTAGGTCAAGTCATTGCATGTCCAAGCAAAAGCCAGAAGTTTTAACATGAATTCACAAAAAACGAAGAATTCCTAAAGAAAGTGCACGATCGGTATACCGCCGATACAGTCCAGTACACCGTCGGTATACCGGTCCAGAGATAGAAAAAATATAACAAGTTCTGGATTCCAATAAATCGTTATACCGTTGGTATACTATAGTATACCATCGGTATGCCATTGCAAGTAGGCAAAAAGTTACTGGAAAATAATGTTCCACAAATCGGTATATCGTCGGCACAGCCCAGTACACCTTCGGTATGCAGGCCATGACAAATATCCTAAAGTCGATTAACAAATATTGGCAGGATTGGTATACCGTCGGTACACTATAATACACCATCGGTATGCCAATAGGGTTCACACAAAATATCTAGAAATTAAGTTGGTTAAAATTGGTATACCGTCGGTATACTATAGTATACCATTGGTATGCCGGTTTTCAAGAATAAACTTGGTTAAGTCAAGTCTGATTTTTGGGACCCAAATCAAACCCTAAAATTTTTCAGAATCAAGTCTAAGAAGAAGTCAAGTCTAGGGTAAGTCCCATATCAAAATATGGACTAATTCTCATGGTCACAACTCTGGTACCGTTTACGTTACTGATTTACCAAAAAAGGACGGAACGAGATTCTACCAGAAATTAAAACCGAGACGGTCACTAGGCTAGAAATCATTATATGAACAATAATAGTTAAGTAAGTCCTAGCTAAAAAGCAATAACCAAAGCTCTAGAAAAGTAAAATAACAGAAAGTAAAAGAAGTTCATGAAATCGATAAATTGTACTTGCCTAAAGCGAGCTCCCAGCCTAAACCCTCTAATCTACCACCACGAAGGGGTTCAAAAAATATATTGCAGGTCTCAAGACCATGCTTCCAAGCTCGAGAGAAAATAAAGAAGAGAGGAAAGAGAAATAAAGAAATAAAATATCTCAAGTACTATTTATAGAGAAATATCTGTAAAGCATAAAAAAATCATGTAGGTCGCATAAAGGTCATGCCCCCTCAACAAGCCGCAAAGAAGCCACATGCGGCCTGAATAATCGAGTCACAGAGAAGCCATATGTGTCCTGAACAATCAAGCCTCAAAGAAGCCACATGCGGCCTGAACAGTCAAGCCGCTAAAGAGCCATATACGGCCTGATCAACCAAATCGCAAAAAAGTCGCATAGTATACTATATACGGCCTGAACGACCACAGAGCAGGGAGGCCGCATAAGGACCCCCTGACACAGATTTTGATGTCTATCAGAAGCTTTGACACATCACTCATCACTCTGAGACGCTTCGAGGCTCATGAAGATGACGGCTAAGGAAAAGATAACAAGTCACATCAGTACATTAATTGCTTCAACAAACGTGCCATGCCACATGTTCCCTCGTATGTGGCTATGTCCTATGCGGCTTCGCCAATATGCGGCCAGAGTGTCCATCCGACCAAGGCCAAACGAGAGCACGTATGCGGCTACAAGACCCATGCGGCCTCGCCACCATGCGGCCAGAGTGTCCATTCGACCAAGGCCCAAATGAGAGCACGTAGGCGGCTATATGACCCATACGGCCTCGCCAACATGTGGCCAGAGCGTCCAGACGACCAAAGGCCCAAACAAGAGCATGTATGCGGCTACAAGACCCATGCGGCTTTGCCATTATGCGGCCAAGTTGCTATACGGCCTCCAGCTCACAAGATCTTTTCGTTACAACTGCAGAGATCTTCGCACAATTGGTGCTGACTACGTGTCCAGCTGACCAAGTCACGCACACAAATAGTTGATAATAGCCCCAAGATCTCTTCAATAGCATATCTCATCCAAGACCATATGGCAATCGGCCCATGGCATGCGGCAACGGTTTCAACCGTATTATGTTGAAGGAGCCTTATGCGGACACCAAACAAAGGCATATGCGGCACCCATTGCCCATCAGCACGATGGCTATAAATATGAGCAACTTGAACGTTCTAAGGACTGGCTTTTTTCTTCTACTTCAGAGAGAGAGCATACCACCCCCGGCCAATACAAAGAGAGAGAGCATACCGAGACAAGCGAAGAGAGAATGTAAGCTTTCTCACCCTGCATCGGATCAT
The DNA here is from genome assembly GCA_036927795.1 of Iris macrosiphon. Lineage (NCBI taxonomy): Eukaryota > Viridiplantae > Streptophyta > Magnoliopsida > Asparagales > Iridaceae > Iris > Iris macrosiphon. The sequence goes on from JAYESA010000004.1 coordinate 235,467,832, forward strand.
CCACGGAGTAAAGGAGACGCCATAGCACTCCTTGTCCATCACTACATCCCAGAATTAAAAATATTGTATTTAGATTGTCCATCCAGGATCTCTTTGTACTTTCTTTTGCTTGTTAGTTAAATCAAGCTCTCTTAGAACTTTTGAATTTAATGGTGAACAAGATGACGACTCTGCTGGGGACATCTTTCTCCTCTGATGAGAAAGCTGTGGCACAATCTGACGCAGCCAAGCTCGGGTCCACTCAAAGGATGCTGGTGGTCCGCTTCGACCAGTAGGCCTTCGAGAACATGCTCTCAAGGGACAGCGCGAGTCCTTCTCCGAGGCAAGTAAATCCCAAGAAGACCCACATGACGTAGGTAGAAAAGTCCACCGTGCCTCACCCAACTACGGAGCAGGCGCTACCCGTCTCTCTCCCTGCCGCAAGGACCGTACATCATGCGTACACTGCTTATACGGCAACCTCTTCCAACCAGAAGGGTGCTCACCACTTGAAGACCCACAGGACGTGGGTAAAAAAGGCCACCTTGCCTCGCCTAACTGCCGAGCTTGTTCTCCTCGCCTCTCCCTCTGTTGCCGAAGGTGCTCGCTAGGCGTCCCCTTAGGCTATCCATACGGCATCCTCGCCTGACACAGAAAATGATCAGAACCCAAACTCTGGCAGAGAAAAATACTCCGATACCAGACGTTCGGGCGCTAATAAAAGCTCTATGTGTCCAGGAAGGAAGCCACATAAGACTCACTATGCGGCATCGGTTGACGTCCGCATGCATATGGCCGCATGCTATAGTGCCCTGATCCTGTTGCGGAGCACGGACTGGGCTAGCGGCTGAATAGCCGAGTCAGAATCAGAGAATGGGGAAACTTTCCCGGTATCGTTTGGTCGGGACAAACAAATGGGAAGCCATTCCTCGTCATGGGATAGAATCCTTAGAAGTTGCTCCCAAGATGCAGTGCATGGTGTCTTGGGGAGTAAACTCCATATAAGGGTTTATGCCTCAAGACCCGTGCATTGTTGGTTTTTGATGTTGGTTTTCACTGTTGGTTTTGTGATTTATGTTTTTGTGATTATTTTCGATGAACATCTTTTATTGCATGCATTCACTGTCTCGCATTTACAAATTGAATTAATGAGAGAAAGAGAAGAAGGATCCTGAACCTTGTTAGTGCCAATGCAGGTGAACCTGTAAACCAAGCTTGAGGTCGCGAAGAAGATCTCTCATTCTCAGCAATTTACCAACTAGTGAGTGACTTTGATCCTTCGATGAATTCTTTAGTCATCATGCTTAACAAAATGATCGATGATACCTAGCAAAGAACCCAGAAAGTTAAGCAAGATAATAATCACATCACTATGAACTGGATTGTTGCAGTATAATTAATTATATGGCAAAGACCCTGGACTGGACGATAAGTATGGTGGGATGTGGCTAAGATAATCAATAAGACCCTGGACTGGGCGGTAAGTATGATGGGCTGTGGCTAAGACAATCAATATGACTCTAGAATACTATATCAAGTTCTTGTATTTGCATGTTTTCTTCTACTAGCTAGTTGCATTCATGCATAGTCATAGACAAACTTGTGCACAAGGGGTAGATTCCTCTAAGCAGTGCACCGAGGCCATGGGACCGCTTCGTCCTAGGGGGAACGTGGGTGCTAAAGTAATTGTATCGAAAGTTCAGAACCTTCAGTGAGGCTAGTTTCCTATACGAACGGGGTATTGAAATTCTAAGAATATCGTGATGGCTTGGCCATTGACCTTCAAATAGACGTGGTGCATGCTAATAATATCTTATGCAGGAAGAGTAAGTTATTATTCATAAACAGGGATGACTGAACGACCGTGGATAAGAATCACCAAATATGGTGATAAATATATGTGTTCCTTATGTTCTTGAGATATGAATTGTTAATTCAACTCAAGGCAACATAGCAAGATCACAATAATAATTACTGCTTTTACATATCTACTTAGTGTTGGCATTTTAGGTGAGATTGGTTGCGACCATTCACCAGTACATATTGCATACTGACCCACGTTTGTGGGCATCCTCAGGTGCTGGAAATTTGGCTGCTACGAGAGAACATTGAAGGTTTTGGTCTGACTCTTTAGAAGCCTTGCACTTGAAACTTCCAAGTGGAGAAAAAGACTCTAACTGAAGGTGGTCCATGAGTTTTAATATTTCAATAAGGGATATGATGTATAGAGCAACGTTGTATCTCATTTCAATATTTTTGCAAGTTGTAAGCCAAGTCTGACATTTTTATCTCGGCCCTTCGAGGGCCTTATGTTTTTATTTCATAGAATTATTAACAAAGAGCTATTTCCATTTCAAATGTGTGTTCAATTTATCTATGAATGATGTATACTCTATCTTCAAATATCTGTGTTACAAAATAAGCACGAGCACACCTGTACAAGCGCAAACCCTGGCTTGTACGGTATCACGTCAAGCGAGGACGACGACTTTGCAGGACCGGGGTATGGGAAGCCCAAGCGAGGACGTTCGGTTATGCGGAACCGGGGCATGACAAATTGGTATCAGAGCACAATTTTACTTTCTTGGGAACTTTTTGGTTTTGAGTTTTGAAAAATGACACAAGTGATTGATTTTGATGCCTTGAATTTTTGTTGCCACGAAATGAGATGCTCCATAAAATAAGTTCATAATACTTTATGAGACTAATGTCTTCCTTCTATGTGGTACAGAAATGACGAAGTCTGGACAAGGGAACCCAAGTAGTTCGAGAGTGCCAACATCATCGTCCCCTTCGACAGATCAGATAGATCGGATGTTACGCATGCTGGAAGCGCAACAAAAGTTGGGAGAGACCCAACAGAGACAAATCAATGATCTACAACAAATGATGCAAATGATTGTAGCTAATAATTCTAATGCGACGCCTGCAGCTTCCCCAATTGGCCCTACTACAAGGACAGTGGACATCGTTGGGGCGGATGACACCCAACCGGCGAAGAAGAAAAGTTTTGCCACGAATATTACAGAATTCAAGAAGTTTTACAATATTTCGTTCAAGGGGACAGAAGAAGCCACCGTCGCGGTGGATTGGGTAGCTGAAGTAGAGGAGCATATTGAACTCCTTAACATCACTGGGCTTAAGATGGTGTCGTGCACGTAATTATTGCTAGTGTCCAATGCGCACTACTGGTGGCAAAGTCAAAAATGTATGCTTGCTGGAGCGAACGGGGCTACGAAGATTGCATGGCCGATGTTCAAGGAAGCGTTTCTAGAACAGTACTTTTTCTCAACGGAACAGCACCAGAAAGAGCAAGAATTCAGCTAGCTGGAGCAGGGTAATATGTCCGCAAAGAAGTATGAGGTAGAATTTTCCCGTATGTCTCAGTATTCCAGTACCATATTTGCCGATAAAGCGGCCAAGGCTCGTCGCTTCGAGCAGGGACTCAGGCCTGCTCTACAGTTGCAAGTGGTAATCCACAAGTATAAGACCTTCAAAGAACCTTTTGACTGCACGAATGAGCTGTATATACATTATCTTGTGCCAGCTCCGGTAGCCTTATCAGTACATAATGACAACAATAAGCATCCAAACTCGGAGGGAAGGTATGAGGCCCCGAAGTGCCAGAACAACAGCGGCATCCAGGGGCACAACCAAGGTGGGACGTACTGCTATAGGTGCCGCGACAAGGGACACATCGCTAGAGATTGCCAAGTCATGGAGGGAGGGTGCTTTAAATGCGGTCTCCTAGGCCACAAGGCTTAGGGTGTGTACTCATGAAAGGAGATAAAGTGATATCCTTTGCTTCGAGATAACTTAAGCCACACGAAAAGAATTATCCTACTCATGATCTAGAATTGGACGCAATTATATTCGCGTTAAAATTATGGCGACACTACCTTTATGGTATGACTTGCAAGATCTACATGGATCATCAGAGCCTCAAGTACCTTTTTACCTAAAAGGAATTAAATTTATGACAGAGGCGTTGGCTGGAACTCATTAAAGATTATGATCTATCAATAGATTATACTCCGGGTAAAGAAAATGTTGTGGCAGATGCATTGAGCTGGAAGTATATGGCGTCTATATCGGTTGACAAATGGTTACTGCAGGATTTGGAGGATATGGGTATCGAACTCCAATTTCGACACCGCGGGATACAACTGGCTCAAATGAACCTTGAGCCGAGCTTGTTGGAACGAATCAAGTCAATACAGTAGGATAATTCGTACATAGAGAAAATGCACGAGCTAACTTCAATAGGAAAGGCAACCGACTTTGTGGAAGACGAAAACAGAATATTGCGAGTAAAGGGAAGATTGTGTGCCCCTAACGATACAGAGCTTCGAAAGAAGATATTGACGAAAGTGCATTATGCAAGTTATACACTACATCAGGGGAATACCAAGATGTATAAGGACTTGCGCACAAACTTCTAGTGGCACGGTATAAAAAAAGATGTGGCGCTCTTTTTGTCACAATGTATGACCTGTCAGCAAATGAAAGCAGAACACCGAAGACCAGGCGGGGAGTAGCAGAACCTCCCTATTCTAGAGTGGAATGGGATCATATTTCTATGGATTTTATAGTTGGCTTGCCGAAGATGCAGTGAGGGAATGATGCAATTTGGGTAATCGTGGATAGATTGACCAAGTCAGCATATTTTATCGCGATCAAAATCTTCTGGGCATTAACCGGTTAGCTCAACTATATTTGGATGAATTAGTATGACGACACGGCGTGCCAACTTTAATAGTGTCAGATCAGGATAGAAGATTTGTATCACGGTTCTGGAGCAGTCTGCAGACAGCACTGGGCACACGGTTGTATTTTAGCTCTGCGTATCATCCTCAGATTGATGGCCAAAATGAACGGGTTAACCAAATCTTGGAGGACATGCTACGCCTATGCACCGTAGATCTGAAAACAAGTTGGGATAGTCACTTGCCGCTAGCAAAATTTGCCTACAATAACAGTTACCAATCGAGCATTAAGATGGCATTGTATGAAGAATTATATGGACGAAAGTGTCGGTCACTGACCTGCTGGGATAAAGTCAGAGTACGGCAAGCACTTGGGTCAGAATTGATAGAACAGGCAGTCGAGAAAATTTGCATAATTCGAGAGAAGTTAAAAGTGGCACAAAGTCGGCAAAAGAGTTATGCGGATATTCATCGACGACCATTAGCGTTCACGATCGGGGACCATGTGTTCTTGAAAGTATCTCCGATGCGTGGATTATGCGGTTCGGCACGAAAGGGGAGCTGAGCCCTCGGTTCGTCGGCCTGTTTGAGATTCTTAAGAGAGTGGGTCCAGTCGCCTACCATACTGCGCTACCACCGTCGTTGGCTAAAGTGCATGATACATTTCATGTTTCTCAACTACGAAAGTACGTGCATGATCCAAGTCACATGGTGGACTTCGGTCAGTTGGGACTACAGGTCGACTTGACTTACGTAGAGGAACATATCCAAATCTTGGACAGGAAAGAGAAGGTGTTAAGGAATTGAGTTGTTACCTTCGTTCGTGTGCTTTGGCGCAACCACTCCATCGATGAGTCGACATGGAAACTCGAAGAGGATATGAGGGGAATGTTTCCTTTATTATTCGATTTTGGAGGTAGGTTTTATTTTAAGTTTTGGGGACGAAACTTTTTGTTATTGTATTAATAATTAGTGCCATGATCCTGTTGCGGAGCACGGACTGAGCTAGTGGCTGAATGGCCGAGTCGGAATCAGAGAATAGGGAAACTTTGTCTGTTTTGATTGGTCGGGACAAATAAATGGGGAGCCGTTTCTCGTTATGGGATGGAATCCTTAGAAGTTGCTCCCAAGATGCAGTGCATGATGTCTTGGGGAGTGAACTACATATAAGGGTTTATGCCTCAAGACCCGTGCGCTGTTGGTTTTCACAGTTGGTTTTCACAGTTGGTTTTGTGATTTACGTTTTTGTGATTATTTTCGATGAACGGCTTTCATTGCATGCATTTACTGTCTCGCATTTATATATCGAATTACTGAGAGAAAGAGAAGAATGATCCTGAACCCTTGTTGGTACCAATGCAGGTGAACTTGTGAACCAAGCTTGAAGTCGCGAAGAAGATCTCTCTTTCACAGCAATTCACCAACTAGTGAGTGACTTCGATCCTTCGATGAATCCTTTAGTCACCATGCTTAACAAAATGATTGATGATACCTAGCAAAGAACCCAGAAAGTTAAGCAAGAAAATAATCACATTACTATGAACTGGATTGTTGTAGTATAATTGATTATGTGGCAAAGACCCTGGACTGGGCGGCAAGTATAGTGGGTTGTGGCTAAGACAATCAATAAGACCCTAGACTAGGCAGTAAGTATGATGGGCTATGGCTAAGACAATCAATATGACTCTGGAATACTATATCATGTTTCTGTATTTACATATTTTCTTCTAGTAGCTAGTTGCATTCATGCATGGTCATAGACAAACTTGTGCACAAGGAGTAAGTTCCTCGAAGCGGTGCACCGAGGCCATGGGACCGCTTCGTCCTATGGGGGACGTGGGTGCTAAAGTAATTGCATCAAAACTTCAGGACCTTCAGTGAGGCTAGCTCCCTGTACTGAACGGGGCGCTGAAATTCCAAGAATGTCGTGATGGCTTGGCCAGTGACCTACATATAGATAGGGTGCATGCTAATAATGTCTTGTACAGGCAGAGTAAGTTATTATTCATAAACAGGGATAGTTGAACGACCGTGGATAAGAATCACCAAATATGGTGATAAATATATGTGTTTATTATGTTCTTGAGATATGAATTATTAATTGAACTTAAGGCAACATAGCAAGATCACAACAATAACTGTTGCTTTCACATATCTACTTAGTATTGGCTTTTTAGGTGAGATTGGTTGCGGCCGCTCACCAGTACATGTTGTGTACTGACCCACATTTGTGGGCATCCTCAAGTGCAGGGGATTTGGCTGTTGCGAGGGAACATTGAAGGTTTTGGTCTGACTCCTTAGAAGCCTTGAACTTGAAGCTTCAAAGTGGAGAAAAAGACTCTAACTGAAGGAGGTCCATAAGTTTTAATATTTTAATAAGGGATATGATGTAAGGAGCAATATTGTATCTTATTTCAATATTTTTGCAAGTTGTAAGACAAGTATGGCATTTTTATCTCGGCCGTTCGAGGGCCTTATATTTTTATTTCAGAGAATTATTAATAAAGATCTATTTCTATTTCAAATGTGTGTTCAATTTCTCTATGAAAGATGTATACTCTATCTTTAAATATATGTGTTACAAAATAAGTACGAGCACGCCTGGTACAAGTACAACCCCAAGTATGTATGACATCACGCCAAGCGAAGGCGACGGCTCTGCAGGACCAGGGTATGGGAAGCCCAAGCGAGGACGTTTGGTTCTGCAGAACTGGGGCGTGACACATGCGACTCTGGCAATAGCCAAACCTCTATTTTCGATCAAATCTCACGTAGCGTTGACCCTATGTGCCATACTGAGAATGGTGAAAACCAAACTTGGACTCTTCGTACTATGCGCCTACGAGTGCCAAGTCAAAGAAGTCTGGGGCAGTACGTGCTCGTCATGCTCAAGCAACTATCCATTCGACTGACCGTCGGAGGGCACCGCTAACTGTTATGTGGGCCCCTGATGGAAAGCTGTATAAGACCGACCCGTGCGTCCAGCCCTTAGAGGCAAATAGACAGGGTCCGTCTCAAAAATCTTCTACTGACGATCTGGAAAAAGTTCTTGTACGAACCCTAGATCAGGGAGCAAAAATAACACCCACGCACCCGTGCACTCGGTCTACCCGTGCTCACGAAAAGGGTGTAAAGCTGAGTCATCCCTCGCCTGACTTGTGCAATATGATCAATCACAAGCGCAAGGCAAGGGAGGCAACTACGACATGTAAAGTATCCTCCCCAGGATATCACTATGCCAAAATCAACATCAACTGCTGCTGCAACAAAGTGACAGTACCTACAAGCAGGTAGTCGGCATTCCAAGGACTGCACCCGAAGGCACCTATCCAACAACAATCCAAAGATCAGGTGCAAATACTAGAGGAGGAGGAGCTGTCCTTCACCTCATGTTACTCAGCTCGGAAGGTCCCTTCCACCATAGGAGGAAGGAAGTCTAGCACCTCCATTCCGTCACTCTCAACCAGCGCATTGAGAAGGCGATTACCAGAAGGACCAGCAGCGAGACCTGCAAAAGAAGTTTTTCTGGGTACCCGCTTAAAGAAGAAGCTATCAGCTATTGGGGGTAGTTCTTCCTCAGAACCTCTGGGGGTTACACAAGCTGGGGGTAGTAATCTACCAGACCTATACGATAATCCGGCGTTCCAAGTAGATAATGATTTCTAAGGAATGAAGGCTGAAATCCCTAGGGGTAGCCACCCTTGAAAAGAAAGCGCCGCCTCCTACGCTGGGGGTAGTAC